>JAGXOD010001383.1:1660000-1705000 GCA_020368025.1 Brachyhypopomus occidentalis
CAGGCCTGACGGAACAGGCCCAGCTGAAGCCCAGGCCCAGGTTAATTACGCATTCCCTTAGAAGAGAGATGGAGAACAGAGCAAAAGGCCTTGTAGCACTGTACCACCACGATACGGGGGTGGGGGAGAGAGGGCGAAAGACACAAAGGAAGAGAGATATGAGAGAGAGAGAGAGAGAGAGAGAGAGAGATAGGGAGGATGGCACTTGTTTATATCCTTCTTTCCCATGCTGGGCAGAGTGATGAGGAAGTGGTGGCTTAAAGCAGAGCTCACAATGGATTAGTGAGTATTTAAGCGGACTTCTCACAGAGGGAGTTAAGCATTTTAATCCACTCAGGCCATGGTAAAATGCCATAAAGTCTAAGACTTGTCTCTGGGTGACATACAAAGTCACATGCACTCTGCACAAGCAGGTACGCTTTGGGCTTGACAGATTTGCACGTTTATATCAACACCAGCTCTCACAGAGGTCGCTTACTGAAACTGAGGTAACTGAAGGGGAACATAAACAGGCCTGGGGCTGCACCCAGTTCTCCCCCTCTGGAACATGCTGTACTCTCTCAACATTGTCTTCTGGACATAACTTGGAAAAGCAAGAAGGTCTGCGCTGCACGCATTGATGGAGACTGCCACTGGCACTGGAGGCTGGCGCTGATGTATCAGACCGGGACAGACCTCGCATTTGTGTGTCAGCTCTGCCACTTGTTTCTAATTCACTGAGTTTGGCTGACCTCCCATTCCTCCTTCACAAAATCCCTTGTAATGAATCAAATTAATCAAGCTGGAGATCAGAAGAATTCACCATGTTGCATTATTCAGCAATGATTACATGCTTCAAATCACACTATATAATAAACTGATTACAGGATAAAGCATCTCAGGATTATCGTAAATTCTGTACTTTTAAACAGTCAAAATGGGGTCCATTACTCTATTAGCATCACGGTCAGAGGAAATCCTTGGACAAAAATGTAACATTATCAAGACGTTTCCTCATGCCATTAAAGCTGCACTGAGTTTATACACCAGTGGCAGAAGAGTAAACATAGCTGTGACACTGTAGGTACCATGTGCTCTTTTCCCTCCTCTTTATCGGAGGTCATTTGACCAAAGAGCTCAGTTTCAGACTTCTCTCTTCACAACTCATTTTGAAGTGATGTCGCTTTCCCCCAAACCCACTCATATTTCACCGTCTCTGGTGCCTGAGCAGAGGGCTCTGAGAGTCTGTACGTGGCACGTCATCTGGGGTGAAGTGTTTACATGTTCCTGATCATATACTGTCCCCGCAGAGCGAGCGCACAATCGGGGGGTGGTGTGCTGAGCTTTTCCAACACCTCTCCCAAGTCGCTGAGGTTTCTTTTTTTCTTTCAAACTACTGCAGCTGTGAACTACGGAAACCCACATACATATACAGTAGATTCATCTCCTGTGTTGTACTACAGTTGGGGACAAATGGTCTGAAAAACAATGACATCTGCATCCACCTCTTCAACCCAGTGTGCCAAACAAGGTTACCGCGTGAACTCTTCTGTTGCTTAGCATTCGCACCTCTTTTCTAGCAACACATACGTGTGAAAAACCAGTAGCATTGTAGGTAAACGGCGAGAGCGTCTCCATTCGGGACGACCCTAAAGAGGCAGGCCAGGCCAGAGTGGAGGCGCTGGACTTTACATATGTAAATAGCATGCTTCAGAGATAGGGCAGGGAGGTGAAGGGGGATGGTCATGCTTGAGTGCTTTAGGAAGTGGAGGATCATTATGGAGGGCCATTCAGGCAACTCCCACCACAAACAAATCTGTAGACCTCGATACCCCCCACTCACTGCCACAGACAAAGAGAGAGTCACCAGCTGTGACAGATGGAGGCACCAGGGGCTCCTGTACGGCCTCCACAGGCCTGAGAGGGGAGCATCGGTGGATACTGTCCCCAACATGGAACCAGCTTGGCGGATAAGCATCCAGAAGTAACACCATGGCAGCCTGTAATGTTTCGCCAATTTCATTCTGCACGGTACAGTCCTAGTGTGAAATAAGGAGCTGCCCTCAGGAATTGGGACCGGCCATTATAAGAACTCCACTGTGTACGCCATGTTTCCATGTTTCCTCCTCTTGCTGGTCTGCTTTTGAGTTAAACCTCAACACTGCTGCAGATCTGGACAGTGTTAACGCACTGTATACTCATGTCAGAATTACTTCCTGCAAGTTTTCAGCTCCTGACAGCTGTGGATGAAGCCAACCCAGGTACAGTGATTCACTGTCGTTCGTACAGTTATTTCATGGAAGCGTAAACAGGCAGCGCTGTTTGAGGGCGCAGGCCAGAGCACATGAGGCCCGTGGTCTGCAGGTCATTACAGCAGGAGTCGCAAATAAGCACATGACTAAGTGAACACTGTGCATTTGATAAGATAAAACCAGCGAATACAATGGACTAAAACGTGGCGTCAGGACCAGCACGCAATAAGCAAACATCACGTCCTCCCACAATGCAGTGCGTGTGCCGTTTGATGCCTTGTGGCAACGCAGCCGTACATTATGCCTTGGCGACAGGCTGCAGCTCTGAGAAATCCACTTTGCAGCCTGCAGGCCAGCTGCAGTTAACAGTGACCAATCAATAGGGACAACGAGGATGCCAATTATGTGAGAATGGCTTTAATGCTCAAAATGAGGGCATTGATTTTTGGTGTGCCACTTAAAGCAGCTTGAAAAGCCGCCCATTGCTGCACAGACAGTGGCTGTCCAAGGCTATTGAACTGGCTGTGAATGTAATGGTGACATAAGGGTGTCATGGATGACAGTCACAGCAGTCACAACATGTCTAGTCAGGGCACATTCCCCAACGCAGAATCGCCTCCGGAATATGCCACACCAACTAGAATCTGAAAATGGCACATAGTTACGAATATTTCTAAGCCTATTATTCATTACCGTTCATTACCGTTGTTTTAGAGACTTTGGGATTTGTAAATACTTCAAGCATTAGGCAACGGCTGGCAGTAACATTCTATTAGACGGCTATTTTCGTCTGTGCTGTTGGGATCTGGAAACCTCGTTTCGTTTCTGAGGGTTTTGTCTGATTGGGCAGTTTTTGCACGTAACTCTACTTTTAATAAAAGCATCAGCGGCACAGTGGAACAAGGGGAGGTGCGGAGCGCAGACGGCTGGGCCGCAGAGTTCCTCGAGAAACGTCGCTCCTCGAGAAACGTCGCTCCGGCCGAGCGGAGAAGCATGTGTGGGACAGGTGGTGTTCAGGTCAGTGGGAAAGCTGAATGGCAGACCAGGGAGAGATCCCACACAGAGAGGACGCTTCTTCCCCTAGAACCGTCCCTCTATTCAACGGATGGAACTTTTCACAAGGTCTGAACCCTGTTTGTTATGGAAATTTGTTTTTTTTACATGTTAATGCAAATGAACTACTAAAAAAAAGCAGACAGCAATTATTAATTTCAAATATTTAAAATTATGCTTCACACAAAGAGTTTGCAAATACATTGTTTTTTTTGTAGTCAGTAGCAATATCAATAACACAACCAAAGAATGTCATATCCTAACGGTCATGTGGGTGTCACCACATGAGATGAGAATGCGCCCTGACACATTGGGCCATATTCACACGTTCACTTCCCTTATGTGACGATGAACGAACCGGAGGGACCCGACTGTCCAACTGCAAAAATTTCACAGGAAACCCATCAATATAACATGTCCAAATAAATCTATGTGAAAGTTTTCACCAACAATTTCATAATGTCAGGGCTAAGATGAATTCACGTGCATGAGAATGTGTCTGAGAATATAAAAAATAAAAAGAGCAAGAGAGGGAGAGACAAAGAGAGAGAGAGAGAGAGAGAGAGAGAGAGAAAGAAGCTGTATGGGAGAGAGAGAGTATGAGCATGGGTGTATGTAGAAGGTGTAATTCATCAGCCCACCTTCCACAGCTCAGCTCTCAATATAGCTGTGCTCTTTAAATGTCTAATGGACATATTAATTTACTGCAGAAATGATATAATGAGCCCCACCGTAAAGATGCCCATTCACAACTGTGAGGCGTGGGGGACAAGACTCAATTCAATTCAATTAAATTTTATTTATATAGCGCTTTTTACAACACATGTCACAAAGCAGCTTTACAAATTGCGTGGGTCCAGACTCCCTCCTTATCTCCCCACAGCTAAAGCACATCGAATTCCTGTCAGCCCCATGAGATATGCATTTCTACCAGGACCACTGTCACTCTCTCAGTCATGGTGGAGTTCTTATAACAGACACACTCCTGCTTCTAGCTGTCCATCATCTCCATGTTGGATCAACTGGTCCATCACTGCTTTTTCGATATATATGACCTGGTCTGTGTCAGCAGGATCGTGGAGACACCTGGCTAAACAAATGGGATGGCAAAGTGACACGGACTGAGCAAGGAAACGATCCAGTCTGGAGTTTAACACACTTCTGCATCAGCACGACCCATCACACACCAGACACGACCCGTCACACACCAGACACGACCCGTCACACACCAGACACGACCCGTCCCACGACCCAAAGCTTCTACAAGCCTGCAGCAGTGACCCAAAGTTCTCCTGTTGTTTTTGCTGCTCTTTTACCTAGATGTAGATGTCTAGATGTCCTGTTGTTCTCCCCCACCGTTCCTTTTCCTTTCAACAACAGAGTGTGTGTCTGTGCCTGTGTGTGTTTGTGCCTGTGTGTGTTTGTGCATGTGTGAGAGAGAGAGAGGGAGGGGGGAGGGTGAGGACACGACGTCCTGGGCTGGTTTGTGTTTGGCGTAACCCCCACCCCCGTCCAGACCCAGGAGCCCTTGGACGAGTGATGCAGTAAAACACACACTGTCCATTCAGCACAGCATGCTGCTGCCTCACCACTGTACCTCAGCCCCAGTGAGCCACGGGCCACGGCCAGACCTTCAGCCACAACAGTGAGAGGAAATGCTTCTATTCAAACGTTGGGAGTGATAGTTTACTGAAGATCATAGTTCAGTGCATAAATAAAATGAAGAGAATTTTAGGAGGTAATAAAAAATAAATTAAAAAATGTGGTGTCTTATTTAGTTTCAACGTTAACCAATAATAATAAGAAGAAAAACACAAAAATAGTGTTTTGTCTTGTTTAAAAAGAAAAGGGAAGAAAATGAAAGAATCATGAAAGAAAGAAAAGAAAAAGAAAGGAAGGAAAAGAATTAGAGAAGGGACAATAAGTGGGTTGTTGAGCAGCGCCACACTCAAGCAGCCGGGGTGGTGAATGGAGATCTCATTTTCACTCAGTGTCCTGCCTCAGCCTGGCCCTCACAACCAGCTCATTCATACAAATGTGGGGCTTAAGTGTGTGTGTGTGTGTGTAAGGGTCTGTGTCGTGTGTGCGTGCCTGTAGATAGGTTGTTTCTCTGCAAAAAGTTAGAGAGGGAGGAAGGGCCGGCCCCCTCCACGGGATTGGCCGAGTAGTCTCGGCGCATTTCTGGCAGTCTTGAAGATGTTTTTGCAGACTTTGTTGCATAGCAGCTGTATTTTGGAAAGTGGAGAGTGCTGCAGCAGTGTGTTTTGTTAGGGGTGTGGGCCGAGGGGCCTGGACACCACAGCGCTTCACTGATACGCTCCACGCTCCACAGTTAGACTGAGCCGAAAGGCAACACGGTGCAAACCAGCTGCAGACTGAAAACCCAGGGAAACCTGGTACAGCGAGTTCACTGAACTCTCTTGTCTTTCTCTCTGTCTCTCTCCACATCTCAGCCTCACTCTTCTACTTGCCTCTTTGTAACAGCTGCAACTGGATTTATAGCCACAACTTCCTATATAATTACTACAAGGCACAAAACCAAACAATCGGCCCACACAACATCACAATTGCTGGATTAGCTCACATCTTGGAACACTCAGTGCAGACAGAGAGAGCAGGAAAGGGGGGTGAAAAGGAGAGCAGTCCAGATTTTCACATTTCAGCTCAGTTTGTAGAGAAACAGGAAAAGGGAGGGGCTAAACCCTCCATTCAGAAAAAGGAACCTTGAGGGTGGAGCTTGCTGTAGGACATTTTCATGAATGGGGAGACTCGAGTGCAGACTCAAGCAGCACATCTCAATTATCGCTTGTTCCATGATTGTAACATAGCGTAAAAAAAATAAAAAATTACACATGCAGATAACAATAATCTGTATGATCAATTTTTTTTTCACATGGGAAAGGAATCACAAAAATACATTCTTTAAAATCAGAGTTTCTTTAGTGTCCTTGTCAGAGGACTTGGTGTTCCTTGTTTACGGTGATAACATCTCCTTTGGATCTTACTACCTTCCATTAGAAAAATAGAGTACATTGTGAAATACCCTAGGTAAGCAAATAAATGTGGATCCCAGACACTTAAAAGTATTTGTGAACTTTTATGGCTTTTATGGCTTTTATGACTTTCCTCACAACTGCCTCACAAATAAAATGTTTTGCTGACTTCAAGTGTAGCTCCACGAGGGTAGTACCTTTTACATTTACTGTCATGTTTGCTGGTGAATTGCTCCCTACGATCCCAGGACAAACCAGCGCAGTAGTGGAGAATGACCGCAGATTTGCTTCAAGGGTATCAAAGCCAAGTCGTAAAGGCAATTTTCACCTGCTGTGAGGTTTCACTTGGAGATCACAATGGACAGAGCGCTCCCAGCTGGGGCCAGCGGACGCAGCGACAGAGCTGGCCAATTTGGTCTTATTGTGGAAAACAAGGAAGAGATGCGGATAGATTTGTCAGCTGTGCAGGTGTTGCACAACATCGTTTTCCACTCAGAAAAAAAAAAAAAAAAGACAGAAAAAGACATTCCAGCCCAGCTCTGGCGTTCAGTTCGTGCTCAGATGGGCAACGGCCTGACTAAAAGATAGCTTTGAAACACGCGATTCAATCACTGCTTGTTTACATCCGAGACACAAGGGGACGGTTGTATGATGGAGCGTGCCGGCACTGCTCTTCAAAACATCTGAATCACCTGAAAAGTCAGCACCCGCACTCTCCTCATCAGGGAGGGCCAAGTGTCTGCTTGCAGCAGAGCAAGGCAGTACTTCATCTCTGCTACACCGGTGGTTTCCACAGCGATCAGAACCATGAGGGAGAAGGAGCCTCCGCTCATGGCCGCCTGTCAACTGCCATCTCTTCTCCGCTCAGACACCCCAGAGCATACATAAGTTATTATGGCATTGTGTCTGAATGAAAGGGCGGGCACGGCCATCAATCATAGTGTTGCTCCACTTAACTAATGTGACAAGGCTGTCAGGCAGCACCCCTGCTACCTCTCACTGGCAGAATGAACTGTGCCGATTGGCTCTGCCCTGCTGGGGTTAAGTAGACATGACCCCTCAATGCCCCAGAGTTCATCTTCACTTCCTCCTTCCCATTGTGGGCCAACAGACAAGGACAATATGTTATGAGGAGCATCTGTCACCACAGGTCAGGTGATGGGGTTAAACGGCGGTATTTGCATACACTAGATTTTGGGCTTTTTGCGGAAGGCAGAGATTCTGTCCCCTGGTTTTAAGCGAAGCCACTGCCCAGTTTGGGTTACAGCTTCTGCTGCAGGGGCCTTGTTTGTGTGACTCACGTCTCAAACTCTATAACCCTTAAAAATGCTAGCAGCGCTTCCACAACAGGGACCCGCAGACCTGCCAGTGCGGTAAAGGCCCAACCCATGGGTCTGTGAATGGGGCTTCCACAAAAGATCCAGGAGAGCTGTTTACAGAGCGCACACCCCTCCACAAAGCCTGGCACGCCATTGTGCGGCGACACAACTACGCAAAAAGGAAACTGGCTGAAAAGGCGTCCTTGTGTGGTACAGGAATTTGCTTTCCCATTTACACCTCTGACAGACAAAAAATAGAATCTTTGTCTGTGACTTCTGAATGATCTTTGACCAGTTTCCTGAGCTGCTCAATTGAGCCTTTGAACCACATGCAAATGGAGGGTGTCCTTTAATACAAGCATCCAAATATGTCTGTAAGAGTAGTAGGTCATGTATCAAGGGTTTCTCACAGTAGTTCTTACGTAAAGCTCTAGGACAACACTATTATATCTCTGACTACCACACCTAAGCCTCAAGCAGTTCGACAACCAATCATCCTCAGTCTCTGTCCAGTAAGCATGAACCTTCTCTCTCACGCTCACTCACTAACTCTCACTCTCTCTCACTCTCTCACTCTCTCACAAAGTCACTCTAGTAAAAACTTTAATGCCACACAAAATACCAAAAGCCAAAAGTACAAAGAAACGTTTACTTACAGTTTTCTGAGTGGAAGTCGGGGACAAACTGCTCATCACTATCGGGAACTTGAGCTGCAGTTAGGAGAAAGAGAAGACATGTTCAGAACCACATCTCCTGGTTTGACGACACACAGCCACATAACAGTGTACAAATAAAAAAAAAAAGAAAGAAATGTGGGAATATGTCACTGATATTGCCATGGTCAAAAGCTAAAACTAGTGGCCATACTATCGTACTTCTGAGGATTAATTCGAAACGTTTTCATTTCAGAGTATGGTTCTCAGAGAGGCATGAAGATCATAATTTGTCTTTGAACAGAGCTGTTCATCCTGAAGGTGAGCCCTGTGCTCCAGAGAGGGGCTGACCAAGCCCGTCCATTACACAAGCCTTTCCTTCACCTTCGTCTGGGTGAAACCCGAGTTACTGCCTCTCGCCTGCCATGTGACCTTCAGCTCCTCTTTTCCCTGTGCCAGCACTTTCCCATGGGCGGTAGATCGATACCCCTGCTGAAGGTGGCGTGTGCGTGCGTGTGAAAGGATGACTCGATTACTGCTGGGTTCCATCAGGCGGCCGGTGCCTATTCTTCTACAAATGTGCAACGTTTTGTTACACCACTGCTAAAGATAACTACCGATAAGTCGTTTCCGCACTGTACAGAGTTCTTAGTGGGTCACCAGCAAAGCCACGGAAGCGTTTTTATTTTCCCTCATGTTTTTATATGCACGTTAAGAATTGTGGAGGACATCCAATTTTTGTTTATGTGTGCATTTGGCTCTGTGTGTGTCTTTCGTCTGAAGACACTAAGAGGCTGAAGAGCTTAGTGTCAGTCACGCGAGTGTGTTACTGAACCAAACTGATAGTGGATCAGTACAGGAGCACAGGAAATGATGACCTCGAGCAGCGGTAGCATCATCCATCATCTCACCACATCCTATTCTGCCGACGGACGTTTGAACATCCGTGACGTAGAAGACCTATGCGCCCCATCCACTGTGTGCTCGGATGGAAGGAGAGGGGAGAAACGAAGACATGTCAGCCCCGCGGTCCTGCTCAACATCTCTGCCTGCTCACAGCTGAAGGAAATGTAACCGACAGCACCGACATGTTTCATTGGGTGAAGGCTTCTGGAATTCATCACCTGCTTTTACATACTTTGGAAGTGGCTGAAGAGAGGGGGGAGGGGCCGATGAGAGAAAGGGGCAGAGCCAAGAGCTCCTCACCACTCCCCTTTCCAGGATCATCATAATGCATCACAGGCAAATACGTTATTATTTGACTTCAAAGCTTTTAAATCTCTTTGCTTTGGGAACATCTCCGACATGCAAAGACGCTGTTCGATGTCTTATCGCAGGGCAGTTAGCATTAAATATTTGTTTCGTGATAATAATCAGTTATGTCCCCTCAGAGTTCACACTGGGTGAAGTCCACACAATGGAATACATACAAAGACACCAAGAGTGAGACCAGGCAAGTCTTAGATTGCAGAATGACGGGGCAAATTTAATATGTTTCCATAAAACGCATCAGTGGCCTTTTGCGGTTATGCTGAGTTTGTATTTTATGTATCTGCAAAGGAAAATACTGGGTCAATAATCAACTATAGTTTCAAGGATATCCACTTAGTACAACTAAGAGCCCAAGTCATTCTAAGTGTAGGCCTGACTCCTCGGGTCATTCAAAGGGATTTATGCTGTCCTGTTTCATGCTGGTGAAAGAGAACAGACAAACAGGTAATTTAAGAGAAGCCTAAATACACAACAGCCCCACAAACAACACTGGCTTCATTTCCCAAACTGCCCTTGAGTTGCATGTCCAGCTCATTTGCCCCAATCTTCCAGCCTGTTCTACACCAGTAACTGGAGCCCGTCCACGACTTGGATGACCTTTTTGAATAATGATTTTGTCCTCCCATTTACCAGCATCCTGAACATTTCACTCTTATGGTTTATAGTCGCTGCAGTTACGAATGAGAACAACTCTGAGCAATAGATGCACAGTTGTTATGCAAAAGAACCTTTCACAGTTGCAGGTGCTCCACTGACATCATGGTAGTCTATGTGCATTTCTATGGACACACAAAAACCCTCATTTACTCTCCACTGAGTGTGAAAAAGGACTGGTAGAGCTGGAGGGGCCACTGGGCTGCCCAGGTCCAGCTGGCGCGTCTCTGTTGGGATGCCAGGTAAGAGCTGGTGCGTCTAGCCAGAGGCTGTGTAGAAACGTAATGAATTAAAGCTACGCTGCTATGGCAGCTGTCGCATTGCCAGTGCTTCACTATGTCTGCAACAGGCACATCCACTTGTACATCAGGCATAAAACTATCAAAGAACTGACACATAAAAAATTATGTCTTCTCTTGGAGACGTTTGTTTGGGGCTGTTCGTTTCTTTATAAAATGGTACATAAAGTATACAATATGACATTGACATTTACATTGAGTCGTTTGGAAGATTCTCTCATCAGAGCAGTGAAAATGTGATTCAAAACTGTCCATAGTCTAAAAAGTTAGTCTAAAAAGTCTAAAAAAAAAAAAAAAAAAACCCCAAAAAACAAGAGTCTTATCCTTGGACAATCAAATACAAATAAATATCAAAAAATTAAAATCGCATCAGTACAGCAATAGGCTTCTTTATAGTCTTAAATAGTCTATAGAACCTCATGAATTGAGATTCATAAATACCATGGTTAAATACGCAAAAATAAATACACGAGATAATTAATTCAGGTATGCTGCTATGTACCATAGTAGTAGCAGAAATCAACAGTGAAAAGGCCCAGTGTGTATGGTGTAGGTGCTCCAGTGAGCGAGCTGATCTCACATGGTCAGGAGCAGAACCGAGCTCTTCCCACACTTCACACCATTCATCCTCCCTTCTCAGCCAGCAGACCATAAACACAGAAACCAACAAAGAGGAAGTCTGACACTAAAGATTACTGTGCCACTTCCTGTGTGTTGGAAACAGGGCCGATGCCCTATTGAGCATGCTCAGTTAAATTACATTAATTTCCTACATACTGCTCTATCCTGTTGCTATAGTTTAATTCTATTAGACCCACTCAAGTTTTCTTCTTCTCTGCCCTGAGGGGCAGCATGAGACTGTTTTTCATGACTCAGAGCAGAGGCCAATATTTGGTCTTCCAGATCAAACAATAAATCATTCAAGCTAGTTCCAGCATGCCTGAAAAAGAACACATGCAATGTGTAAAGACAAAAACATTAAGGACTGTCTCAACATCAGTGCCCCTGGCTCACGGGTTTGTAGAGCTAACTGGAACCCAACCCACTCGTCTCTCTCTGTCCGCGCGCACTCGTCTGTGTGTGTGTGTGTGTGTAGCCAGTTAGCTTCCAGGAACATCTTGTCAAGGGCTTTGAAATGCAAGTCAGCACAAGACTGGAAGTGTGTCTATGCAAGCATGGAGACATGTTTCCTTTTTCTCTCAGGAACCCTGAATGACTTTTTTTTTTTTTTTTTTTTTAGTCAGGCAGATCCTGGGAGGAGCCAAGAGGTCTGTCTTAAAAAGTAAAGGCTAATGGCAAGACTCGACAAGCTTATCCATTCAGAACTTTCTTGTCCTCTTTCTCTCTCTTCCTCTCTCCCTTTAAAGTGCAAAAGCCCTCAAGCCGCTGTTTTTACAAACGGTGAATCACCCACAACCACAATCACCTGATAATAAGATGTTTACCCTATACAGATGAAAAAGAAAAGTTTATGCTCTCAGAACTGTAACAGGTTACAGTCCTGTTTTATAGTGGAGCCCCTGTATGCAGATGCACAGTCAGAATAATCCCATACTTCTCATTTAGCCCTCCTCTAAATCAGTTGGTTCAGCCCTTCGGTTAACTACTAGTTGAACTTTCGTAATTATTGCCTAGTCCCAGATCTCCTTGATCGTTTCACATAAGTATACACCTCAGAAACGTCCACACACTGAGGCTATGCAATAGCTCTCATTGTTGTTTTCATACTCATTGTCCCGTCTCTCCGAACTGTCTGTGAACTTCACAGCTCAGCAATGCGTGACACTCAGCAGTGTGATAATTGACTGTTACTGAGGAAAACAACATCCGTTTATGCGGGACAATCGCCATTCACTGTAGTCAACGATGCACTTGATCCGACACAACTACTCAACTACACCTAAATCATAACTAAATGGTACTAAAGGAAAACCATTCAATGTAAATGTACTATTTAAAAAAAGACAGCAGACAGGCTCCTCCAAGTCCTTACAGAAAACGAGGATTCCCATGTTTGAAGCCGTGAGCATTAATTACGGCTCCACGTTGACATGTGAGCACTGACCTTGAACTACAACAGCTCAGTGTCTGTACTGGCCTCTCAAGTACTTCCCTTAATCTGAAAGAGCAGTTCCTAGGAACACCAGGCTACAGTTCCACATATTTAGAAGGAATTTGCTCTGCCTAATTCACATATATAGAATTGGCTTTATTTCTTAGAAAAGAAGAGGAAAAAAGGCAACAAAAAGAACTTAGAGAAAAAAACCTTTGTAAACAAACCCTTTCCGCTTGCTTTTATGAAGCCACGGTTGATTTTGATTCACTTTGCTATTTTTAAAGTTTTTATTAGGTTCTTAAAGTATATATTTAATATATTTGAGCAAATAAATATGTAAGTAAATAAATACATGAAATTTTAATTTTCCATGCATTGCATAAAATCTACAGGTGTAAAATGTTCAAAGGTGGATTAGTCCTTTCTAAATATTATACAGTACTTGAGCAAAGGAGTTGAAAAGCAAAGCAAACTTTACTTTACCACCTTTGGAACTTCAGCATTAAAATATAGTTGTAACAAACTGGTGCTGCTCAGTTAGTAAAGTGTCCATTAATAATAATAAAAAAAACATTTTCAACTGAACATTAAATATTATGGCATCAGACTTATCAAATTCATATTCCGTATACAATATTCTGTTTACATATACCCATTTCCTTCTCAGATTAGCATAATAAAGCAACACAAGACTCTGGCCAGGGGTCAAAGAAATCATGTTGCAGTCTGCCCTGTGCTATCCCATCACGTCGCTAACAAAAAAGGCTCCTTTTGGTATCTAAGTAATCCTGTATTTTCGACTCACACAGAGACAGTGCTGCACCTAAGCTGCCTTTGACATTGACTCGTGGCCAGAAGAGGACATGAACAGTGGCATCCAGACATAAGACACATGCGACACAGTGCCAGCCTCACCTTCTGTCAACCACGTCTCCTGAAGCTGACTTAAATCCTGAAAGAGATCTGGGGAGGGGAAAACAGATATTAGCCTCAGATTCAAGTCTTTGTTAAAAGAAAAAAAAGTCACCTATTCGATTTTTAAGTGAAATCTTTCATCACAAGCTTCTGTTCTTGATGAAGTGTGATGTCCTGACTGCTGTCAGGGTTTAATGGCTAAATAAAGGCCAAAGTAAATTTCCTAAAATTGCTTGTTATTTTACCTTCAGATTCCTGAGGGGGTAATTCGGTGTCCATGTATTTCCTTTTCGCTGCCAGCAACAGTCTATTTAGGGGTCCATTTCCTTGCGACCTCTGCAAAACAGTAAGTATATTATGTAAGTGGAAATACATACGCATGTTTAAAAAATTAATAAGTATAGGCTGTTTGAGGAAAAGTTGAAAAACTTAAAGAGAGATCTAGTATGTGGAATACAATAGATGATGTATTTGAAAATACCAGTATTGAAAATTGATATCAAAATCCACATCATATGCTTTATTGATAATCATGGGTTACACGCGCGCGCGCACACACACACACACACACACACATACAAACATTACTTACTGCACGAAAGAAGGCCATGCTAGACTGTTATATGTTGCCAAATATCCAAATCAGTGAATCCTTTTAGTTTCACATATTTAAAACAGCATAAACAAGTCCCTGATTTTTCACAGTGACAATTACGCATTAGGTACAGTCTAGTTGAAATCCGAAATATAAACAGAAACTTTCTTGGGAAATGTAACTAATAGGTACTAATTGTACACAACTCTACGCAAAGTTTAATGAACGTTCCGCTAGATCATCAGTAAGTACTGCATAAGGCTCGGAGTTATTTCGGTTCAAACTCCGAACAATTTTCATCGCAGTGCGCTGCCTTGAAACAAATCACAGGCAACGACGATCGGCGGATCGACAGCAAAACACGTTTAGCAAAGCTTTAAAATATATAATACACCCATACTTACATTAGCTAAAGTATAAGGCACTTGCTGATCTAGATATCCATCCATTTTATAATCCATCCGTTAACCGTTTGTGGTCATTTAGGCTGTGTTGAATGAAATCCACGCAGCCTGCAGGGAGAAGGAAGAGGGGACAGAGGCAGCAGTAGTTGTGAATGGAGCGGCGAGAAAGATGCATACGTAATGAGTTCCATTCACAAAAAAAATGCCGAGGCGAAGCGCAGGCAAAGTAGCCCGTTTAGCGGACTGCGGCTACCCATCAACACAAACATACAACCTTGCCGAGATCACAGCTCAGCTCGGGCAAAATACTTTTTACGGTATATCTACCCGCTATTGTCTTTTAGGAAATTAAAATCTCTATAGAATTTATGTGGTAAATTGGGTGTGACAATATTTTGTCTGCTGTTTCTCCACCAAGACACAAAAACTCGCAGAGTAACCTTAAGTCTAAAATGTCACATTCCTCAGCTGTTTATGTTACAAGTTGAAAATGTAAGAATTGAAGCATGCCTGTACGTGATCAAATTTAGAAAATGTAAAGCGTTGTAGACTTAACATTAGATGATTCATGTACCCAGATGGTAGAGGTAAACAATTTAATGGAAAAAACTTTTCCCGGACTTTACTGTTGGTTTTCGTATGAGTTGCTTCTTTCGCTGTCTTGTTCGCTCAGTCACAAACGTTCGTGATTGGTGGATTTCTTCTTTCAGGGGCTCAGATTTCTTCCTTTGTCCAAATGAATGGTCTTACCTATGAATGAAATCTCAGCTCCTCCTTTGAACCAATAAGATTCGAAACTGTACTAAATCCCAGCAAGTGGGGTGGAGCCTGCCTCTATCTGACCAATCCACGATTGAGACCCCAAGAGTTTTCCTTCTAGATTTTGCAGTTGTTTTTCATTCACAAAAAGGAAAGAGAAAGTTGAGGGAGAAAAACTCCATTCATAAAACTTGCCCTGGCATGAATGTACGGAGTTGTTTTCAGCGTACGCTCTATTAACAACAGACACAGCTTGAAAAAACATCACGAGGTCCCTCCCCAGCAAAGCTGCGTTACATTAAGCAATTTAAACGGGTTTGATTTACTCTCAATAGTTTAAAGCACCAGTAAACTCTAGTATATTTTCACCGTGAATTTAAAAATAAATACAGGCAATTTCAATGCTTTTTAAAATGGTCCATTGTCTAGGTCTATCTGTACGCGTTATTTGATCTGACGCTGCTCGTGTCAAAAATAAAATACGTCCCATTCAAATTCCGGATGAATATTTAATGTTTTTGTAGGATTGCCATTTTATATCTGCGCTGTCTGTCCGGACATTTTGAAAACTCCCAACAGGCTATGACGCAGACTAAAAACAGGTTTACAACGCTCACAAAAAGTCCGAGATGTTATATATTCTGAAGAACCGACGTCTATTAAGGAAACTAAAGTCTATACGCTCTCCACAATAATACGTGACTAAGTAATGAAGATACTACAAAACAGAAAGCAGAGTAATCGAAGATTGGTATTATTTATATTGCCAAAGTTTTTTCAGATGTAATTTAAGAACCCTAGGTTCTTTCTGTCGAAAAAAAGCGAGAGGCGAGGACAGTGTGATGAAAACATCTCAACGCTAACACCGTTAGGGCTGTAAGGAATTTAACTCTCGATGTCTAATGCCTTTTTAATCGCTCAGTTTAGACACCAGTCGAGTAATATGATTTATTCTAGGTAAGTCTCGTGGTAAATTATATGGTCATATAGACTGGAGTTTAGGCATTTGATTAAACTCAGTGATAACAAATGTCTAAATGACCTAGTTAACTACATAAAAAAGAACGAACGTTGTTTCGGTTGTTTCAATAAACACACGAGATTGAGATTGAGTTGTTTATGTAAGAAGAGCGCCAAGATTACCTGGTCATACCATTTTATCTTATCGGCTCTGTTCAGGATTTCAATTTAAACTTGCTGACAAAGAAAGGGATGTTGAAACCCACACTATAATATTTTAAAGGTTTAATGGTTAAAGCATTAAGTCAGGCTCCAGTCAGGGTTTGCAGTGGGTAAGCGCCCCGCACTTTGACCTCCTATTGAGATTCCCATTATCTCCCAGGGCTGAACCATTTGTGCAAGGCATGAAACGTATGTTCAGTTTTCGCTGCCAAAATAATCACTAAGTCTCCCAAGTGTATTTCACTGTCCCTGAAAGACATTTTATGTCATTTTCATCAGAGTAGTCTATAGCAGCCATGTCCTTTTAAAGGTCCTCCTGCAATGATACTTTTTTCACTGCTGATTAATTCCTGCAATACTACTGTGCATTGCAAGATAAATGTATAAGAATAGCAAGAAATGCTAGATTGATTAGATTGTTTAACTCAATGGGTGGGGGCTCTTCCTTCAAACTTCAACTAAAAACAGAGACTAAAAATAAGTGTCCCAGAACGCTTGGGCTGTGGACTTATCTGACGTCCTTTTGTACCAGGGTGCCAAATTTGGCCGTTGCTGCCGTACATCGCTGCCTCCCCGCCAGGCGCCGTTCTGTGTCTGCTCTGATTTCCTCCAGTTGTCACAGGCAAGGAACGAGTTTCACCTGAGCACTCTCCTACAAAGCCCACTGTGTTGGAGTTGAGGCCAGGGCTCACTCTGGCCTGCCAAGCACACGTTTGAATGTAAATGGTCATGGCAGGGAGGAAATGACACCTTAAGAGCTTGCATTTCAGAGCGCTTCACAGAACGTGTGGAAAATTATCTGCTGTATTATGATATCTGTGTAGGTTCTACATTAGTGATAACTCCTCTACATTAAGTTTTGGTATATCCAAAACCATCAACTGATCTCTCCATGAATGGGGGAGCAAATAGTGTTTATTATAACCATTCCCTTCCGCTGATTTAAAGGCTGCATGTCACTATGAAAACACTAGACCTCAGCACTGACCACAGTCACATGCACAGTTAGTATGGCCTGTTAGTATGTGGCTGTCTGTGGCTGGTTGTAAGTTATTGTGTGGAGCAGTGGCAGACGCTGGCAGATTTACACACTCTGGCACAGGGCCCGTGTGTCACATTGTGTTTGCACTACACCGGCGCACATGAAATGATTTCTGTCCCGCTCCCAAGCAGTGCCTGGCACCGTCAGACACACAACCAGATGAGACCTGGGCTCCTTTATAACAAATGTGACTGAGAGGCTGTGTCTGTCCATCTGTGAATGTGTGTTTGTCTATCTGCATGTGTAGTTTTTTCTTTTTTGTCTATTGTATACAGACTTCTTTTCGTCTCTTTGCGTCTCTCCTCTTTGTGTGTGTATGTGTGTGCGCTCTTTGCATTTAGATGTGCTTTTAAACATGCCTGTGCGTATGCAGGTTTCTGTTGCACTGACGGGTGTTTATGCGTGCTTTGATATTGCTCCTGGCCTGGCAGTCATTCCTGACGAGTGTTTGGCCGTTGCCTGGACGCCTGTCTGTGTGGAACTGGGCAGGAAACGTCTCTGCTGGCACCAGAGGACTCCTCCACGTCCCGGGCCAAGCGTGCCCCCGAGCACCTGCAGCCCCTGTCTCTCCGGAGGCGCACAGTGGCCTGCTTGTTTGTCAACAGGCCTTCTCCCTGTTCATGTCAGGGTCTCGCCGTAAGCTCGCCGCTGTGGGAGATCAATCAGGCTGGCACAATGGACTCCTGCTTTATGGCTCCGCCCCCCAGAGCCATCTTTCTAAGGGTTGCACAGCTGCACTGGCCCAGCTGAATCTGTACATCAGGAACAATGTCTTTTCCCTCTTGCTCCTGATCGCAGCTTTTCTCTGGCTGCCAGTGACACATCAGGAGCCCATACAGAGAGATTTACTTTTTTTCTTTGGTTCTAATTCGAGAGGGACCGGCGTGCAGGGGCCACACAGAGGACTGTTGTTAGCATCCCCGACAGTGCTGGTTTTGTTTAAACACTCAATTGTTGGCTCTGTCGACTCACTGACATTTACATTTATATCCCATTTCCACTTCATTTCCATGCTAATACAAGAATAAAGCAATATCACATGTAAGTCCGTTATAGTAATCTACTTGTATTTACTTATCCTGGGTTTTTGTGCAGGGGTGTATCAATAACATTGCCAGAGGTGCATTTTGAACCAGAGTTTATATTTACAGTATTTGGCCGACTCCCTAATCCACAGCAAGTTGTACATTTGTCAGTATGGCACTCGGGGTGCTTCCTGGGAACTGAACCCATGACCCTGGTGTGGTTAACACCTGCCTCTACTTGCTCTGTCACATGAGCTACAGGAGTAACATTTGTGGATGTTTGAGGAGATTGAATGCATTTGGTAGCCCATATATACATTACATTTTACAGATGTAATGTTTGTTAAATATCTGCTACATCTACCTGCAATAAATACCAAAAATAGATTGGACAAACAATATCAAATATCACCACAACACTCACAATGCCACTGCATTGGGGCTTAAATATCCATTTAAGCCAATCTAGATTTTAATATGATATAGCAAAAACAGCCATAAAGGTTGTTTTTTTTCAGTAGAATTACCTACCATGAACCAATTAATATTAGTGCTAAGAACAACAAGTGTAATGAATTATTTGAGTAATGGTTGCTGCACCAGGTCCAGAAAGTCAAAAGCAAAAACATATTCAGGTCATATTGTGGAGAATTCAGAAGTGCTTCAAAACGATCATTTGTGACTCCACTTCATGCTGTGTACTGCCACATCTCCAAAGCAGAACATTTGTGGAATGATCTGTTTGTGAACGCCTTACATGTTTGCTATAATTCTAGAAAGGAATTAAAAGGATTGCTTGTAATAATTACAAGCAGCTTCAGATCAGTTGTCTGCAGTTAGTGGACTGGTGGCTTATTTATATAATTAAATATCACACCAACAAAAACAAACATCCATGTGTCTGGTTTGTTTAATTACTGTAACGTTCACTGTAACATTATAAAATACCATTTTTCAGCATACAGTACTGTAGTGTGAAGTTTTACATGTTTTATGTGAAGTATTTACATGTAGTCTATGTGCCCTTTAATGCTGTGTTTGGCTGAACAGGATATTACTATAGTAGATGGTTTGGTCACTGGGTTTATTTTCTCCAATAAACTACTCTGACACTGTGTGGAAAATTTACCCAGTCATAAATGTCTCAGTGTACAGACAGAGGATATCCTGTTAAATGTAAATATATCTTTGAGAAATCCCTATTCTTTATACATTTTTCTTATTTTTTTATGTTTTCTAAGATAATTATTGTTGGCAGTTGTAGCTGGAAGTAGAGACTACGACAGGACCCAACGGTTTTATGTGCTTCCTCTGGATTTGACTGGTTATGCCGACTTTATAGTCAGTCGTGTGTAAATTGGGTAGAATTGATTTCTGTTTTGATCCACGCTTCCCCTGTTTCACATTTGTTCCTTTAATTTCTACAACTAAAATTAGTCCTCAGCATCAGAAATGTAGAGAGAGCAGAGAGAAACTGCTGTATTCAAAGGTTGTGTTTTGTGCCAGCTACGTGAAAAACAACGCTGCACTCTGTGTTCCCCCTTTAGTTTTGACCTGTTGGTGAAGTGTTTATAATGGACTGCCACTAGCTTTCTCTGAACCCTGTAAATCACAGCGCTGGGAAAACGTGTGAACAGAGGTTAGAATTCCTCACCGTGTCCTTCGCCAGCCGGAGGGTGGAGGCGAGAAGTAGCTGGAATGTCCACGCCTTATCTCCGCGATCATAAAGGCGTGTGGAACTGTTCTCTGAGGGTGCCCCGAGAACGCATTGGTGCTAAACGTGGATCTGATGCTTCCAAGGCTGGACGTGCTTCTCCGCTCAAAGCAGCGCACAGCCACGAGACGGCGGCTGCAGAAAACTCAGATTTACAACGACATAATGCCCGATTACTCTTAGCGCTCCACTTGGAGAGAAGCTTGAAAGCTTTTTTAATAGATTCAATGAGACTTTGTTTTAAGGCTTGAGTATGGTTGAATAATGTGAAGTGTTCATTAAACCTTCCCACATCAGCTATTTAACATAGTTAGGACATCCATAACAAATGTCAGCTTCATGTGTCAGTGTTCATTATGAGTGGCTACTGCACTGTGTACATTTCTAGAGAAACAGCTGGATATAACCCTCAGTCTGCAGGCCTGAAGCTTCTGACTGCATCTGTACTCGATTATTTTGGTCCTTTCTACAATGGAAAAGTGATGTCGGGTGGCTCTGTGGTTTGGAGCAAAGTCCCATTATCTTTCTCGATAAAGAGCCTTTACTGTATCATATTCTCTTCTTCTACTGAGTTTGTGTGTTACATTCAAACATGTAGGCTTACACGTAAGCTTCGATCCTTTCTTCTTTCAACCCTTTTCGCACTCTTGTTTGTCTTGTCGTGGTGATGGTGTATACAAGGCATTCTGCAGACATGCTGCCATCCGTTTCGGGAATGAAGGCAGGTGTACTCTGATGTCACACTGATGTCAGTGGATGAAGTCAGTGGTATTTGAAGGCATGAGATCATTTTTCCATTCACACTCCACATTGGGTTGGTGTAAGAGACACCTTCGTCTCACAGTAAGGGAGGGAGCCTCATCGAGTTCGGCAGACCATCTGATGAGTGCACTCCTTCTTCTCTCGCCCTAAAGCTTTAGCCCCCAACACACACACACACACACACGCACGCGCAACCTTTATCTTCATATACTCATCCGATCATTGCCATAGATCTCTTCCTCCTTTTCTGCTGTCCATGTTACAGAAACATCTCGATAATGAAGCGGCTGCCTCCGTCTTATTTGAGGTGGGCCACTTCATGGGGCATCATGCAAGATTAAAAACTGGTCATTCTCCCACTCCACTGCGGCCTTTACTTTATCCAGCGCAACATGACATCAGCCTTTGTCTCAGTTACACATCCTCCCCAGTGTCCTGATGGCTGAGATAATGCAGGAAAGTCACTGATTAGCTGGGAATCTCGTTACATGGAGCAATGGATCCCTCCCTTCCTCTTTGCCCTAATTGAGATGAGCAGAGCCAAAAAACCAAGCAGGTGAGTAGAAATGCATTACTCCTGTCCTCTCTCTCTCTCTCTCACACACACACACACACTGTCACTCCCTCGGAGTCTTTTAGTCTATCTGTGGGTCTGTTTCTCACCTAGCGCATGTGGTAATTCTAGAATTCCATTACTTAGATGAATGACCTTGCCAACCTCACACCACCTTGGAGGCATGGGTGATGTTTTTGTAACACTTGCTAAATGTCACGAAACTAGGCTATGTGACGATTGTGTAGGGGAGTGTACTGAAGCTTTAGGGGACCTCCTGAGTGGTTAAATGACTGCCTTAGTGGATTCAGTGACCCAGAAAATAGGTTCTCTACCAAGGAGGAAATGATGGCCAGCAATCAAGTATCTGTGAACAGTTTACAAAGAATGTAGCATGGAAGAAAAGCAAGGTTGTGACATAGACAAGATCTCTAAACATGTATTTTATTTTTATTTTATCTTAGCTGAAATAAAACATAATAGGTATTCGTGACCACAAGTAAATAGATCACAGGGACTTTCTAGTGATCCAGTTCTAAGTAGACCCTAATGATGAAGCTGTTAAAGTATCTGCAGCCCTGGAGATAACTGGACATGAATTCATACTTGGTAAAGAACAAAAGACGAACACAAACATGGGCTGTTTCTCTTTGATCTTCATGAGGTGTTTGAATAATAGTAGTCGAATCGCAGTGTTCCACAATTAGCCACTGCACATCACACCACCTGGTTCATCTGGTTGAGCTCGTATTGGCAAAATCTGACCTTATTTGTTAACCTGACTCAGGTCTTGCTTACCCCACATCACATAAGCCATCACCCTGTCAGAGACATTACAATTAAAAAAAACAAAAACAAACTAAAACAAATTTGGCACAGATGAGTAACTTGGGTGGAGTTGACTGTACTATTTTCTCCATGTTATCCGGTTACAATTACCATTCCATGATCATATGAAATTCAAAAGAGGTCATTTAGCCATTTGTTACTTAAGATCTTTGGAGAACCTTTTTTTGTGGAGTATTACAATATGTGGGAGGCAGGATCCGTTTTGCATTCAGGCATGGCTAAGTGGTCGCCCTGCGGTGAACCATTCTCACATATCATTTTGTAAATATGGTATGTACAGTAACATTCAGGTAAAAAAAACAGTTCAACTGACTGTGTTCACACTGCAGAACTCCGGGATTGTTTCCCCTCAACACATGCACGCATGAACCTCTCAGTTTCAGATGGCATCACTTTTTTTCTGCTCTGAAGTATCGTTCCGTTGGCCTAGACAAGGTGCCAAGGTAAATCGCAGCCTTGGTATTTTGCTTGCCTCGGTCATAATATCGCCATTAGTGGAGCCTCATCTTTAGATCACACTTTATTCAGCTCTGGCCAGTGTGAATGGCGGGGAGACGTCCAGTTTCCCATAACCAAGCATGCCGTGGTGAAAGTCGATACCGCCCCTTTAAGTCACAAGCTGGCGAAAGACGGCAGTGTCGTTGAGTAAACAGTAACACAAACAGTTGTATACTTGCATCACCCTGCCCAAGAGCCATCTCACTGCGATCAAGTGCATAGGTGGGTTTCTGATGGCACACGTAGATCATTCGGAGGAATCGCTTGATAAGCTTTATGGTACTATATCTCAGCAACAGGGCCTAGTGAAGTAAATCCAGCAGTTTGTTTGTCAGAAGTAAATACCCCTCCCACCTCGGCAGGCACGCGGGAAAGGCTTCGCACTTCCGTTCTCTGGAGAGGAAGCGTTTTAAGTGTGACAAGCTAACATGAGTATTACACGGAGGTGGATTTACTGTTTAGAATGACCTTAGTTCGCGGTTGTCTTGAGAAAATTAGTCTATTTTCTCTCAAACCCGGGTTCATATTGTAGACATAAGCATCATGCAAGGGACATGCTTGAAGTATAGATGTTCACTGTATGATTTTAACGTTACACAAACAAAATGTTGTTTGTGTAACGTTAAAATAATGAAGATAAATGGTACCCACTACTGTGCCCTTTGCTAATAAACCTTGGATGGCACAAATTATTAAATATTTGGTCTACAATTAGAAGCTTTAAAATGTTCTGTAAAAATCTCTGTAAAAATGTACTCTGAATACCATGAGCGTAAACGTACTGAAATGAACACTGAATTTCATGCATTCAACCGAATACATCAAATCAGACATGGATTTCTATGGAATGATAATGGGCTCTTTAGTGGTAACAGATACCACCAAGTGGTCACTAATGGCATATAACTTAAAAACAGGAAATTTACATGAAAACATAAAACTCCTGGGCATAAAACTTCTGGGTATGAAAATTGCTTAGATTTAAAGTAATTTCTTAAAATGTTCTGGTTGAATGCTACCTGTTGTTATAGTATTTCGCTAATTTATAGGTTTGGCAATTTACAATATGTCTCTGAATTAAAAATAATTACATATTTATTTTGTCCGTTAAAAAAAAGAAATATGTGGCAGATATTTTAACACCCTATCCACAGAATAAATGCTTCCGCTAATTCCCAGTTAATATATTTTTTCTTTAAATGGAGTGTCCACTAGATGGCAGCAGAGGTTTCAATTCTGACTTCTCTGCCTATTCTCATTCACATGTTGCACATCCAACACTGAATGAATAACTTTAGATGTGGGAGGGTTATTGTCTTTATTGTATTGTAATTAAAGAATACTATCTGTGTTAGTTTTGACAATGCTAATAATAATTGGATATTTTATTGATATAGCATAAGAGAAATGTGTGTGTGGAAAATGAGTTTGTGCTATTAGGTCTGGATAGACTTTCATGTCGTGCAGCTGAACTGGGATTTGGAAAGACTTGCGCATGACAATGAAGTCGACTGGGACTGGAAGACTATCATCTGTAAATGTACACTAAGAAACACACACACACACACACACACACACACACACACACACACCCTTATGCACCCAACTCTCTTGCATCATAATCTCTTATATACATCTAAATCAGTCTTACACAAACAGAGAAACATGTCTTCCATATTTATTCCAACCCATAAGGTAATGATATCTTCGTCCTCCATTCCTACCAAAATATGTGCGCACAGTCCTCTTTGTCGCCTCCTCTTCCCCACTTTTTAGCTTCTCTTCATCCCTCAGCCTCCCTCCTCCAGCTGTCTCTCTCTTCCCTTCCTTCCCCACTCCCGCCTGCCTCCTTCCCCTCGTCCCCGGAGAACTCCAGCCCAGGAGGACGACTGCAGGCCGGGCTAGACGGAAACACATGGGCTAAGTGTGGAGTTTAGAAGGCCAGCAGGTAATTACAGGAGGCTTGGTGGAGCAGGCCCTGGATCTCAGCAGCGTCGTTTTATTCAGTGGAGGGGACGGGAGAGGGCTGGGAAGTGTAGAATAACACTCGTTTGGCCCCTCGTCTGCACCAGATGACAGATTCCCTCTTTCTTTCCGTCTGTTTGTTGGTGTGTGGAACATTCCTCGATTTTAAATATGATTTAGAAATGAGTTTGTCCTGTGAAAGCAATTGGTGAATGAAGCTGTGTGAGTGCACTACTTGGGGTTGAACCAGAACCGCTCCGTTGTAGCAGATCTCCAAGCAGTGTGTGCTCATTGATAAACTGTGTAACCAATTTGATGGACTTCTCCAGGGCTGTTCTAACAGCTGCTGCCAGTGGCTGTGTTCTCGCGTCCTGTTTGCTGGTTGTGGAGGTTGCAGGTTCTCCGTAACACCATGTTTAGCTGAGGAGTGAAGTCTCTCCTTTGACCCTCATGTCTTCCCTCGCTCCAGACACCATGCTGCTTTGTGGTATTTAACATTGGTCCGTGAAATAAAATGTAATTATACAAATTAAAAAGGAAAAACATTTAGTAAAGTCATTAGTTAAATGACCTTTAGAGGGTGGTTAAGGTTGCTCAAGAATCATTTCTATAAGATGAAAAAAAATGTCTGCAAGTGAAGCCATGTTAAATATGAATATCCTCTATTTATCACTTTGTGACGGATGTAAAACAATATATCATTTATTTCTAACTGTTCTAATTGTTTTTAGTATAATTACCTTGATATATTGACAGATTTTTAATTTACAAATATAGATTTATAATCTAGAAATAAAATAAAATAAAATGACAATATTAATGCTACATGTAAGATGGTTTTACTCTTAAGATCTTGATGTTACAGCATCCCTGTGATTTATTTTACATTTACCAAATATTTTTGTTCTTTTTTGGTTTAAATTACTTCCTTTTTGTTTAATTATTTCATTCAGACAAAAACAATTCCTCTAAAGATTTTTGCAGTCAGAATGCTAATAAGTGATACTTTTTTTGCATATTTTGAAAATAATCATGAGACAACAAACTTATTTTTGTTATTGTTGATAATATTACCAAGAGTCCTTGGTATTGTTTTGCCCACATATGACTTATGAGATGTAAATGAAATCCTGTCCTTAAAATGCTCAAATTACATCAATACTAACAACATAAGGCTGTAGGCTTACTGATGTAATTACCAAGGCCAGTGTGGTTGTCCAGCAAGTGTTTGGACAATCCTCCTGTAGTGTGGACAGATTCTGTCCCCAGTGCCCTGTCCCCCCTCACCCCCCAGACCAGGCCAGAGCGTCAGCACCCCGCTGGGCCCGAGCTGTTTATCTCTTCCGAAGCGGTCGTGATTAATGAGGCCCTGAACACATCCTCTTTCCCCTGAACCAGCTGAATAAACACGCCCCGTTATTCCAGCCCGACCTGCAGTGGGAGCTCAGCTACAGGTAGCCAGCAAGGTTCCAGTGCACCCCAGCCCCCAACACACACACACACACACACCTCCAGCTCTCTCCTGGGAAAGGTCTCTCACGCATAGGGAAACGGTAGAGAGTGACAGGAGGGTGAAGGAGGGAAAGCAATTCACTTTAACCCACTGTGTCCAGACTCATCAGTCAGAACTGGACTGAAAGAGGATTTTAGGCTAATCTATGTAAAATTAGTGAAGATCTTCATCTGCTTTGTAAGTCACGCTGGAAAAGAGCGTCTGCGAAATATCCTAAATGTAAATGTAAATTTGATTAGTTTCTTAGTACTGGTCTATACTGCAATAATCCACCTGTAGAATTGAACAGTAGGCCTACACTTCCAAAGATTAGATTTGAGAACATAAGACAGGTGCGGTTCTCATCTCCTCTCCTCACCGCCGAACACAGGGAATGTTGCTCTTCATGTTTCATCTGAGTAGCCTGTGTATGAAAGCAAAGAACACGGAGAAAGGATTTAATTTTTTACTGACGTGATATTACCATGTCTCTGTGGTTATGTGAACGTGATATGTTATGTTAATGTGGCTTTGGACGTGTTTGACTCTCCTCTGGTCAGAGGGCTGATAATCTTCTCTGTTGTCACGTGCCAGGTTGGTGTGAGTCCCAGAGCACCTAAGTCTGTTTGTCTAGAGGTGTCTGTGTTGTCTGTTTCTTGTATGAAGCTCTGGTGTTAGAAGTGGTCATCCTGTCCTGGCAGGGGACTTTCCGTAGAGGCCGCATGAGGGTTATGACGGCCTCTATGAGGGTTATTTCCCTCTCTCTCGTCCTCGGGTGATGTGGTAGGTTTTTATGTTCTAGCCGTCGTCTCACGTGTGAGCCATTTGCTCGTGGACATTTCCTCCTGCTGTCCGTTTGTGCTGCAGTTCTGATGTGTCTGGCTTCACACCTCTCCAACTCAACCTGATGACAGAGTCTGACTGGAGACAGATCATTTACGCGCAAATGTGTCGGGGGACACTCCGTGATAACTCCCCCTTTGCCCTACCTCACCCCCTTCTGCACCGCACCGCCCCTCTACTGACACTGTCAGCCGCCCTCGCTGTTCACTAAGAGCATCTTCAAGCTTCAAAGATCAATGCAACAAAAACCTCTCCACCCCCCTCTCCACCCCCCTCTCCACCCCCAACTCCAGTCCATTTCTATCTGATGCTGGCGAGACTGATGCGGCCGGCGCTGGCGAGTCCGATTCTTTGCGTAGCAGGCCGTGGTACTGCTGTCAGGGTACGGGCCTCAGGACGGAGGCCTCTGGATGGAGGTGTGCGCTGAGGGATAGGGAGCAGGACGGAGGCCTCTGGATGGAGGTGTGCGCTGAGGGATAGGGAGCAGGCTGAAAGGAACAGCCATTACCAGGGACAGCAGCTGGACATGTGGGCAGACACAACTCAGAGACACGCTTTTCCACTGCCCATAACCAGTGGCGTCTTCCATACTGGGACCACTGGGACTTAGAGATAAGAAACATGTGGAGGCTGGTAATGCACAGTATGTCTGGTACTGCTCGTCGTTAAAAGGGGCAAGATTAAACATTATATATGTCATAAGAGATGTGATATGTGTTTATGTGATATGTGTTTATGTGATATGTGGGTTTTTTATATCAAATGATATTTGGATGTTCTGTTGGCACTTGGCGTGATGGGAAGAAATGGAGCTGATAACCTTCTGAATGATCCACCTTGGGGTCCAGAGGCGTGTAGGGAGTGTGGGGCAGGGAGTGTGGGGCAGGGAGGGGCCAGTTCAGCAAAGCAAGATCAGGCAAATGGAAGATTTTAGTCAACAAACTGAAGCTAGCAGTGCATTGCATCCATGCTTGAGGTCATTCAAGGAAACCGACTAGAATGTGGTTGTGGGTCTAGAGAATGGCATAGAATAGCTTTGTTGATTGCTTACAAGATTGTGTTTCTCTGTTTAATCAAATAACCTTCATGATTATGTCAATTTAACGATCCCTCCCCTTACAATATGGCCCATACAATATTTAAGATCATAAAGTTAGAGTTTAGTAGTTGCTACTGATGAACATATGTTATTGTTCAGTACTATGTATACATAGATGCTGTGTGTGTGTGTGTGTGTGCTAAGGGTGTGGACATGGAGGGACACACACCGCGGCCCGCGTGTCGCCGGTGCCGATTCTCCCGAGGCAGCCGGGCTGATCTGTGGAAAAGTGCTTGACGCTCTTCCTCAACCCCCCCCCACACACCCCCACACACACACACACACACACACACACACACACACACCCCCCCCCACACACACACACACACACACCCACCCACTCCATCACCCCCCCACACACACACCCACCCACTCCATCACCTCCACCACCACACACACCCACCCCCTCCTCCACTACCACCCCCCCCACACACACTCCACCCCATCTTCCCCTCACCCCCCTCCTGGCCACACCCCCCCAACCCCACTGCACACCAACACTTGGGATATCAGAGATCTGCCGCCTGACTCCTTAAATAAAGGTCTGACTTCATAGCTGTTTTTGCTGCAGCTCGGGTTTCCTCCGACGTGTCTCCTGGTTTTCACAAAGGGTCATGGTGAGGTGCGGGGGAGGTGCGGGGGAGGTGCGGGGGAGGTGCAGGGCTCTCCATCCATGTGTTTAGTCTCAGCCATGTCTGACTGCATACCCTAAGAGCACAGAGGCCATATAAAACATGGCCAGATTAGTGCCAGCCAAACGCTAACCAAGCTCAGTGTTTCCCCAGCAGCTCCTCGGTGACTGCCGCTAAAAGCATCTCGCTGCGTTCACGCACACTCTGCCACTGTGCAGTGGCTTGTCATGTTTATAATTATCGATGCATTATTACAGCTTTCAAACCTCGATTTTTTGCGTACGTACGTCACATCGACTCCTTGGCGGTTCAGACCTTCACATCTGTCGCTCATACGCTTTAGCGCTTCATTCCTGTCCCTGTGTCCTACCTTCCCTCATCCTCTCAACTGTTCTCCAGAGCCCATGGGAGCGTGAGGCTGTGGCCATCTGCTGTGGGCTGTAAGGAGCAGGGAGGGAGTGATTGAGAGGGGTAAGCAGACCGCGTGAGTTTAGGGTCAGACCTCCATCGCTAAACGAGAACAGCCTGCTGCTGCCTGTGAGCGCTGAGTCAAACCAAACAGACACAGGACACGAGGGAGCCAAGAGTGTGAGCAACACTTCATGAGCTCCAGGAGAGGGAGGAGCCTGGGGCAGAAGCCCCGCGCGCGGTGGGCCTGGGTCGGCATGCAGAGCCCACGCTGCTAGCTCCTGCACTGGGGAGCACCATGCAGGGCATGGAGACTTCCTCCACAGACTGGGGCGAAATTTCATCGTAATCGCCGCGAGGGCAGGTTTCCTGCCGTCGGCCCCGCGCGGACGGCGAGAATGAAAGCCCGGGACAGGTGAGAGTGGTGTTAGTGCTGAATGGTGGAAGGTAGATGGCTTCACACACAACTGTGTTGTATGCTGCCTCGTTATGATTTGTGGGAGCTCCCCACTCCTAAATCAAAGTATAGTTTATATCAAAGGAAAGTGTGGTGTGGGGTTAAGAGTGTAAGACCATCAGCAGCTCCCCCAGCTGTCAGAGGTTCCGGTCCCATAATCAGCCTGTCTGCCCACTGATGTCTGCTGATGTGAATGCACTAACTGATGTGCTCACTAAACAGCTGGGCCTTTTCAGTGTCCCAGTCCTGTCTCTAGGATTTATGGTCCAGATAGGCTTAAGGTCCAGGGCCGACAAAGACTTAGTAATGTCTGGTAGGAGTCTATTGCAAATCCATATATCTTTGCATCATTGCACATTTAAACTGAGAGTTATACACTCTGTGCTTTCTATCATTTGCTCGGGATAAATAATTTTCAGTGGGTGGGGAGGCTGAGTCCACACAGCGTCCATTAGCTCTGTTAACCCTAACCCTAACCCTAACCCTAACCCTAACCCTAGCTTTCACTGCAACCTGTTCATGAAATTCTCACTTAATTCTGCATGCAAGTGTGTGTGCATGTGCAAGTGTAAATGCATATGTGTGTGTGCATGCACATGTGTGTGCATGTGTGTGTGTGTGTATGTGCATGTGTGTTTGCATGTGCCTGTGTGTGTGTGTGTGAATATGCTTGTGTGTGCATGTGTGTGTGTGTGTTGTGTGTGTGTGTGTGTGTGTGTGTGTGTGTGTGTGTGTGTGTGTGTGTGTGTGTGTGTGTGTGTGTGTGTGTGTGTGTGTGTGTGTGTGTGTGTGTGTGTGTGTGTGTGTGTGTGCAAGCATGTTTAGTGACGTTGGAGTCCTGTATAGCTTCCCCCAGAGGCCCTGGCCCTTTTTTTAACACAAGTTGCAATGTGTCTCATTAGAAAACCTCCTGGTTTCCCCCCTGACCTCAGACTGCTGGTTTCAGCCCTTGTTTCCAGGCTGTGTGCACAGCTCGCTGTTCTCAGATATCTCATTTCAAACCAGAGGAGGCGCTGGCCAGCGATGCAGGCTGTCCTCTCTCAGGCTGGACAGAGGAGCTGATGCACAGCATGTTGGGAAGGCGGCGACAGAGAAAAATGAGATTCGTTCTGTGGAAACTCAGATCACTTGTGTCCATGGGGGAAAAACTTCAGGGCATTTCCAGAACTTTCTCCTTGTACTTGGTGAACCTAAGCAGTTATGTCTGAGGAGACTAATGTGCTAATCAGAATTAGAGATGTTCATTTCCGTCCTATACAGACTGTGCAGACTATATGTGTCTGTAGCTAGTGTCCCTAAATTATGGCATCGCAGTTGTATCTGAGTGTTGTCTGCTCGGGACTCTCTGTGCACTGTTTCACTGGTGTACTGGTTATCTGTTCTACCTGAGCTGTATGAGAGATGAATAGACAACTTATTATTTCTATTTCTCAGAAAATCAGTAGTAATAATATTTAAATTATTATAAAATTATAAATTTCATAATGTTGCGATTGGTCATAGTTCCTTGGCATGGTGAGGAGATATCCACTGTGGTTTAGCTCAGGTCGCAGGACTCGGGAGCTGGGCGGCACGCCAGGCCAGATGAGTGAGGGTGTGGGCAGGGAGTGGTGGGTGGGGAGGTGGTGTGGGTGTAGAGGTGGTGTGGGTGGAGAGGTGGTGTGGGCAGAGAGGTGGTGTGGGTGGAGAGGTGGTGTGGGTGGAGAGGTGGTGTGGGTGGAGAGGTGGTGTGGGTGTAGAGGTGGTGTGGGTGGAGAGGTGGTGTGGGTAGAGGTGGTGTGGGTGGAGAGGTGGTGGGTGGAGGTGGCATGGGTGGGGAGGTGGTGTGGGTGTAGAGGTGGTGTGGGTGTAGAGGTGGTGTGGGTGGAGAGGTGGTGTGGGTGTAGAGGTGGTGTGGGTAGAGGTGGTGTGGGTGGAGAGGTGGTGTGAAGGTGGGTGTGTGGATGTCGAACGAGCGAATTGCACCACTGTCCTGGAGAGAGACAGACAGAGAGAGAGAGAGAGACAGAGAGAGAGAGAGAGACAGACAGAGAGAGACAGAGACAGACAGAGAGACAGACAGACAGACAGACAGAGACAGAAAGAGAGAGCAGACGTTGACAGGACTTCCATTGTCTGATGAACACATGGGGGCATGTGTTAGATATCATCCTCCCACGTGGTGCGCAGGGACGCAGGCTGAAATCCAAGCCCTGGCCCAGCAGCACAGCTCTGATGAAAGACAGTGCGGGAAGGAGAATATTAAAGCCAAGGCTCCAGAAATCCCAGCCTGTCACGCCAAGGCTCAGCCAATCCCCCCCACCCCCCAACGGCCTTATGGGAGTTGGAGTCTGACTGTGGGGGCAGAGAGAGAAAAGGGAAAAGACGGAGGAGGGGCAGAGGGGGTGTTGAGGTGAGGGAGGTTAGGAGACTATGAGTGTGATCTGTGTCTGCTCGAGTCTTGGAGATAAACTGCAGACTAATGGTCAGTGTTGCCCTTACCACTGGGGGGGGAGAAGAGAAGCACGACATGGCATGTCATAGTACAGTGGGATCAGTGGGGTACTTCAGGGTCAGTGGGGTACTGCAGGGTCAGTGGGGTACTGCAGGGTCAGTGGGGTACTACAGGGTCAGTGGGGTACTGCAGGGTCAGTGGGGTACTACAGGGTCAGTGGGGTACTGCAGGGTCAGTGGGGTACTACAGGGTCAGTGGGGTACTACAGGGTCAGTGGGGTACTGCAGGGTCAGTGGCGTACTACAGGGTCAGTGGGGTACTGCAGGGTCAGTGGGGTACTGCAGGGTCAGTGGGGTACTACAGGGTCAGTGGGGTACTGCAGGGTCAGTGGGGTACTACAGGGTCAGTGGGGTACTGCAGGGTCAGTGGGGTACTACAGGGTCAGTGGGGTACTGCAGGGTTTCTGTATCTGTCTGAATGCATGCACCTTCTTTAATCTCCAAGGTGCATCATAGTGGAATCAGTTTCCATTTGGCTTGATTGTTTACTGTGTTACAATAAAATATGTATGAAGTACTTGCTGGATGTTACACATGTACACCTGATGTACGCCTGAGCTACACGATGCCTGCTGTATCTCACTCATGTGAGACTCTTCCAGTCGCTAGCCAAAGAACACTTTCAGAGATTAAAGACACAATGTGGGTTTACTTTCAGCTTTTAAATACTTCCCATTATTAATATTTTGTTTTCCTTAGTTGTTAATATATTCTGCCCTTTATGCATTGTAGTCTCATCTTAATTTCTTTTAACCCTTTGTTTAATTTCTCTTAAACTTTAGTTTTATCTTTGCAAAATGTTATGTCCATTTTAATAAAACATTTTTAATATAATTCTTGACAAAAATCTCAGACAGAGCTTAGGATGTACTAAGCTTTTTCTGTTCGTATGCGAAGCCCTCACGGTCGCCCCTATCTATGAAAGGCGCTATATGAATAACTTGGCTCGCCTTGCCTTCCGAACTGCGGAAACAAATTACTCGTGAGGTTTTCAGGGTCGCTGTGCAAACTGTGCGTGCGCACCTCGGTGTTTTATTTCTCGATGCAGCTCGTCCGTGGCGCACTCTTCCTCCTGAAGGGCTCCCGTGACTGCGCGGAGCTGAGTGATGCCTCGTCAGCGGTGGCCCACAACACCAGATCCCCTGGTGGCCATTCACACTGGCACACACACTCACAGCGGACCACTGACAACCGTGCAGCTCAAGTGTGTCTATGTGAAGCGGTTATACGTAACAGCAGTTTTCTCAGTAAAATGGTAGTGAGCTAGAATTAATTTCACCTTTAAATGACATCGTAACAGATGCAGGATTGTAAGGAACTGGCTGCCTGGATCACTCATCAGTCTTTTCTTTGCTTTGGCATTGCCTTTAAAACAGAATACACCAGCTATGTCATATATTTGAGATGCTCAGCAGAAATTTAGTACATATGCTTGGAACTGATGTGACCAGGATTTCTCTGACATATTCAGTTCTCAAACCCAACTCCAAAAACGTCAACGACGATGTGAAATGGTAGTAACTTTAACAGAGAATGTGGAGAATGTTGGCACACGCACATTTTGGTCCTTATGTCAAAATCCAAGTCCGCTATTTATTGGGGCAATTAAAACGAGGCTCAAACACAGTGGCTTTATGGGTAGTCCAGGCAGTGGTGATCTAGCACCGATGCCTTCGCTCATATTTCAGCCAGCCAGGTCTCTCATAAACCAGCACCTTTACATGTCAACACCAATTGTACCAGACATTAAGACTTTTGTTAAATAGGGACTGAGGGGCTAGGGAGACACCTCTAAGGGTGGCAGACAGAACAGGGAGGGGCAACAGACGAGGTTAGAAATCACTTTCAATCAATTGAGCAGCACTCAAGCCTTTAAGAGATCTTGCGGTTTGTTGAGAGGGTTCCTTAGTAAAAGGGGAAATTGAAATGTTGTATGAGAAAACTTCAGATCTCCAAAAAAAAAAAAGTCTTAAAAAAATAAGTGAGCTTTTTGTGTGTGATTATTGTTTAGAAAGTGAAGCTGACAGGATGTCATGGTCTGTTTCCACTGAGGAACTAAGACAACAGTATGAGTATATATGGTCTACATTTGGTCTACAGAGGACAAAAATCCACTCATGATTATCAACCTATGATATCGCTCAAGATTTGCATGATAATTGCAACTAATGTTTATTTAACATATAACAAAATGTTTTCTTTCGATCCAGAAGAGCAATGATGTTCATGTCTATTTCAGGAGCCTCCCGACGAGATGCCTGGGTCCTTTCTTCAGTTGGAGCTGAGCAGGTAGAGAGATCGCCTGTTCAGAATGATCTCCGGCCTTCTTCCTCCTCTTTGCTATAGGAACCATTCGAGGCACACCACAGGAAGTCCCGCATAATTTAAAGCTGCACTGTGCAGTCCTGGCCCATCTTGACTGATTGTGCAATGGAACTGCAAGATTTACTTTTCCTGAGGGGGTCACTAATCATCAGAGCAGTTTTTAGTGGGGGGGGGTGCACAGACATTTCACTGACCACATCCTACGCATACATGCAAGCTGTTTCAACAGACACCGCACACTCGCACTCAGACACGCACCACGCTTCCGTTAAGCTGTGTGCGCTCCTGCACCCGCGTTCTCCTGGCCTCCTCTCTGGAGCTCCAACGCTGTCTCGGGAGGCCATGCGGGATCCGTGGCACATTTCCGCCCAAGCTCCTCTCCTCCTGTCCGGCACTGCCCCCCCCCCCCCCCCGCCCCCCCGCCTCCCCCGCCTCCTCCCTGTGTGCGCGGGCCAAAAACCAAGCAGTGGTGTGGAGAAAAGGGAAGCAGATTTGCAGGTGGGTCGAAGCACAGAGGAGACGTAAGCAGGGACATGTCTGGGAGGAGGAGGAGGAGGAGGAGGAGGAGGAGGAGGCGCAGGGCTGCACCAGGCCGGCTCTGGGGCCTGACTGCCTGATAAAGGGCAGGCTTCTCAGGCTTTGGTGGTGCTGTCCCACGGGGGTTGATGGGAAGAGTCAGCGCTCCACAATGCTTCTCTCAGGAGTCTATGCCACGCATCTCATGTAAATGTTAAGTATTAGGCATCTTCAGATAGTTCAGACAGTGAGGATTCAGCACACTGGAGTTGTAATGAAAGCAATCTGATGTGGATCAAAAGCAGAAAGCCAGCTTCAGTTTGTAGGCGTTTACATTTATAATGGGGGAACATACAGGTTTTATAGTCCTTCTTATATAGTTTTCCCTATTTCAGGTTCATTCTGCGCTTGCAGAAAAATGTAGTATAGAGCCAGAACATCAGAAATCGTATCACTGTGGCGTTACGGACCCCACTGTACATGAATGACTAAAACTCCTGAGTGATGTAAGCAAAATGCCTTTGTGTGCCATTTATCATACAATAGATATTTGCACATAACATCATTCATGTGGAAGCTTTTGACATGATTTGTTATCAGTGACTGATGAGTCACAACCCTTCTGTCCAACACATGATTTTACAAAAGACAAAACACTTTATAGCTGCCTACAGCTTCAATAAAAAAAACAGTGATGGAAAGATGGAAATGACAATTGTGCTGTATAGTGAAAGCTTGATGTTGTAAATGTGGTTCTTATCAGTCTTGGAATACTTTAGTGTCCCTTGTGGAAACGCATATCTAGGAAAACGTGAAAAGTAGCTGAGAGCTTTTATATAAACATGATCTGCAGATCGGCAGCAGTGCTGAGACTGGACCTGTGGGCCATGCTTTTAATTCCATTTCTTAGACCTGACATACAGTGCTCTGGTTATCTGTCAACACCCCCCACCCCCACTGCTCCAGCCCTACCCCCCACTCACCCTACCCCACCCACCACTCACTCCAGCACTTACCACAAATCAGGACACTTCATAATACAAAAGTCAGAGCAATCTGGTGCTTGTGACCTGTCTTTAGACTGCATTTAATGCAATGGGATTAAGGCAGAAAGAATAAGAATTAAGGAAATATGAGTAAGAATGAATCAGTGCAACACAAATAACTCAATGCCTTTGTTTGAATTGAACACGATTCGTTTTGTTCTTAACACATCGCTTCAAGAGCAAAAGCTTTGAAACTTTTCTCTGTCCAGTGTGGGAAAACGTTGAAGATAAATACAGATACAAGGAATTTTTTTTTCTTCTTTCTCCGAAATGAAACTCAGGAAGCATGTGTGTTGGTCTATAAAGTGAAGTCACTTGCTGCTCATCTAACTACTGTCAAAAGTTGTTTTTTTATTTAATTTTATTTTTATAGAAAGGTCATATCCACAAAATTTGTAGTCATAAGCTATTTAAAGAATGTTTTAAAGTTAAATCTGCTTTCATCATCACACACTGGCTGGAGAAGGCTCTGTTCTCTGTGCTAGCGCTGACGGCTAGCAATGGCTTCTTTACGTTACTGCATTCATCAGGACACAACGGGAAGAAATGTCTCATGAATCATGCTTTTTTATCTTTTTCTGTAGGACTGAGCTAATTCAGTAAAAGCTTGTGCAATCTGATTATTATTATATTATGTTTTCTTTTTTTGCTTCTGGGACTACTTAGCATGTAATATTAATCTACCTACTTAAATTATATATACACACTAGCTATTATTTTTGTCTCTTAGTTCCTTATCTTGTACCAATTTAATATCTAATCTGAAATGAAAAAATGTCCTGTTTAAATATATGAAATGTAACCCCCCTGCATAAAGGCAACCTAATCTCTCTATATATTTCAGTTAAAAGTATTTATTTTAGAAAATGTCATAGGTGTAAAGGAATCACTACCCACTGTAGTGCTCCTTCTTTAGGTGCTCTAACACAATAATTATGGTTTATATGTACAGTTTGTTTTGACAGCCATTACCGCTAATACAATAATAGTCCTCATAAGAGTGGAATGCAGAGGAAGCAATGAAGGACAAGCTCTGAGCAGCTGCGCTGGGCTGGGGTCAGCAGCACTGGAAGCCTTCGCCCCTGCCGTGGGTGTGTGCGACCATTCCTGTGTCTGCCCAGAGTTCACTCACCTCTCCTGCCTTTGTTTGGCCGGCCTGGCCGCGGTAAAGGCCCACCATTGTAAGCCCCCCCACTCCGGACTCTGGATGCTTTACCGCTGTTTTCTTTGGGAAGCAGGAAATTGGATGACTGGCTACCTGCTACAACAACATCCTGCTCTTGAGAAGCTGTCGTTTCTCGCGTACCCACCTATTCTTTCCTCCTCTCCGCAGTGTTCCTCCAGTGCAAAGGCTCCAGACGTCTTGTGCACTGGGCAGGCCCATGTAGCCTCACCCCATGTCCAGTTAGGGCAAGAATTGATGATATTTTTTTTATTTTTGCGAACAGTCCAGATGCTTCCGTCAAAACTAGCCACGAGGCCAAGGACCTGAAGCTGAGGTAGCATGGGAACCCTCAGGCAAGCAACCATTTAACATTAACACATTGTGGGAGGTGTAGGGCCATAATGAGGAATTCTGTGTTCAGTCTAATTTAAAAGATTTAAATTCGATAGTAGATTTTCGGAATAGAGGCTAGTGGAGAACTGTTTCATTGAACAATGGCTCAAAAATTTGAGCATTGTCATCCCTAGAAGGTATTTCCTTTGGAGGTTCTACTGTGTGTCCAGTGACTATCATAAATGATAGAAAACTAATAAATCTCAAGCTCTGGCTCAAGACATGTGACAGAGGAGAGGGTATTATTTCTAAATGTTGTCCTCATCACAAGAATCTGATGTAGAACATCATGAGAGTTTTAAATCATTTTTAAATTCTATCGCTTCAAGCATCTGAAATAATATACATTTTTATACAACATTTTAGACAGTGTTGTTATGCCAAGCAGACTCAATCCTACACAAAAATGCCAAAACATAGACAGAGATTTAAGAAAAGCCAAGAAGCTGTCTCTGAGTGGTTTTTCAGATCATAATTCAACATTTGAGGTTTTAAAAAATAACATAATATTGTTCCCATTTTTAAATGATTTATTTTTTTATTATTATGTTTGCAGTTTTCAGTATGCGACATCTGTGTTTTATCAGCTACAATCAATGTAAAAAAAGTACAAAAACAGAAAACAATTGTTCAATATATAAACATCTATATTCTGAGAACAACGTGACAGCATAACTTCAGCTGGACAACAGCCTTCTGCTGATGGGACGCCGGCGTGGGTTGGTACGGGAGGAGCCGTCCTGGCCTTCTGGAAACGCCGCAGCAGGTGCAGTTCGGCTTCTGCAGCCGCTAGTCTGTCACGGCACAAAGTCTGTCTGGTGACAACCCCACCCCACCATTACTGCAGCTCAGAGCTATTGAGCTGGAGCTGGGATGGGCAGCATGGTTGGTGTCTGCAGTTGAGAAGCAGTCTCTGATACCGCTCGCATTCATGAGCTCATGAGTGGGCAACACGAATTTTGGCTTAATAGTGGATCCAAATCAGAGTCTCTTAAGACAAGAGGCCCTCCCAAATGCTTTCATCCATACAGGTTATCTGAATGTGTGAAGAGGATTATGGGAAAATGTCATGTCATATTAATTGCATATTTATGGCTCGTCTGTAGCAGCCAGTCGTCCCAGGAGGCAAAGTGGTGCAGGCGTGTTTCTGCAGACAGAGCTGGAGGTCAGGGACACTACTCAGAGCTGGGCGAGGCTGCAGAATCCATCTCATCTGCTTCCAGGTCATGAGGAGAAGCAGGCTGACCACCTTTCACCCTTTTCCACTTCATGCGTCTGTTCTGAAACCACACCTTCACCTGTGGAACATACACATCATCATTACACAGTCAAATCCCTACTTTTTTAATCCTAATTTTCATATGCAATGGCGAGACTTATACATATGAAAATCACAATCCCACCTTTTCTGATGCGTCTGACGTATTCTGATGTACATTAAGGTATTTTGTGGTCACTAATCAAATAAGTTGTGATGTAATTCTTTTGACAGCTAATCTCAGAGGAGAAAGAGCCTGCGACCTTTGTGCATCCCTCTCAGCATTCCCCATGGAAACACAGGAGCAGAGACCATCTGTTCCCACACTATTTTTAAGTGTATTCCCTTCACTGGGTTTATCTGCCACTTATCTGAGCGCAAGGCGCGGCATTCAGCCAAGAAATGCTGACTGCATTGGAAAAAGTGGAGATAGAGGTGCAGAGGGATTGAGCAGCTTTGGGATCTTCTCTCTGTGTTATGTGTGTGTGTGTGTGTGTGTGTGTGTGTGTGTGTGTGTGTGTGTGTGTGTGTGTGTGAGGCTGGGGGGCCTGGGAAAGCCATCTAGGACAGGGATAAAGTGTAGTCCACATGTAAAAAGAATAACACATATCAGAATTATTGAAGGCTGGATTAAAATTAAGATGAGGAGGTCTGTGCCAGCCTCCCCCATGTCACTCCCATTTCACCTCCTTCAGACTGTGTGGGGATCAGCTGCTGAAATCTGACAGAGACTTCCTACGGAGGTGGGCAGAGAGCACCAAAGGGAGAGCCTCCTAAGGCCTACTGTGCAGCTGATGCGTCTGCGTCCTACCTGTCTCTCGGTGAGGTCCAGGTTGACGGCGATCTCGTAGCGCCGCAGCCGCGTCAGGTAGTTGTGGTGGGTGAACTCCGCCTCCAGCTCCCTCAGCTGCTCCTTGGTGAAGGCCGTGCGCTCCTTCCGTGCCTTGCAGTTAGAGTCGGCCTTAAAGCCAGAGTCCTGAATATCTGAACAGGACAGGTACCAAGAGGAGCAGTTGAGGCTCAGCCTTTGAGCTCAGTTTTTTTAGAAGAGCTGTTATGGTATTATACATTTGTTCCTGTTTTTTTTTTTCACAGTTTCAATTCCACAATTTTTTTTATAACTACAAAGTCATTTGTACTACATGGATTGCCATTCAAAAGGAGCAATGCAACATTAAAGCAGAACACTATGGCTGGCCTGTGTTACACGCGTGTTACTTTTAAAATGGTCCCTCTTTACGACACAGTTTACTGGCAGTTGTGACCCACGAAGGCCACACACTTCAACGGAGTTGCAGGGAGATCAGAGAGAGCTTGGGCCCAAGTTATAGTGTGTCGAGGTAGAGGGGGCACCCCAAACTGGCCACAGAGGACTCGCGTTAGGACGGAATGTACCGGAACATAGTTAAATCTGCTGTCAAAAGAACAAAGGTTTGGATGGGTACAGCTGAAGTATGTGTGCGTGCGTGCGTGTGTGTGTGTGTGTGTGTGTGTGTGTGTGTGTGTGTGTGTGTGTGTGTGTGTGTGTGTGTGTGTGTGTGTGTGTGTGTGTGTGTGTGTGTGTGTGTGTGTGTGTGTGTGTGTGTGTGTGTGTGTGTGTGTGTGTGTGTGTGTGTGTGTGTGTGTGTGTGTGTGTGTGTGTGTGTGGGTGTGTGTGTGTGTGTGTGTGTGTGTGTGTGTGTGTGTGTGTGTGTGTGTGTGGGTGGGTTGTGTGTGGGAAGTCTTTTCTTTCATGCCCTCTACACTCCTTGCCACTGTAATTCAACACAACCTGACAAGTCACACTGGAGCAGAAACAAAAAATGTAGTTTTGTGTGAAGGGGAACGCTGGAGCCTTTGTCTGTTGTCAAGATGTTCATAAAATACTTAACACAATGTGTAAAGACAGAGCAGGCTGAGCATTTTCCATTACAAACAAACAGGCTGGACTCGGGTTGTTTTTGCCATCCTAAACTTATGAGCTCCTGAGTCATATATCAGCATCGGTAGCACCACCAAGAGGTGACGCAATGCCTACGAAATGTCTATAATTTGTCAAAGTGAGAAGTTGTGCTTGGCGTTTGCCAGATCCACGAGGCCAGACTGTGAAATGGTCTACAGCCATATGGCCAGATGTGAGCAGGCAGCGCCAGACAGATCTCTAGCAACGGGAGAAAGCGCCTTTTTACCCACGGCAACCTGTGGCTAGTGCGGCTTTAAGGGTGAGCCATATTATCATCATTAAAATCCCATTGATTTAAGTACACTGCAGTGAGCAGTAAATGGACATGTGGTGGAAGGTTGGAGAGAAACACCTGGCATTGTGTGTGTGTGTGTGTGTGTGTGTGTGTGTGGTAGGCAGTGTATGCGTGTGTGCACGCGCGAGCTTGTGTGTGTCCACCAAACAGTCTCCAATAAATTTCTCTAGCAAAAGCTTATAAAGCGTTAGCGCGGAGCTTCTAACCTCAGCAGGGCGCCAGGACCGACAGCATTTGGCCCGTTATAGCCACGACGCTAGTGCTGGTGTAAATGAAGTCAGAAGAAGTCAGCAGTTAGGGTTAGTTTTCAGTTAACATTGCGAAACAAAATAGGAGAGGCTCAATATTTGGCAGCGTGTCATTAAAGGTAGTCACGTCTGTGTTGTAGGATTAGTTATAAGCGAATTTTTCGTGATCTTTATTGACCGGTTAACTGTAGTTATTAAAGGGAGATTTTCCTTTGCAAAAACGAATGAATTGATTAATGGCTGGCGTCTCCTCTGCCTGGAGTGTCATGTCTTGTGAAAGAGAATTTGGTTTTGGCCGTAACTTTCATATCTGTTAACAATTATGTACAATCAGCAAGTGTCTTGTTGTCACATGAAGTGACAACCCATTGAAAACATAAACAAAGCTGGGAATGATTATCTTGTCAACACCTACCACTTCACACACAGCCTCATGCTAATTTTGTTCTGGACACTTTGCCAAATCCACGATACAGTCACATGCATATGCATGCGGAGCGTTTCCGTCGGAGTTGGGAATACATTTAGGAACAGTGTGCTTTCCTCATTTTGAGAGTGTGTTCTGTGAGGATTACGTTACTGCTTAACGACAGGAAAATGTCAGTGGGTAAGAACGCAGGAGCGGAATCACAGGAAAGTTATATCACAGACATGGTCTGCCATGTTTCTACCACGAGTGAGTGAGGGTTATATATTTATAATGAGTCACGAGGCTGGGGGATACTGGTTAGGGAGAGGGCCTCATGATGGAGTCTGTCTAATCACTTCTATAAGCTCTTCACGGCTGTTACAATCTTGCCTTTTTAGTCATTGAATTACAAAACCACTCAAACATTATTTGGGAAATATATTTATCTTTGAGAAAGTTTCTTTTCCCCCCAGAACGGCTGGCCTTCAGAGAGGCTGAGGTCTGAAGTGAACGCCTGCTCCAGATGTGACACCAGCACCATTCACCTCGCCTCAGAAGAGCATGAAATTGGAAGGATGCATAACGCTTGTTTCCAGAGCTGTTATATGGACTTAATCATTTCCGGAGTTCATTAACCATAACCACAGGGCTCACTGACATTCTGGCTCTCACAGGACAGCACGCCGAGCGCATTCAGAGATTTGATTTAGATTCCATACAATAGTAGATTAACACTGGGCCTCTCTACTATTTTTGTTGCCTCAGGAAAAGTTTATCCACTGTGTTGTCATTGGGCTTTTTGGTCTGTGTTGTTTGTGTGTGGAGGTTGTTTAACAGGCATTTAAAAGGATCTGAATCAGAAGAATAATCCTGGATATTTTTGTATGGCACAAACAAAATGTATTTTTTTTAAACAATTGAATAGGTGTCTGAGTATGACCCAGCAGCCCAAGTGCTTCAACAATAGAAGGAAACAACTACATAATGAATGTAATATGTGGAAGATTAATGGGATATGGCTCATTCACTATGCACATACCTGTTGCCACCCTAGGTCATTAAACTATTTTTGTTCTAATTGTTTTCCTGTATGTAATTTCAGAGACTAAGTTGTTACGTGTTAATATGTTTACTCCAGGCGGTGTGAAGCACTCCTTGTCAAATCCTGCTGTGAGCTGTTTTCACCTTGGGCAACAATTCTGTAAGCATAATCCACTGTGTGTCGAATAGTCATTATGGAGTGGTGTAAGCAGAAAATGCAAGAGCAGTTTAATATGCAAAACATCTGGCACTAATATTGATGAATATTGGTGTGGGTGTATGAGTAATAATTAAAAGATGCCTCAGTTGTGCTTGTATTTCAGTTAAACATAAACTTAAAATGTAGGTATTTACAGGTTGAGAAAACATGACAATTATAAAACACTGAAAAACTGCAGAATTAATAAAGTAACATCTTAAATTGTTACTTTTTTCTTTTTCATAAATATATATATACATATATATATATATATATATAGATTATACACACACATGTATGTGTATATGTAGATAGATAGATAGATAGATAGCACTAAGCAGTCTTTCACCCTTCTGAAGCGCTAGCTGCTTACACCTCCATAACGTATCATGGCGCTCACCTGCGAGTTCTCTTCTCCTCTTGCAGCTCTTTTTCTCTGCGTCGCCCGCGGTGACGCCCTGTGGGGAGTACTCGCCCTCCAGCGCCGCCGTCACCGTCCCCGGCAGCCTGTCAGCCACCGCGCCGGCCACGTCCGCCCCTCCACCAGGCCCCGCGCCAGCTGCCTGGCACGGCTCCTGGCCCCTGCCGCGTGGCTCGCACGGGGGAACTGCCACTCTGTCCGCTGGTAGCTCCCGTGGTGCTCGGCGGGGTACAGCCTGTCCTCGCGCGGGTAGGCGTGCGGCGCAGGCAGCAGGCAGGCGCCGGGGAAGTCGGCGTAGGCCAGGAAGTCGTGCTTCTGGTGCAGGGAGAAGGGGGCCTGCTGGTAGGGCTGCAAGCCGGCCCCGGCCCCGGCCCCAGGGTGAGGGCCCCTGCTGCAGCCCCACAGGGCGCTGGGCGTGTGCGAACTCCGCATGCAGCTGCTGGCTGGCTGATCCATGCTGAAGCACACGCGCGAGGTGCAGGGCGCACGGGCACACGCACGCAGGCACACGCACGCAGGCACACGCACGCAGGCACACGCACGCAGGCACACACGGGTCAGGCACGCACGGGCTGAAGGCAGAGTCCCTGGGAGACGCGGCTGCTCAACGCTCGCGGGGTGAGAAACATCCACTTGGGCGCGTAGTGTTAGGCGTGCATCGTGGAGAGTCCCCGTCACTGGTAACGCTCGATCTGAAGTCTGTGCTCCCCGTAATTCACTTTCGAGCTCCTTCGGCGTGAAGTGTGAGGTCAGACGCCCTCCAGGAGTTGTGTCACCGCAGCTCTCTCCCTCTTCTCCCTCTTCTCCTCTCGCTCTCCCTCTCCAAGCGGCCGTGTGTGATGGAGCTGTGGTCCACACTCTCACACCCTCTCATTCAGCCTAAATCTTAGCCCACGGTATCCGCTCCCAGCTCTACGGGCTGCTCTCACAGTTCTGAGGCATTCCTGTCAAGTGATCCCCCCTCCCTTTTAAACGCTTAGGTGGGAAAGAGTGGTAAGTTTATGGAGTGTAATGTGAGCTTGCGGGGGCGGAGTCCTGCAGGGCGGGGGCGGAGTCCTGCAGGCCACATGTTGGTACCCTCCAACCCAGCCCTGCCGCATCTACTATTAATCATGGGGGGAATTTTATATGCACATCTAATGGGATTTCCAGGCGCGGCCTTTTAAAGGAACCCTGTCTGTAAAATATAAAGTGAACACCCACATGGGACAGACGCCCAGTTTCCCCTTTTTGTTCTTCCTTAAAAAATACCATTCTCGTTTTTTTTTTCCTTCTTCTTGATCTGTGCAATTTAGCCTGACGCGCGTCGGGGGGTGGGGGGGCGACCCTGTCTGCTCGGTCCGCACCCCCCCAGAGCAGGACCCACCACCCCACCAGAGCAGGACCCACCACCCCCCCAGAGCAGGACCCACCACCCCACCAGAGCAGGACCCACCACCCCCCCAGAGCAGGACCCACCACCCCCCCAGAGCAGGACCCACCACCCCACCCCCCCAGAGCAGGACCCACCCCCCCCCAGAGCAGG
>JAGXOD010001383.1:1710000-2072500 GCA_020368025.1 Brachyhypopomus occidentalis
GGCTTTTATCCTCTGTCCCTGTTTAGGAATTGAGCTTTTTCTGAACCACTGCTTATGGAGGATTTAGCTTTAATGCCCGTCACTCACTGACAAATGCGAATGTTCTGGTCATGGTATAAAGATTGTAATGTATCACATTTTCTTATTACTCCCATGAACAAAAACAGCTTTACTCTTTGCTACATTATACTGTCATTTATGACTGAAAATGTTTTAAATCTAGGTTGGTTTCAATAAGTGAGCTCACCAGTCCATAGATTTCAGTAATGCTGAACAGCGTTGCCCAATCTGTTGCCCAAAATGTGCAGTACAGGACTGAGGTACACTGATTTGGAAGAAGGGTGAAAAAACGCGAGAGCATACTGCCCTCTTGTGGTGGAAATCAAACACGTCTAAATTTTTAAATAAGGGTATAGTTAGAATGAACTATGACATATACTGGAACAAATTTTTGCTTAGCCCCTGATTAGAAGTATTGTGGTTCCTTTCGTTTTTCTGTTTAAACCACAGCAAAACACTGGCATTACAACAATGACTGAAATTAGGCGTCTTCAGTTAACATTGTCTTTACACATATGCAGAGTTTCCAGGTTAGAGCATGGCTCCCTGGTCCAGGTTTATTTTGATCTGCATGCCTGAGGCAGGTCCCTTGTTCCTCTGCAGTGTTTACAGTGCCCGGGGGAGTCTCTCTCAGGCTCTGCAGGGATGGGCGGAGACTATGGGATTGCATGTTCGTGGAACACCTTCCTGGCCTGCTCCAAACAGCCCAGGGCTGGACTTCCTGCTGAGCGAGCGGCGCTTTGAACCTCGCCGGCTGTGCCGATCTCCCGAGGCCTCCCAGAACCAGGCCTCGGCCTGCTAAACAACCCGACTGGGAACGGCGTCCGCAAACACTTCCTCCGACACCACGCAATGGTCCGGTTTACACGAGACGCACGCAGACACGCACACACGCCAGTGGTAAAATCTTATGTCTCTCCTGTAACTTCTCAGCAGCCCCATGCACGTGAGCGTCGCATGTGTCCTACCTTCGAGCTCCGTAGCTGATTTCGCAGGGTGAGCGCGCTTTTGGGCCAGACGCGCTCTGTTTATTGAATCAGTAGATTCTGTTCGCTGCATCTTACATGGGTCGTAAATTGCCGCTGCTTTGTGAAGTGCATTATTCATGGTTGCGGCATTTCTCCGCACTTTCAGAGAAACATGTGCGGAGGGCGAGGGTCCTCCGGAGACCTCCTGGCCCTATCAGTGAGCTCCATCAGTGAGCCTTTGCACCCCCCCCCCCCCTCCCCGGGACACTTGGGCCATCACGGACGACTGCTACGTTTCCATTTCATCATCCCTTCGCTTCTTTTTCATTTCTTCGGCCCATGAGTATTAAAGGACTGGAGCAGCACAGTGCCAAGCTTTGGTTTGTCTTGGAAGGAAGCGGCTTATCCACTTTTATCATCTCATTTTGTACAATTAAATCTCATGCCGCAATTACACCATTATAGTCATTAGATGGCCCTGATGCAACCTTGAATTTCTTATTTGAAACCGCACGTGTTTCCAGGGTGATAATTAATAATATCCGGTCATTATTATCGTCAGAAGGGGTTGGCGGTCCTGCTCTATTGTTTTAGTGAAACTCTGAGGGCTTCGCTCTTCCTGTTTGGTATGGAGGACGGGGGCAGAGCTGATCTACTGTGCATCTCAGATCTGTTTATCGCTACAGATTTCTGAAGTCATCTGCTACATCTGCCTAGGCACATCTGCTCCAGGGTAACAGTAACGTAGACCATATAGCCCAACAACAGACATGAAAAGAAGCCAGAAACCAATCATTCCTTTCACCCCTTCAAGCACGAGTCCGACACAAAGAGAGGTAAAGTTATCTCTCGTTCCATATGAATGCTTTAAAATGTTGCAACGCAAGAATTAGAGACGACAGGAACGTGGAATAAAGCAAAAGGAAGCAGAGAGCCGCGGAGATACTCCGCGCAGACTGCAGAGGAAGAGACAGCATCTAGAGCTGACGTGACTCACTCAGAAGAGAGGGAAAAGTGAGAGCGGAAAGACATTCCAGACGTCGACAGTAAACTCGGCACAGCTCCGCTCCCTGCCGCAGGAGCTTTGTGTACCTGCCCTGCTAAATCCATTATCCGGCCCCTGCGCTCTGGCCAGCGCCGCTAGAGAATACTCGGAAGCGCTTCAATCAGGCCGCGAGCCCGCCGCCCCTCTCTGCCGGGCCGCGCCAGGCTTTTCCGCGAAAGCGCCTCCAGTTGGACCGAGTCGCCGGGTGGTGTTGGGAATTCCTCGCCGTAAAAGGTGCGGGAAATGGCGCTGATTCGATCTGCGGCGTTACTCTGGTTTCTGGTAGTCCACATTGCAAGGGATGCTCGGTTCCCCTTTGTCGCCGCCCAGGCTGATGGAACGGGTCATGAAGCACGTCACGCAGGACTGAGGGGAATCAGAACCAGAACCACATTCAACAGACAGACTGGGGTGCCGTAAGAGAAACCACACAATTCCTCTCAGTTCCTCTGGCAGCGCTTGCTGAGGGCTCTACAACAGGACAGCGCGCGCCATGTTGAGCTTCGTGTGTAACGTTACAGGGAAAAGCATCTTTTATGCGAGAGGTCTTGCAGCAAAAGTGAGACTGAAGTCCAGCGTCACTGCAACTGCCGTGAGTTCGAGCTTTCGTTTGGCACAGGACAGACAGCACTTTCATTCGCTATGTGAAACGCCAGGGCCCCAGAGCAGCTGAGAACCTGAACTTTAACGTGTAGCAGAGAGGGCCAGTAAATGTCTGAAGTATAGAAGTGAAAAACCTGCTAACCTGAAGGCTACCAAAGGCTTGCTGAAGTCAAAACATCCAAAGCAGAACACATACAACATAGGACACTCTAGAGAGGGTATACAATCTCCAAACAGATGCTCTAAATGTGTGTGTGTGTGTGTGTGTGTGTGTGGTGGGGGTGGGTTGGGGTGGAGTGGTGGTTGTGAGGGCAAGCTACAGCTAGCATATAGATGTATAAAGCTCTACTCCATCCCATCATGTATTGAATTGGCTATCCATCTTAAGTCAAACCTGATGTACATCTACATCCAGTCACAACGATTTACTCAGATACTCAGGTTTCAGCAGCGAATCTGGGTTTCATGCCACTGACTTAAAGAGCAGAATCAATTTACAATGTCAAAAAGTTTCAAAGAACAAATGGTACCTGAAACGAGGTCTTTTGTTTGCGAGCTTCAATGTTTTGTGGCAAACGGTATGACTGCTGGTTTTTACTTGTTGCTGAATTCAATTGTGCTATTACATTTTATCCCAATATTTCTGTACTTTATTGACCTCAAGTACCATTTGCTAAGCACCTTCACTGGGTTGTCCTTCAATCAAAGGAATATGGCTCCATCTGGTGGACATCAAAGAGAAATGAAATTGTTTTCTTTTTTTAGTAGGCCCTGTCTTGTGTTCATTCCACCTGGATTTTTCGATTTAAGGTGCAGTCGTTAATCCTAAAATTGCCAGCAATTCTCTTCACTCTAGTGACCTGGACTTTAAAAGACTCTTGACAGTATAAGAATCTCAGAGTCAGGGTTAGTAAGGGTTATTTTTTTATATTTTCCTTTGTGCTGTGTAGTAAAGGTATTTATTTGACTGTATAATTTTTAATAGGTATGGCAGACAAACCCATTAAAGTAAACTATAACTGTCTGTAATAGATAACATGAAGGCAGTATTTGCACACATCAGTTGGAGGATTCTGATCACCTCTTAATGCTGGCAGTGTGCTGTTGGTTTTATGTGCTTCTGTTCACAGCCTTGGGATTCTGTGCAGGTATCTGACACTTGATACTTAAGAGCCTTAAAAACTAAGGCCTGTGGTTTTACATTCAGTCTGTTTATATAGATTTTTATTGTATTTTGTGTTTTCACTGTGTCTCAGATTTGGCATTGCAGTTCTGTCTTCAGGCGCTGAGACCGAACATGTTGCAGTGAGGTTTGATTTATGACTATACAGGCGTGATTTCCTATACACCGCAGTGGCTTGAAAAGGGTGGAATCAAACAAAATCATAAATGTGTGAAATACTTGATGGATGGTGTGACATCTACAACACAGCTGCTGAACTAAAATGCACATGTGGGTTTGTTAAGCTACAGGCTAGTTTCAAATTGCAGAAGAGCGTCTGAGTTGCTGTTTATGCCATTGTCTGGTCTTTGTCAAGACGTGCGAACCTCTCGAGAGGTGTTCAGATATGACCACCATGAAGAGTGCAAGGAGTTCTTCTTAGATCACAGAAACATTTCAGAGATTAGCCAACGCTTTAGTGAGGTGACCTTTTGTTAACGTAATTAGTAATTTGGTCATGTTCACATGTACTAAATATGACCTTAGAGCTTCTGGTGGTCCTTAGAACTGCTTTAGAACTCTGCATATCAACTCACTGTGTCTGTGAGTGTGTGTGTGTGCACATGTGTGTAATGGGAACTGATGCGTGTGTGTGTGTTTCTATAATCTGCTACATCATTACAGATCATATCCATGAAATGTGTTTAAGGTTCCTCCAGGGCTCACATTTATTCACTGTATAGTCAGGTTTATGGATTTACAGGACTACGATACAGCAACACAGCCCTCCGAATACTCCCAGTAGTGGTGGCTGTGTTGAAACCTTGTTTTTAAACTCCCCCATGTCTGAGGGTGACCTAAATTACACCACCCAAGAACTGTTTTCACAAGAACATCTGTCTTCAATTTAAAAACAACTGGCCAAAGTCATTTCTGTCATTATTCATAGACAATGAATGACCTACACTTTTTATCTGACCCCATAACATTACATCATATTTATTTATATTTCATTGAAACATACCATATTGAGAGCGGTACAGGATTGAATCCAACAGTCTTTTTGTACAACACCAGGATTCTGGCACCTGTTGTCCAACGCAGAAGTCATGTGGAGTTTTGTCCCTGGTCATTAATATGTCCCACAGCAATAAACCCACAGGTGTAGTACTGTGGCGTGACACTAGTGGATGCTCTACGACTTTATTTCACACACTCATTCCATGAAAAAAAAAATACCTCATTTTTGTTCAAGGGCACATACAATTCTGAATGTCTTTCACGTGTCATTAACACTGCTTCAACCTGACGCTTGACAGAAATCCTTTCCACAGCGGTTCCACGCCGCGGAGAGAAGGCGGAGGGCAAACCTGCACAGGGGGCTTCTGGTGAAACGTCCCCCGTCCAACCTTCCCCACGTCACGTTTGTGTTTTCACCCAGCAAAACTCTATTCAGGAGAGTGAGAGACAACGTGCGTCAGGGTAACGTGCGCCCTCTGAGAGGGTCTATGTGGCGGCGAGTGATATCTGGTAATAGGATGTGATTCGGCCGTACGTTTGCGGTCCCCGGGGTCGGCTCTGGGCAGCGGTGTGCATGGCGAGGCCGTGACCCGGTCCTGCTGCTGAACTGGGCTCTCCTGAGCATCGTTTCATGCACAGTTGGCCGTCTCTTCCAGTGCACTCTCATTGTTTCGATGCCTCTGAGAGTCTTTCCGTCACACAGGAGTACAGTTTCAAACGTTCGCCTCGGTAAACACACACCCGTAAATCAACCAGCAGCCAGCACTAATGCATGGAAGACCAGTTACACAGGGCCCCATGGAGAGCATGTGAGAGTGTAAATGTGCATGTGCGTGCGTATATTCATATATGTGTGTGTGTGTGTGTGTGTGAAAGTACTAATGCATACAGCAACAGGAATAAAGCCAGTGCGAATATGCAGTGGTATGATATTGTTTATATCCTGTATATGCTAGTCGGTATGTTCATGTGTATATTACTGCACAAGGCACCAGTATGTGTACTGTGCCCTGCCTGGAGCAGAGGATGCTGTCAGCTCCCCACATATCTGCATGCTCCTGGGGGCTCAGTGCCCCTCCCGCAGGTCACCCCCTACGCACTCAAGCATGACTAACAAGGAGGGGGTCTCAGGTTCAGCCCCCATACGAAAACAGGACGTCCTCATAGTCTATCAACTAAATGACAGCTCCCGCATATCAACCACCCAGTACCCTAAACCACTCTCTCCCTCTCTCTCCCCCTCTCTCTTCCTCCCTCTCTCTCCCCCCTCTCTCTCCCTCTCTCTTCCTCCCTCTCTCCCTCTCTCTTTATCTCTACATATCTTTGCCATGCCATCACACTCCTCCAACCTCCCCTACATTTCTCTCTTCCATTTAGCCCTCATTCATCATGCCTTATTCATTCCTTTATTTACCATGGAAACAGGACTTAGTTGTGTAATGCTCCGTTTCTTTCACTATGCCAACTTTACACAGATGCTGTAAATACAGTTAATTTGTATATATGTTTTCAAGTGTGCGCTTTGTACCATGGAGGCTTACGGTCAATGGTCTGGTAGTGTGTATGTGTGTGTGTGTGTGTGTGTGTGTGTGTGTGTGTGTGTGTGTGTGTGTGTGTGTGTGTGTGTGTGTGTGTGTGCGTGCGTGTGCGTGATGGACTCCCCTGTGCCCATACACTCTTTGCTGCTCTCCCGGAAAGTAAACAGTCTGCGCCATAGGAATGTTATCCCTACGCTGCTAATTTACCTTGATTACATTAATATTTTTCGACTGAAATGGCTCTTTTCCTCTTCCTATTGCTGGTGTTTGTTTTCTTCCCTCTCTCCTCTCCTCCTCCTGTCCTTTCATTGCTTTCTCTATTAGGGCACAATTAGAGGCGATTAGCTGGCAGACGGATGCCCCGTAGTTCCGGTCTGGCTGTGAGCTTGGGTTCAGTGAGATGTGGGCAAGATACACTTGAGCTCTGCTCATAAGGGTGAGAGAGGGAGAGGGAGAAAGAGAGAGAGGAGAGAGAGAGAAAGAGAGAGAGAGAGAGAGAGGGAGAGAGAGAGAGAGAGAGAGAGAGAGAGGGAGAGAGAGAGAAAGGTAAGTGAAGGCCAGTTTTATTCTGTTCACCCAAACTGACCTGTACTTTTACCTACTATTCTTTTTTAAGGGTCATATATTAACTTCAGATACATTTTTCTAAATTTACTACCAATATCCTCTTGTCTCAGACATGTTTCTGGCTCTTTCTGGTCACTGTGTTTTTTTTCTTTGTCCTCTGTCAAATCTACCGTCTCTCTCTCTTTCTCTCTCTCTCCCCTCCCCTTCTCTCTCTTTCTCTCCCCTCTCCTTCTCCATATTTTTCTCTCTCTCTGTAGTACTGACCTAATGTAAGCCATCTCCTCAGAGAGCCTCCCACACAGCTTTGCGTTTTGAATATTTTTCCTGACCCACGATGAATCCCATAAACATTATTGCTATTTATGTGCAGCGAAACCTCTGGTCTATGAAACTTTTACACAGGTGTTTGTCTGTTTCCTAAATGGGCCTGAGCTGCTCAGCCTGGACCAATGACCCCAGTCTCTGCATCACCTCGATTGCATTACCATACAGACCCATTTAAGTCCACCATTATCCAACCACAGGTGGTTCTTCCATTCCAGCACTGTTTATGCTGCAATGTAATTTATATGTTGATGATATGCACAGATATGGCATAGGCTGTTCAATCTTTCACCGAGAACCACAAGTTAGTGGCGGATTTTATCATGATGGCCATAGACGAGAATCCCCCACGCTGCAAACCCCCAACCCCACCCCCACCCCAGGATGATTTTATCATGATGGCCATAGACGAGAATCCCCCCACGCTGCAAACCCCCAACCCCACCCCCACCCCAGGATGATTTTATCATGATGGCCATAGACGAGAATCCCCCCACGCTGCAAACCCCCAACCCCACCCCCACCCCAGGATGATTTTATCATGATGGCCATAGACGAGAATCCCCCCACGCTGCAAACCCCCAACCCCACCCCCACCCCAGGATGATTTCGCTTTCAGCACCAGCGGCGGGAAGGTGTGTGTCGGCATGGAGCATCTGCTCTCTTACCCCAGTCCACTGAGCCTGGGTCAGGCCCCGGGGGCTGGGAGCCAAAGATGAGGGCCATGCATTGGGGCTGAGGGATTTAGACTGCTCTGGCACGAGCACTCAGAGGCACAATGCCAACAGAACCCCCCTCCCAGCCCGCAATCTCTCCCTCTGTCACTGTCTCTCTCTCTCTCTCTACTTACCCTCAGGAACACATTAAATACACACACACTTAGACACCAACACACACATGCACTCCGGCTAGTTGCCTCTGTGCTAGACTGTACTTGGGTTTGTTGGGAGAAATGATTTATTAAATAAACAGTGTCTTATTCGCCTCAGAGGCTAGGCTAAATATTTGAAAACCAGCATGACACCCCCTCCTCTCTCCAGCGTGACGCTAATGACCATTCCAGACCAACCAACACTCCTGGCAACAGCCAAAGGCGACAGACTTCATTAGCCAATCACCTGTCTGTTACATGCTATTTGGATCATTCAGCGCTTTCTTCCCAGGCAGGATCCATATACATATATGTACGGTACATTCACCAGCCACTGAGAAACACTCACCATGTGCTTACAGATCTACAACTTCTTTAGGTACACCTAATCTTATGACTGCATGTGTTATTGTAGGTAACACATACTTTCATACTTACCAACTGAAATGTAGCATGGTGAGAGATGGGCTGTGTGCCCTTTACATTTACAGGATGCGTATTGTAAAGAAGCCGGTGGGTGACCTGACAACATTCTTCTAGTTGGGTTTGTCTTTGGGGCGGATGGTGCCTGTCCACTTGCTTTTGTGAGGGCAGCACTATGACTGCTCTTGGTCTGCACGGGCGGCGCTGACTCCTCCCCTGAGCGTGCCTGTGCACTGCGTGTGGAGGTGCATTCAGCGGACCCTGCAGGGAGTCGGCCTGCTCTACTCTGCTCCTATCTCCTCCAGCTCCTTATCTTCACCGACGTAATTGTGAACTTCCGATCGCATGTTTACACGGAGAAAGGACTTTTTAATCTCGGCCACCACATGTTGTGTCCCCTAGGCTCATCACCAGTACGCGTCATCTGACTGGTTGACACGGAGTGGGGTGTCCATCTAGCACTGAGGTCCGCGTGGACGTGTGGCCATTAACAGGCTGCCGATGGAGTCACTGTTTCCGTAGAGAGACTGTGCCACACACCCTGAAAACAAACATCTTCTGTGCGATGTCTCCGAATCCTGTTTATGATTCTGAAAGGTTTGTTTTCGCAATAAACAATCGCAGTCCTGAAATGTCCGTCAGAGCGTGTGTTGGTGATGGGCTCTGGGGCATTCCTCGATGGAAAAGTAAGCACTGTGTTCATTTCCATCGTGTATACTGACTCTGAAAAGTCCATGAAGAATTAAAGATCCTTGGGCCTGTCTGTTCTTCACAGTTCCTGTCCAAGCCCTTGTTTATTTTCCTCCATTTAAAACAATAAAGAAACCTGCGGCCCCGACATTGCAGGCTGCGTGTAAGACGGACGACTCGGCTACATTGTATGGAGGAGTAAACCAGTGCCCCATTTCCTTAAAGAGACCTCCAGAACTGCAGACCGCGTGAGTCCGCTCATATCGACTCTCTGTAAGCTCTGCAGGCAACATGATCTCTAACCTGACTCTGTGTCTGCTGATGTTTCTGGGTTAACCATTTACAAGACAGCCACTAAATTGTGATGTTAAGGCATCAAACACGACACCACGACCATTACAGGGGTTCTGAACAGAGCCAAAAACTGAAACATAAAAAAGATGTAAGTTGCAAACTGAGTGAGTGATTATTTATTCATTTATTTATTTATGTCAGAATAATGTATTTTTAGAATGATTTTTGATGTATGCAAACTTTACTAATAACTATCTCCTGTGTATTTGTGGGCAAAAACAATTGCCCATGTGCCCCACTTTGGGCAGCCCTGATATACATACTAATACACCATGAACCCATAGCATGTAGGAAATGTCCAGATCTGATCAGATCTGATACTTATTTCTTGTGAGTACTCAATTATTGATTTGAGATTTCTTAAATATAGTACTGTAAAGTACTGTATCTATGAACAGTATACACTTTACAATATTACAGATTTAATATTGACCCGAACAATTGCCCTGATCAACTTTAACATTAGCCTCCTCAACTCTCCATGTACTGCTCCATGTACAAAATGTTAATATCTAAACAGGCTTGTTTACAACCAGAATCTCCTACAGTTTACCACCAATATCCTTAGGTTATCACCTCTAACACATACCCATAAGTACCCATAAGTGCTGTCCATACACACACACACACACACACACTCAGTTGCCTTTATCATATCAGCCATTTCACCTATAGCTTTTCTCCTATAGCTTATATTAGATTATATTATTCGCCTTGCCTAGAGCGTACTTATATTGCATAGTGTATCAGTTATATCACACTTTCCTATTAACTATATCACGTATAGATTATGACATATCACCTATATCTTATCACTATATATAACTAGATTATCACTAATATCACCAATATCTTATCAACTATATCACCCATAGCTTATCAGTTATATCACCTATATCTTATCAACTATATCACTATATGTAGATTATCACTTATATGACCTATATTTAATAAACTATTTCACCAATGTCTTAACTGTTTCACCTATAGCTTATCAACTACACTCACCGGCCACCTTATTAGGTACACCTTGCTAGTACCGGGTTGGACCCCCTTTTGCCTTCTGAACTGCCTTAATCGTTCATGGCACAGATTCAACAAGGTACTGGAAATATTCCTCAGAGAGTCTGGTCCATATTGGCATGACAGCATCACGCAGTTGCTGCAGATTTGTCTGCACATCCATGATGTGAATTTCCTTTTACACCACATCCCAAAGGTGCTCTGTTGGACTGAGATCTGGTGACTGTGGAGGCCATTCGAGTACAGTGAACTCATTGTCGTGTTCAAGAAACCAGTCAGATGATTCACGCTTTATGACATGGTGCATTATCCTGCTAGAAGTAGCCATCAGAAGATGGCACACTGTGGTCATAAAGGGATGGACATGGTCAGCAACAATACTCAGGTAGGCTGTGGCGTTGACACGATGCTCAATTGGTACTAATGGGCCCAAAGTGTGCCAGGAAAATATCCCCCACACCATTGCACCACCACCACCAGCCTGAACCGTTGATACAAGGCAGGATGGATCCATGCTTTCATGTTGTTGACGCCAAATTCTGACCCTACCATCCGAATGTGGCAGCAGAAATCTGCTGAGCCTGTGAGAATTGTAGCCTCAGTTTCGTGTTCTTAGCTGACAGGAGTGGCGCCCGGTGTGGTCTTCTGCTGCTGTAGCCCATCTGCCTCATGGTTCAACGTGTTGTGCGTTCAGAGATGCTCTTCTGCCTCAGTTGTAACGGCCATTCACCTCTGACCTCTGGCATCAACAAGGCATTTGCACCCACAGAACTGCCGCTCACTGGATATTTTCTCTTTTTCTGACCATTCTCTGTAAACCCTAGAGATGGTTATATGTGAAAATCCCAGTAGATCAGCAGTTTCTGAAATACTTAGACCAGCCCGTCAACCATGCCACATTCAACGTCAATTAAATCACCTTTCTTCTTAATTCTGATATCACCTACTGTATATCTTAAACTATATCACCTATAGCTTATCAACTATATCACCTATATCTTATGAACTATATCACCTATATCTTATCAACTATTTCAACTATGTTATGAACTACATCACCTATATTAATATTATCAGCTATATCACCTATAGGTCATCAACTATGTCACCTATATGTTAACCTATATGTTTAACTTTAGGTTAAAAACTATATTAACTATAGCTTATCACCTATGCCAGGATCCACTGCATTATTATAGACTCTAGAAAAAAAATTTCACATCCCTGAGGAACTTCCCCAAAGAAACTGGGTCTGAAGTTTATAAATAGTAAATTATCTAGTTATCTAGTTATCTATGTCAGTTTCAAATAATTAGCTTCTGAAGTTGCTATCAGCAGACATTTCTAAATACAGAAAAAAATAAAATAAAGAAAGTATAAGTGCTGCACATCAGTTAATCTAACATGATATGATACTTTGCTTGATCTAACATGATATGATACTTCAGTTAATCTAACATGATATGCATATTAAACAACTCAAATGAGTCTAAATCATTTGCAATGTTCAGTGTGGTATGATGTACAGAGGGATGTGATGTACAGAGAGGTGTGATGTACAGAGGGGTGTGATGTTCAGATAGGTGTGATGTACAGAGGGGTGTGATGTACAGAGGGATGTGATGTACAGAGAGGTGTGATGTACAGAGGGGTGTGATGTACAGAGGGGTGTGATGTTCAGATAGGTGTGATGTACAGAGGGGTGTGATGTTCAGAAGGGTGTGATGTACAGAGGGGTGTAATATACAGAGAGGGTGTGATGTTCAGAGAGGTGTGATGTTCAGAGAGGTGTGATGTACAGAGGGATGTGATGTACAGAGGGGTGTGATGTTCAGAGAGGTGTGATGTACAGAGGGGTGTAATATACAGAGGGGTGTGATGTTCAGAGAGGTGTGATGTACAGAGGGGTGTGATGTTCAGAGGGGTGTGATGTACAGAGGGGTGTGATGTACAGAGGGGTGTGATGTTCAGAGGGGTGTGATGTACAGAGGGGTGTAATATACAGAGGGGTGTGATGTTCAGAGAGGTGTGATGTACAGAGGGGTGTGATGTACAGAGGGGTGTGATGTACAGAGGGGTGTGATGTTCAGAGAGGTATGATGTTCAGAGGGGTGTGATGTTCAGAGGGGTGTGATGTACAGAGGGGTGTAATATACAGAGGGGTGTGATGTTCAGAGAGGTGTGATGTACAGAGGGGTGTGATGTACAGAGGGGTGTGATGTTCAGAGGGGTGTAATATACAGAGGGCTATGATGTTCAGAGGGGTGTGATGTACAGAGGGGTGTGATGTTCAGATAGGTGTGATGTACAGAGGGGTGTGATGTTCAGAGGGGTGTGATGTACAGAGGGGTGTGATGTTCAGAGGGGTGTGATGTACAGAGGGGTGTGATGTTCAGAGAGGTGTGATGTACAGAGGGATGTGATGTACAGAGGGGTGTGATGTTCAGAGGGGTGTGATGTACAGAGGGGTGTAATATACAGAGGGGTGTGATGTTCAGAGAGGTGTGATGTACAGAGGGGTGTGATGTACAGAGGGGTGTGATGTACAGAGGGGTGTGATGTTCAGAGGGGTGTGATGTTCAGAGAGGTGTGATGTACAGAGGGGTGTGATGTACAGAGGGGTGTGATGTTCAGAGAGGTGTGATGTACAGAGGGGTGTGATGTACAGAGGGGTGTGATGTTCAGAGGGGTGTGATGTACAGAGGGGTGTGATGTTCAGAGAGGTGTGATGTACAGAGGGGTGTGATGTACAGAGGGGTGTGATGTACAGAGGGGTGTGATGTTCAGAGAGGTGTGATGTACAGAGGGGTGTGATGTTCAGAGGGGTGTGATGTACAGAGGGGTGTGATGTACAGAGAGGTGTGATGTACAGAGGGGTGTGATGTTCAGAGAGGTGTGATGTACAGAGGGGTGTAATATACAGAGGGGTGTGATGTACAGAGGGGTGTGATGTACAGAGGGGTGTGATGCACAGAGGGGTGTGATGTTCAGAGAGGTGTGATGTACAGAGGGGTGTAATATACAGAGGGGTGTGATGTTCAGAGGGGTGTAATATACAGAGGGGTGTAATATACAGAGGGCTGCGATGTACATAGAGGGGTGTGATGTACAGAGGGGTGTGATGTACAGAGGGCTGTGATGTACATAGAGGGATGTGATGTACATAGAGGGATGTGATGTACATAGAGGGGTGTATGTGGAGAGAGAACTGGTCGTTGGCTTAGTGCTCTTGACCACTATTTAGTGGAATAAATGATGAAAGTCTCACAGCAGATTTTAGCAACTATGAAATGCTAACTCAGCAATGTTTCTACAAAACATAAACATCACAAAAATAAAAACACCTTTGGCCTAAGTGCCCCAGTAAGGAATGCTAAATTAAACTCAGTATATCACTGTACTGCTAAACGTAATCAGACAATCACATCTTTATGTCACAGATAGCATTTAGCTTGCTGAATGGCAGAATAATCATAACTGCTTTTTTTTTACTGTTTTTATTTGTTTACACTATTGTATAATGTAGGTTATATGTTGTGTGTTTCTCATTTCCATTTTCTTTTCATTCTTTGATAAAATAACCCTGGCAGGAGAGTTTGTATGTTTATCCTTATACTGGGCGGTGACACGGACAAGCACTTCAAAGCTTTTGCTCAGAATTGCTGCATAAAGTTGTTCCAGAGAGAGAGAGAGGGGGGGGGGGACAGAGGGGGGGAGGACCACGCCTTCTGTGATGATGGTAATGCGAGCAGGTCCAGAGCGTCTCAGCGCCGGTGTGCAGACAGGGTTAAACGGGAGTGTGATCACTGCCAGCTGGCTCTCTGGCGTCTATAACGCTGGAGTTCTGCCTCATGGAGAGGAAGAGGAGAAGAAGGTGGGCTCTGCTTGAGATGCAAAGTTGGCCTCTGCAGTGGAACGGCTGAGCTCACCGCTTCTGCAGAGTGTGATTAGTCAAACTGAATCTGCCTCTCCATAATCAGAAAGAGGGAAAGAGGGGAGAAGTGCGGTGTAATGTGCTATCCATCCCCCTGTCTGCCATTTGAAATGAAAGGTGAAGTGATGTGTGACCTAGAGCCGTGGTTTCAAAGTTACACCCAAAACAAATAAACAATGTGCTTGGGTGGTGAGCGTGTGTGTGTGTGTGTGTATAGCACTTATGGGTATAAGGCATGCACTTTTTTGTGTGTGCACATATGCACAGACGAGATGCTAAAGAATCCCCATCCTGAGAGACAGAGAGAAAGAGAGAGAGGGGGGGAGAGAGAGAGAGAGAGAGGGGGAGAGAGAGAGAGAAAGACAGAGTGAGTGTGAAATGTAAGGGTGTCTTCAGTGATTACAAATGCATGCACAACCTAAGTGAAGCCTGCTCACCAAATGTCTATCACACGACCTCATGTTTCGTAAGCTGTGGCGTAGTGCCGGAGCAGCTGAGATAGGCAGGCACTGGTGCTCAGAGATGCTGCGGCTCTGGTATACCCAAGGCAGTCACTTGAGGACATGCATTTTAAAGGAAGTTTGAAACTTTGAAGATGAGATGATAAAAGTCATAAGTCTTTTATTTATGAAGGATTTTCATTAATGTCTCCATGTTGCATATTTTAAACTATGTGGTCACTTGTCAAGATTATGACCATAGGACATGTTTATATAGTATCAGAACAAATGTAAATTTTCTCTTCTATGTATTCATATATTCATAATTTTTTTATTTATGTTGGGGTGGTGACCACAGATCTTACATTTCCCACAGATTTGTCATTGTGGGTCTCATTTCAAAAGCTGATTCCAGGCCTTGCCTCATCTCACATGGTTTCAATCGGCCGGTCTTGAAGACCTTCGGGGCTGAGTAGAGGGTCACTGGGGTGCAGACCTGCCCTGGGTGCAAGGGGGCGGGGCAGGGCAGCCAGGAAGCCACACCTGGAGAGAGCGCCGGAGAAACGATTTAGCAGCGGGGGAGGGAGCGGGCAGGAGGGGGTAGGGATCAAGAACAAGAGAGGGGAGAGAGAGAGTGAGAGTGAGAGAGAGAGAATGAGAGAGAGAGTGAGAGAGAGAGTGAATGAGAGAGAGTGAGAGAGGAGTGAGAGAGTGTGAGAAAGAGTGAGAGAGAGAGAGAATGAGAGAGAGTAAGAGAATGAGAGAGAGAGAGAAAGATAGAGAGAAAGGAGAGAGGGAGTGAAAGAGTGAAAAAGAGGAGATGAGAGAATGAGAAATAGTGAGGATAAGAAATAGTGACAGAAAAAGAGAGAGAGAGAGAGAGAGAGAGAGAGACATACAGAGCCAGTGGTAGGGGAGGATGCAGGGAGGCTCAGAGAGAGCCTTGCTAATGAGGTCTAACATATAACTGCCCCCGGCTCCATCAACACTCCCAATCACACCATTCAGCTCTGTTTTCATTAACTCCTGAGAGATGACACATGCCGAGCGGGGAAGGAGCTGCTCTCCTTTTCTTTCCTGCTCTCTTGCTCAGTCACCAGGGAGGCTGGGAGCACCCACACACTCCTACTCTTCGCGGGAGACCAGCCTTACAGGTTACCAATGCAACATTGCCCGATGAAACCTACTGGCCTCCACTGCGCAGGCCAAGTGACCTGTGTCTGCTCTCCTCCTGTGGAACCCCTTCCCCCCGACCAATAACCAGACAGAGGGCAAAGAGGGATCCGTCACTACTGACAACCGATGGGGGCGTGGACCCCACCGTGGGAGCCCGTCTGTTCCCACACTTTCTGCTGCAGGTACGTGGCTCTGGAGCTTTACCACCAGCGGGCGGGTGGGCGCAGCTATAGGCCCCCTGCGCTAGAGAGGGCCTCCTCGGGTCAGGGGCTTCCAACACCCGGAGGATGCGGTTCCTCGGCAAAACACACTGTGCTGATAGGGGCCCAACGACACGGCCTGTCATCATAGCTGGGCTGGGCACTGACACGTTCCAGAAGCTTCTCCACACACAGCCCTGCAGGCCAAGATGTGCTGCAGCTACGATTTACTCCGACCAAGTCCATCACGCAGAAACAGGGTCCGCTGTGCGAGTCATGCGCGCGTTTGGACGGCGGCGCGTGACCGGCGTCGCCCAGCTGCCGAGGCGTGCTCCGTGGCACGCGCTGTTTACGTTTCCTGCCCGATAGCCGTCTGCACGGACTCCCATGCGAATAGCCGTAATCGTTTTTCATAATTGTGCGAAATGTATTTGAAAGGCGCATATGAGCATGGAGGAGTTTCAAAGGAACTTATCACTTGCGCCTCCGCCCCTCCGCCCTCCCCGGCCGGCAGCCAGGACCTGGTACCCATGGGAACCGGCGAGGCGAGGCAGGCCTGCAGAGCGCGCCACGCCTGCCAGTGACAGGTAAGCCGCAGGCAGACGCCGCCATCCCAGCGCTGCTTAGACTACCAGCAGCCACGGCTCAGGCTGACGCGTCCTGTCTGGGCGGATAAGATCTGTAGCCGCGTTCTATAACAAACGGGAGCTGTGATAAATGGCAGCTTGTTTACCTTGCGCCCCGGACATAAACAGTGGCCCGCGCGGCTGTGCTCTGCCCATTTAGATATACCGCCGCTATTATTTCAATTAAGTTTGAGAGCCTGTGAATCCGCGGAGGTTTTCCCAGGCTGCTTGAGTGATGGCAAAGGGGGTGCGGCGAGGAGACGGTCGAGTCCGCAAAGCTGAACGTCTGAACCGGCCGACTGGGTTCTGACTCATTCTGTGGCTTCATGGTCAAAGCCTCAGTGGTTTGGGGCTGGTTGCACTGACGTTGGCCCGTATGAATCTGGTTCACGTTTGGCCCGACCCGTCTTTCTTTCCGCCTGGCCGAGTGTCGGAGCGCTCATACACGTTGTGTCATTGACCAGTCAGCCAATCAAATGAGCCGTGCAGCTTTGATTAGGCAATATCAAGCAGCAGGAATATGCGAAATGGAACGATGGGAAGCGACACCTCTGCCCAGGCCGACGCCGCTGAGCTGTGAAGAAAAGTTCGGCGTGACCTCCAAGGCTGTCCAGGGGCATTTCTCAGTCACAAATTGATGAGTTCTCCCTAATCAGAGCTGCTGCATTGACCCCCACCCACCCCTCCCACCAAAAAAAATCTAATTAGTGTCCACTGTGGGGTCATAAACACTGAACATGTCCTCTATTCCTCCATGTCAGTGGGAGTCGGCATGGAGTGAGAGTGTAGTGGGTGGAGACAGACCCGGGACTGAGGGCACGCACGGAGAAGCCTTCAGCCTCAATGGAGCCAACCCCAAATTACACTAATGTCTCCTATTTACCATCTAAGACAAAAACTTCAGACTGACTAATTGCACAAGTCCCTTTGCTGCCTTCAGTAAAAGACCCAAGCCATGGCATTAAGAGAACGATAAAAAAGGCCATGGTTCACTCCCCTGCCTATCAGCCAGATGAGAAGGCCCTGGGAGGCTGTTACACGTCTGGAGGTGAGAGGTGTACTCTGTGCAGGGCTCAGACATAACTCAGTTTGACGGGAGGGTGGGGGTGTCTTGCCACTTTGTATCTCTAAGCAACTTGTCAACATTTGTATTAAAATTGCCTTGTTATTTTGTGGCTTTGAGCATGATATACTGTAGTTTCATGTGGCATCAATGTTTTGGAGTGGGATATTAAAAAACAAAACTGAATGCCAACTTCTGTTTGCCTGAATACACAAACTCCTCTACTAAAGCCTCTCTGGACTTCTACGCTCCTCAATTTCCCAGAGACATGGATTGTCCCTCATTAGACGCAGAATATTTGAGGGGGGAAAAAGCCTTTGTTTCAAACTACTTTTCTGTTATGGTTTACAGATGTGACAGTGCCTAGCACTGTGTCCAAGTCCCTCCCTGTGCTCTTAAACTGGAGTGTTTCATCTGTGGAGTCACACAGAAAGCTTTATATGGCTGGACTGAGGAAGGAAGACCAGAGGGGACTGGGGTCACCGGTGCGTATTTCAGGATTGGATAAACATCCAATGTTCTTTGGATTCCTTTTCCTTGCTGGAATCAGGTGCGTCCAATGTTGTCTTGGTGAATCAACAAATCAATTCTGCCTGCCGAATTCCACCACAAGGAAGCAACGGTTCACAGTTTCTTCCTTGAAACGGTTTCCTCCTTCCTACATCTTCGTCATGTAGGCAGCGTAACGTGGGACTTGCGTGCAGATTTTTTTCCCCGTGCATTGACGCGGCCTGCTGCCGAAGCAGGACCCTGATGAAGCCGTGTTGTGTCAGGCAGACGGCTGGGCCACGCCCCCCTCTGGAGCTGCGTGTGTGACTGGAGCGGGTGTGTGATGGATGGAGGGCCTGGCCCCTGCTCCCATGGCCTTGGCCAGCCATCGGAAGACCACACTGATGTAAAAAGCAAAGAGCAATCACATCTGCACAACACCACTCTCTCTCTATCTCCCTCTCCCTCTCTCTCTCTCTCTCTCTCCGTCTCCATCTCTCTCTTCCTCTCTTACAATTTCATTATAAACAGCTTTGATTTGCTGTGGAGTATTTAGGCATAGCCCCAAGCCAAGCTGAGGCCTTGGGACTGTAACCAATATTGGAGCGCTACGTAAGACCGATTGCACAACAGACATTAAGCCTGGCCATGCAGACCCCCTAGAGGAAGCGTGATTGATGAGCTCCTGTGCATGTGCCTCCGTGTCCATCCGTTCCTGTGTGTGTGCGTGTGCTTGTGCACATTCGTCTGTCCTTGCGTGCGTGTGCCTTTTTCTGCTCTCTCCCTTGTGGGTACACCAAGCACGCGTACACCCAGCTGCAGTTTCAGGGTAAGAGTCTTGGACGGGAGCCTAGCTGGGCCATTTCACGATACGCATCTGTAGGCTGGTGTTTGGCCTCCGAACAATTATCAGTGTTCTGTAAATAGCCAGTGAGTCAGCGTGAGGAAGCAAGCCTGCCACAATCAGAGCCATCGCTGCCTTTGCTAATGGTTTCCTAAAACAGCTCAGACCGACTTCCCCGCGATGCGCCGGCCTTTCCGCGGGCAGATACGACGAGCGAAGGGCAGCAGACATGAAGACGCACGCGGAGACTAGGGACATTCATCGGCTGTTAATAAGCCGCGTGTTCTGACGGGCCGCGGCCGAGGGACTCGTTGTGGGACGGTAGATCGCACCACGCAAGGCGCCTTTGTGTCAGCGCTGAGTGTTCACATTTGTCTCCCGTTGGCTGGTTATGTCATACGTCCCCAGTGAACATGGAACCGACTGCGCTGGAATTAGATCGCAATCAAAGTGCTTTCATATGTCCCCTCTGCACAACCCCCTCTTCCCTTATTCTTTTTAAGATTAGCCCATTTTTTTAAAGCCTCCGTTGTTAAGTCAATATAGGCAACACTGATTCAGCAATCAACACATCAACCAGTGCTCTATTTTTGGATGAGATTTTGTAAGCGAGACTAATGCTGTGATTACGTAACGGACGTTAACCTTTTGGTCCGCTGAGCATGCAGCGCATATTAAACTTTGGAACTGGTGGGGTTTTGGAGTTGGCTGACACACCATTTATGAATTGATGTGTAAATGAGCTCTGCTGGTCTGTGGCATGGTCGCCGAGGGCAGCAGGGGTCTGCTTCATGCCCGTCTGGGCTGCTTCAAGCAGGACGGAGGCTCCTGGCCCCACTGCCAACCGTGGCCCCTGTGTGGGAAAATGTCTCTGTGTTAGCGCATACACGATGAATTACTTATGACGCATTTGTTTATACACAAGCTCAAATAATGAGAACGCTAAATATTTGGCACAAAATAATAATAATCCACGTTCTCTCCAAACAAAAATGACCAGTCATGTGAATATGAACCAAAAAGGCGAACAATCTCTTCATGTTCGGGGAGGTCGATAACGAGGCCCCGTCTTTGCGAACGCTCCCTGCAGTTTCGGCTCTGTACACGGCGGCGGCGCACGCGGGACCTTTCAGAGGCGCCGTCACACGTTCCAGGTTCAGGATGCGAATGCCAAATGAGCAAAATAAAGTCCAGCGGGTCTGCAGCCGCACACAGAGCAGCGCTGGCTGTGGCGGGGTAGAACATTTGGAGCCAGTTCTCCTCTTTGACAGCAACAGAGTCCTAACCGTGGAACCGTGGTGTAAGAGACAGACACTTGAGACACTTCGCATCGTCAGTGCCGCGCTCTATCCTCCACTAACGTGGCGCAATATGTTTCTCCATAGCTTCCAGAAATGCTGGCTGAGCTCTGTTGATCGTGTCTGCTTAGACATATTTCCCTCTGCCTTCGGCTACCCTTCCCTGACAAATGAGCCTGTTGGATTCCTGTGAGATGTCACCCCTTGTATACAGAAGACTGTGTAAACATCACACACATGTGGAGCCCCGCCTAGTGCATACGGCTCGCTCGTGCTTTGTGCCTTCATGCTGGAGATCGAGTTCGTCCCAGTCACCCGACGGCCTTCCTGTTTACTCATTTTCCTCCCTCACGCCCTGAAGATGCCTGGCAGAGGGCTGGCTGCTTGAATATGATTTGTAGAGCGCATACATGTGTGGGCTAGAGACAGCCTGGGAGTCAGAAAAAAAACACACTGTTGAATTTGAACCTTTGAGGTTTGGCTCATGGTCTGTGTGCCTGATCTGACGGCTGAGCAGAATGGCTATTCTCATATGGGGAGATGGCTGCCATAGATCTATAGCATATCCTCAAAAGCTTGAATCATACCGTCAGTCACTTGAATCATACCCTCAAATGCTTGAATCAAACCCTCAATCACTTGAATCATACCCTCAATCACTTGAATCACACCCTCAGCCACCTGAATCATTCCCTCAATCACTTGAATCAAACCCTCAATAGTTTGAAAGGAAAATATGCAGCTAAACATCTTCTCACTGGGTATAAGTATATTTTGTTTGCTTTCTCAATGTTGTATAATGGAACTACAGAATTGAAGTTGATTTCATGCAAACAAAATTACAGCTTGTTCCATGAACCCCTGTTTGGTCATTTAGATTCTTTCGCACTCTCTGATGCCCCCTGCTCATATCCAGTACCAGACCCAGGAGGCGGGGCTACATCGCTGATGCCCCCTGCTCATATCCAGTACCAGACCCAGGAGGCGGGGCTACATCTCTGATGCCCCCTGCTCATATCCAGTACCAGACCCAGGAGGCGGGGCTACATCGCTGATGCCCCCTGCTCATATCCAGTACCAGACCTAGGAGGCGGGGCTACATCGCTGATGCCCGCTGCCCAAATCCAGTCCCAGACTGAGAAGACGGCGCTCCATCACCGATGCCCGCTGCTCATTTCCAAACACAGTCTGCAGCGCCTCCATCTCCAAACAGATCCACCCGACAACTATATGTCCTCTCACTGGCCTGCTGTCAAATTCATATTTCTACATTTACATTATTTTGCTATTTCATATCCATTGCAAAAACAAAGGCTCTGAAACATATGAATTGTGCCTTGCTTAATTGCTTACTTATTTCTCCACACTTTGTAAATACAGAGTACCATACCGTACCATGTGTTTCAGTTCATGAACGTAATCAGTCACAGGTTCCATTTATGGCTGTTAAGAGCAGGAAAAAAAACAGAAACGTATTCCTTGCAGTGTTGTCAAGTTTTGATCCTTTTATTTCCATGGATCTCTGGCTGTCCTTCGCACTTGGCTCACGCCACATTACTGTAAGTCTTTTTTTTGTCGCCAACTTGCTCCCCCAGGTTAAAGTTTGAAGTGATAAAGGCCTTGTAATTTGTGCCTGTGCTCTCCCCAGAGCTGAAGGCTGCATTAGAGGGCCAGAGTGAGGACATGCTTTAGAAGGCCAGGCTTATGAATAATACTACCTGGGGCCTCTGCTAGTCATTGTGCTAGCCAGATTTTCCCCAACACGCTTGCATATCGACTGCAATCAGGCCAGCTCGCTGGAGAGGAGGAGCGGCAAGTCGTAGGCAATTAACTCAGCACATATTCCTGCAGCTCTGACTTATAGCATGCTAATGTAAGGGGGAAGAGAGGCTGTGCTGCTTGGCTTCATTTCATTCTACCAGCATTTTTTTCAGAAGGACCTGGGTAATGTTTAAAACTCTTAAATCCTTTAATGTTTATGGCTAGCAAATACAGCCGGAGGCGCCTTTAACATCCTCAAGGAGCATTTTAAAGATGTAATCTTCTGACCACCAACACAATAACGCAAGCATATTCTAATAGCAGGTTGCAGGGATTTGTTAAACCTTGTTTCCGATTTAATTGTAACGATATCCTTTGCAGCCTCTCGCTCTTTCACATTGAATAGGGGTGCAGGTAAACCCTGGGTGGGTCCTTCCGCTTCATGACATATTTTGAAAGTATAGGCTTTGTGCTGACGGCTCGCAAAGCCCAGAGGTATACCCTTTATGCACTTTATGTAGACTGAGTCAGTGCTGGAAAAAGGACATTCAGTATAGAATGAGAGTCTGAAATGACAGAGGTTGTGTTCACCCCCACCCCCCCCCCCAGTCTATTTCAACAGCACAAATATGGCTGTCTGACCTGACAGATTTTAAGCCCACTGCCAAAGCAGAATTTATATCTTTCAGAAATAATGACGCAAAGTGATTTATGGCAATTATTTCATTAGCCTCTGGGAGGGATGTTTGATTTATTCCATTCAAATGTATATGGACATATATTGCCTATGCCTAAACCTCCTTGGAGCTACTGAACTCAGCCAGCTCATTTGTAACATGTATTGTTTGTTTTGTTTTTTTCTGCCTGTGCAGATCAGGGCTGAGCTGAGTCTACTCCCCACAGTTTGATCGCCTCCTGCAGAGGTGTTGTTTTCTGCTGTTTGTTTCACCCTAAGGGAAATTCCTCCACCCGATCCTGGCCCAAATATATTTGGTATATCGAGTTTAACTAGCCAACATCTTCTGTTTCCTTAAAACTGAATAGTCTTATTCTGAACTGAATCCTTGGCTAAAGGCTATAAGAAGCTCAAGCTGAACTCTTTGTTGTTGATGTTTTGTTACCCAGGTAACAAAAGATGCAGAATGCTCCAAGTGTGGGAGATTAATCGTTATATACTGCCACTGCTGGGTTGACACTTACTGAGTTAGCACTGATATTGGTCTATGAGCAACTGCCCAAGAATGGAACATTTATGAAGGATGACTAATAAATAATATTTGTGTACCTACTTGTGTATGTTTTCCTACTCTTAGAGGAACTCTTAGAGGTCTAAATATTATAAAAAACCTCAAAAGTGAGAATATGTAATGGCAATGAAGATAAATGGTATGGAAAATGGTTTTTCATGTTAGAATGCCTAAACCTAACAAGGCAATCCTTCATAAGCTCAAGTTGAGAATGCTGAGAGAGAGAAAGAGGGAATGGAAGAAGAAGAAGGAGATGAAGAAGAAGGAGAAGAAGGAGATGAAGAAGAAGAAGAAGAAGAAGAAGAAGGATGTTTAGTAGGGGAGTTGGGGAGTTGCTGGGATGAGAGCAGTTTCAGAGTTTCAGGAACTGCTCCATAGATGCGAGCTCAGTGGAGCCTTCAAGCCACGGTGCAGCTGTGAGGAGGCTCTGGACTCAGGAGATCTTTGCTCCCTGTGACAAGGATTCATCACTCATCAGCATTCACAGATGGACTTCAGAGATGAGTCACAAACATGTCTATCTGCCTGTCAAACCCAGCTTTGCACTTATACAGCAAATCCATTGATCAGGTGCTATTCTGTCAGGGGAGATTTGGATGAATGTTGAGTGAAGAACCCGCCTTAAACTGATTTCCTTTCTGGCAGAGTTTTTGCACAGTCCCGGTGCACAAGCCTGACTTATAAGGTGCCATGGAATGAACCTGCACGCATGTGCTGCACACATTACCACTGCTCAGATCAACAAGAAGGCCGCGTGGATACACCCCTCTGGTTCGGCAACAACGAGAGCGGGAGAGAGGGAGAGCGGGAGAGCGAGGGACAGGAGCTTAAGCTCACGCTCGTTGGGTTTCTGGGTGTTGTAGGATAGTATCCAGTGTGGTGAATGCTCCGTTGCAGTCAGGCCCATTGAGGCATCATAGCTGCCTGACAGGGTTATTGTCGCGGAAGGAATAGTTTAAGCCTGCCACACCCAAGCAAGCAATCACAATCAAACAAAAACAAGAAAAGGTTGCATGAATAGCACTATATCTCTTGGTCTATCTGCCTCCTCTCCTGTGTACATCACCAAGGATCCCTCCACAAACAACCTGTTACTCGACACAGCCTGGCGCACCGCCAGAAGATGGCGGTTCTGGTGTTGGGGGCGGGGAACGACGACGACAATGAACTTGTTCGCAGAAAACTCTATCTCCAACCCGGTGTTCCCTTTATGCGCCATCACCCAGAGTTTACTGTCTCCCATTGTCGGTCTCACAATGGCAGCGAACAGTACTTCCTTCACTCGACGTGCCGATCCTCTTCCCCGGCTATTCAGGCCACGTCCACATGCCACGCAGCCGGTTTCCTCTCGCCGCGGATCGCTTTTCAGTCTATTCACAGTGCATTTTGTAGCGTCTCTGTGTTGTGGAAGGCGGTCGGCTCGCGTCCCTCGTGCGTGCGCAGTTGCGGAGACACGCTGGATGCTCTTCTTTTCAGCGTCCCCCCCCCCCCCAGTGTCTCATGTCTGCCCCGGGGGCGGAAGCACCTTTGTCTGAGGGCAGCAGGCGGGCCGGGTAGCAAATCTGCGTAATTACACACGCACACACAAACATACTATGACACACACACACATACACACTCCGATGCACACACATACACACCAGTCCAAGTTCTTTGGATTTTCTCAGTTGAAATGTGGACGTTGGCTGAACACAAACGTTGCTGTTTGCTTTAACAGTGCCGTATACATTTACATTGTTTCAACAAGTTTATAAGAGCAAAAAAAAAAAAAAAAAGGAAAGAGCAGCAATAGTGAAGATGCTGATGACTCAGCGAACGCGCCACGACAGAGGAAGATCAAGAAATCACCAGGAAATTGTAGTGGAGCCCTAATTTACTGTTGGTTCTTCCTGGCAGATCTTTGCAACTCATATCACTGTGACATACAGAGACAGGGCTACCTCTGGGCCATCTGCAGGGAGCTGGGAGTCATAGCCCACAGGAGACTACGTACTAGGTTTAGCTCCTACTGTAACACCAATACACTGACCCACGGCATACTGCAGATAAACCCAACGCTTCTGTACTTCCACAAATACTTACTGTTTCATGAAAAACAAACAGATTTGACTTCAAGTCAAGTGATGTAAATATGGCAACTTCAGACGTTTTCCAGAAATATTTATTTTTATGTATGAACTGGTTCATATTAGAGTTTTCTGCATTATGTCCTCTTAGTAGCAATGTTGTTGTTTTTTTGTACTTAAGGGCACATATGGAACTTGGAAAAGCATGGAACACTTGGAAAGTATGGAAACCACATACTTTGTTAGCATGTGACTGCTGATATCTGATATGTAGCCTGAACTCATAAACCTAATCAGTTAAGAACCGCAGCTTGTATCCAAAAATTTTAGGCTTAGTCACAACATGTTGATTTATAGATTTTACCCCACCAAGTCCCGAGCACTGGGATGGGCAGCACAGCTAGCTCTCTGGTGCTGAGGGAGGATCAGGGGAGGGGCGGAGGCCTTCCCAGCATTCCACAGGGCTGGAAGAATGGCTCTCTCCCAGCAACCCCTGCCAGTGGCTGCCATGCCGCCTCCAGGTTTGACCTGAACCCAGGCTGTGCTGAGAGAGCAAAGGCCCTAAGAAACGAACACCTCCTTCCCACAAGCCCCCTCAACAGGCACCTCATTAAGCATCACACATTCCATGTGAGGGGGCAAATATTGAACCCTCATGCTCACGTACACACACACATACCGCCCCATATATTGAACATTCGCCCCATATATTGAACATTCGCAATTACACACACCACCCCGAATATCAAACAATCACACTTACACACACAAACCCAAATATTGAACACTCATGAACACTCATGTTACACACACCACCCCGAATATCAAACAATCACACTTACACGCACAAACCCAAATATTGAACACTCATGTTCACACTTACACACACAACCCCAAATATTGAACACTCATGCCAACTATTACACATACACCCTGAAATATCATTCAGACTCCCAATTACACACACAGTGCCAAATATCGAACACTCATACGCACACCTTCACACACAATCCAAAGATGTTTAAGAGCTGGAGCAGATGATTGCCACAGCTTTGATCTTCTGACAGGTTCTTGATGACTCTACGTCCCCATATCATTATTAGATGTTTTGTTTTGAAAGTTGATCAAACAGGATAGGTGCTGTGGAAATTTTCAGATGAACTGTTGAGTGTCAAAGCATTAATTTTGAAGTAAATTGGAGAATAAAAACACATTTGTCTTAGTCAATGAGTTTTGCTTAAAGTAATTAAAGGACACATACAGAGGAATTGGCCCTTAAACTTGGCATAATAACATGACATTGCTTGGGGTCTGTTTTCCTATGTTGTGCACTTTGGCACAAAGACTGCAACTCTCAACAGAGATTTATGTAACTTACATTAAACTCCTCTAAATTCTTCACCATTCCTTTACACCATGAGCTCATATATTGCACTAGAAAGAACACAATTAAAAGCCAAATTAAAACTGAAAGCCATAATTAAAAGCCAACCAGTGCCAGCAAATTGGTTTGCTTTTAATGACATGACATAGTAGTTGCTTTTCATTTGAGTAACAGGACCACCACTCATGATCCATTTTTAAATGAAATACCTAATAGCTGTGGGGAATCTTAGAGTACTCAACTGCAGGAAGCAGAGGGAGCCCCAAAGAAAACAGTGAAGAGATGAAAAAATGATCACGCTCTCTCGACAAACTAGGGTTGGAGTGAGAGTGCACCACAGCATATGGGCTTGTTTTGGCTGACGTTCACGGCTAGTTGTCTCTGAAAGCACCATCTGTAACACGCTTTTCTCTTCTCTCAACTAGTCGGGCCTGTTCCCACCTCTGCTCTCCATTCATGCGTTGCTGCTCCAGACAGCTCCTCCCTTGGGGGACGGCTCCAGCCTCCATCCAGGTCCCTTCACCTCAGGACACACTAGGGCTTCTCTCACCTCCCTCACAGAGATGTTTTCATTTCATGTTTGGCACAGTGTCCTTGGTGATACTCCTGGTCTATCACCAAGGGCTGTACTTGTCTGAGCCTGAAAGAACTTTCTGCCACTGCCTTGTTGGTTATGAAGATGAATAGGTAATAATATGTTAATTTGACTATGTTCTTAGCGTGGTTCCTTTTGGGGGTGGTGAGGATAGAATGGAACAGTAAGCTTTATGAAGGCTTTATTATGGATTTATGAAGCTGTAGATGAATACATGAATACATGCCTGCCGATTCAGTAGAAAACATTTAAAAATCATGTTCTCACTCATTAAGTTTGAATAAAAATGAGACCTTCAAGGTCTACAGGACAGGCCAGATCTCTCAAAAGCACTGTTGTAGCATAATCTCTACTGATGCTTAGGAGCAGATTTACTCTGGCAAAAGGGTTTATGTGTAGCATTACTTAGCCTGACATCAATTGTCTGTAAAATGACAAATTCCCCTACCACTGATTACTCAAATGAATCTCATGCAAGAGGAATCTGGTGACATTGCCAAAGATCAACAGTAGTCCTTCTGGACACCATTTGAGAGCCAATTACGAGAGCTCTCTGACCAGCATTAACCAGGCCTCTCTGCCCTTGCAAATCATACTGTCATAAGACCTGCACACAGTACACAGTGCACTACAACCTGTATTCACAGTATGAAATATGGCACAGTTCACTGCCTCCATGGATGTTGAAAGCTGTGAAATCTCCAGAACATGTTTCTCTTTCTGTCCACTGGGCACCAGGATTAAATAAATGAAGCTGCAACAGCTGCCAAAAGTGTAATGAATGTAGTGACCAGTAGAGCCTCTGAATGCAAAACACTCATGAAACTGTGATGGTTCAACAACATTTCTAGGAAAGCGCGTCTCTCTGTAGCTCACTCAGGCCTTCTGAAAGCTCTGTGAGAGGTAAAACTGACCCAGAACACATAATCATCTCTGACAATACATACTGCTTTTCATTTACACAAACATTTAAAACATTTTTCTCATTAAGCTTTAAAACAACTCAGAATAGAAATTAAGCCTTTTCCAGAATGGAGTCATGGCATAATTATTCAATCATAATGAGGTCAGTACTGTGGGTTTGCTCAGTAGACCACAGTCCACAAAGAGGCTACAGGATACACTGGCACTTATGGGCTAGCGTTAAACTACACTGGCACTTATGGGCTGGCGTTAAACTACACTGGCACTTATGGGCTGGCGTTAAACTACACTGGCACTTATGGGCTAGCGTTAAACTACACTGGCACTTATGGGCTGGCGTTAAACTACACTGGCACTTATGGGCTGGCGTTAAACTACACTGGCACTTATGGGCTGGCGTTAAACTACACTGGCACTTATGGGCTGGCGTTAAACTACACTGGCACTTATGGGCTGGCGTTAAACTACACTGGCACTTATGGGCTGGCGTTAAACTACACTGGCACTTATGGGCTGGCGTTAAACTACACTGGCACTTATGGGCTGGCGTTAAACTACACTGGCACTTATGGGCTGGCGTTAAACTACACTGGCACTTATGGGCTAGCGTTAAACTACACTGGCACTTATGGGCTAGCGTTAAACTACACTGGCACTTATGGGCTGGCGTTAAACTACACTGGCACTTATGGGCTAGCGTTAAACTACACTGGCACTTATGGGCTAGCGTTAAACTACACTGGCACTTATGGGCTAGCGTTAAACTACACTGGCACTTATGGGCTGGCGTTAAACTACACTGGCACTTATGGGCTGGCGTTAAACTACACTGGCACTTATGGGCTAGCGTTTAACACTGGCACTTATGGGCTAGCGTTAAACTACACTGGCACTTATGGGCTGGCGTTAAACTACACTGGCACTTATGGGCTGGCGTTAAACTACACTGGCACTTATGGGCTAGCGTTAAACTACACTGGCACTTATGGGCTGGCGATAAACTACACTGGCACTTATGGGCTGGCGTTAAACTACACTGGCACTTATGGGCTAGCGTTAAACTACACTGGCACTTATGGGCTGGCGTTAAACTACACTGGCACTTATGGGCTGGCGTTAAACTACACTGGCACTTATGGGCTAGCGTTAAACTACACTGGCACTTATGGGCTAGCGTTAAACTACACTGGCACTTATGGGCTGGCGTTAAACTACACTGGCACTTATGGGCTGGCGTTAAACTAAAACACAGCCTGCACTGATTAGCCTAAAGCACCTAGATCTACTTCAAAACATCAGGCTATTTAAACCAAAGACAAAATACAAACTGCCACGTCCTGGTAAATACTTTTGTTTTGCTCGTATGTTCCAGCTTTATTTGTGAATCCGAATGCAACTGCATGTGTGATGCTGCCAAGGTGGTTAGCAGCAGAAGAAAGGTGAGACTGCCTTATTGGTGTGAGAACGCTCCGGTGTTGCTATGGCGTCTGGAGGCGTCGCTGGAGGAATGCGGCCCATTGGCTGCTGCTCGGCCTCTCATCCATCACCCATCAAAGAGCTGCCGGACTGATGGAGTTCAGGCAGGAATGCTGTGAGATTGATGGACCGTGGCTCCCGTGGCGACACAGACACGCATTAAAGGGCTCTTCTTTCTCCTGCGTTCGCTGACCACAGCTCCACGCCGCAACACCCGCGAGGAAGGCCAAGAGAGTGAGGAGGAGCATATCCCAAACCAGAGTCTGACGAAGGCAGGGGCGAGATGCGGTGAGAGATCCTCTCATGCTCTGAGCCTGTAAGGAGGAGCTGACCTATCAGGCTTCCTGTTGCCTTCCTGTGGGGATCCGGCACTCTCTAAACCACCTCTTCACTTGGAAAACAATTTATTTAGGAATTCTGGTCATGCTTTCCTCTTATCAGATACAATCTCCAGCTAAGAATAGTTTGCTTGGTCCCCTGTTTTACACACATGAATATTCCTCAGTAGAATAGACTCAACATGCCCTTATTTAGGAAAGCAGAGGTTTGTGGGACAGACGAAGGACGCGGCGGGCTGACAGACGGGCCTTCACCTCCACGCTTCCTGGGCCCTGAGACTCCAGACAGAGGGTCAGTTGAGCTGAAGATCCAGCTCTGATAAGGGCCTTTATGACTCTGTTTCACACACACACACACACACACTCGTGGGATTCTGGAGGGGTGGCGCGCACTTGGCACTCACCCCTGTCCCCGGGTCATGCTAATCACCCCACGCTACATTCCAGCACTACCCCAGAAATGGACTCAATCAGTTCCCCGCTGCTGCGACCCCAGTGTCCTGGTCCCCCGGCTCAGGGAGGCAGGGAGGCCCTCTGTCTCAATAAAACCCCCACGGCGGCTTAGAATGAAACGACTCAATCAGGTTTGCTTAAATCCATGTGATCACTCCACATGCTTTTGGAGTGGAGTCTTGGGCCTCTTTAAAGAGTCTGGAGAGGACTTTGGTCTGATTTCTGCTCCGCTTATGCTTAGACGCAATTACAGGGGATGTCATAAACATAAGCTCAGAAACGCCATGTCCTCATGTTGATCTGATCTTCCTCCGTGTAATATTTCAACTTAAACGTACATAAGAATTATTCATGACGTTTTACTTCAGTAACAACAGTGGGGTATATTCCATCTCAGCTGGTTTATGGCTATAGTGAATTGTTGTTTCAGATCTTACATGTGTTCCCCTGTTTGGGAGTGCAGTGCTGACAGGCACTGGCAGGCACTAATACTGTGAGAGGTGGAGTGCAGACTCGGAGAGCCAGATGAGGAGGAAAGACACAGCTGCCCGTAACTGGATTCATCCAAGGTGTGTGGGGCCACAGACCTGCTCAGCCCTGCACAGACCTGCTCAGCCCTGCTCAGCCCTGCACAGCCCTGCTCAGCCCTGCATTGCCCTGGTCATCCCTGCACAGACCTGCTCAGCCCTGCACAACCCTGCACAGACCTGCACAACCCTGCACAGACCTGCTCAGCCCTGCACAGACCTGCTCAGCTCTGTACATCCCTGCTCAGCCCTGCTCATCCCTGGCCCGGACGCCTGCTCCCTGCTCCCCTTGCCCATTATTGGATTAGAGCCGTACCTGCTCCCACAGCGGCCGGCACATGAAAGTGCTTGAAAAGTGCACAATTAAAGCCCCCCCCCCATGGTTCATGGTTCCAATCAGAGCTCAGCTGGAGCAAAGGCAGAAAGCCGCCCCGTCTACCCGCCGGAGATCTGAGGAGTCGGACGAGGCCGGATGCGTCACTCACAATCAGCCTGTGTCACTTAAACATTAAACATCACACACACACACAGACAGATACACACACACACACATACCCACACTCAACCGTCGGATGCTTTGATATCTCTCGTGACCAGCTGTCTCAGCTTGTGCAGTTTTTAACGTCACTGGTATATGGTTGGTACGGATGTCCTGTAGAGTTGGACTTAGAGTTATTTTCTGTCTTCTGCTTGTTTGTTTCTTAGTTTCTTGCTATCCCATGCTGTTGATTGGTCAACAAAAAGTAATAAATGTGTAAACTCTTGGGGAGCCAAGAATAGCCGGCTACAGATACTAAATTAAAGTTTGTCCTCATAAATAACCTTGCAGACTCACTGTGTCCTCGCGTTTGAACAAGTACAAACATGCTGTGGTTTTCAGTAGAGCATACTGAGGGCTGAGATGGATCATCAGGAAGTGTACATTCATCATCATGTAACAATAGCCCTCCATGGTTTTATAGCCCTGTAAAACCCCTATTTCGCACCCATGTGCTTTTTATATTTTGCATGGGCTTCAACCATAAATGGATGCAGTGGTTTATAATAAATCATGCGTCTGCCTCCAGTCATGCTGACCATTTTGGAATTAGGGTTGTCAAAGTGTATGCCACCACCATCTAAATTACCATAATGTTCCCTTCAGCAAATGCTCATAGGAGGCAGCTTTTTCTCAGAGTCTGCGGTGTCAGCCTTTTAAGCTAAGAACTTGAGTACAGAATATTTATACATGTATTTATTATGATGAATATAGTCTATACATTCTGTCCAATAATACAGTATAACATTTAAATGTAATTAGCCTGCATTGTTTCAAGGAGGTTCTCACACCACTATTAAAATCTATTGCTTCAAATGTGTTATTTAATGCCATTAAAATCATACTTTCATGGTCCATTTTCATGCTAGTCCCATGTTGCCAGTAGATCTGAGAGAGGCAAGGTGGCACCTAAGCTGCAGGATGTCAGGACTCCCAGAGTGCATTACTCATGTAGACCCCCCGCTGACGAAGCCTGCACTTCACACCCTTCACACACTGGATTGCCAGTTGGACGTAGTGGATTGCCAGTTGAATGTTAGCCTGTCACCACATAATATGTTCCTTCTTGGTGGTTGGACTACACCCCAGCGAACCTTTTTTACTTTGCATGAGCACAATTACGTTGTCGTGTCTGATAAGTTATCGGAGCTGGTTGTGGCTTTCTGGAGCGGTTCTTATCAGCTGTTCCTCTCAGAAGACTTTCACGGCTGTCCCCCTCGCTGAGACAGAGAGAAGCCGGAGGGCTTTAATCAATTAGTTGACGTTGGAAGCACATGAAAGGCAGCTGTGGAACGCTGGCAAAATCAGCGCACCGTTGAGCGCACCGTTGAGCGCACCGTGCTAGCCCGAGCAGCCTGGGCAAAGGTAGGCAGCAGCTCCAGAGCGGTGGAAGGACCCCGCTCATCTGTGTACCTCAATAAGCTTCATCTGGAGACGTCCACTGCCTCGCTGACTTCTCTACTGCTTGTTCTTCCCTCTCTCTCTCTCTCTCTCTCTCTCCAGGACTCCATAATACTTGTATTTTGGATCCGGGCTTTCCAGACTACAGTACACTGTGCACTCATCAGCTCATGTGTACCTCATTATTCATCATCTGCAGAAAATAAAGCCGCATTTCAGTTTCAATCAATTAATGTTCCAAAGCAGATTAATTATGTGCATATTTCTTAACCAAGATCAAGAAAAATAAAGATCCAGAATACAGGAAAAGGCAAACAGAGACTGGCTGAATATGTGCACTGTTACATGTCATCATACTCTCTCAACCAAATAATAACATTTGTCATGAAACCTGGAGGATACCTATGATGTTTACAGTTAAATCAAGTTGTCAGCTTTTTGACATAAAACCACCCTGAGATTTATACAACATAATTTCCTCTTTCAGTTATAAAAATATGTTATGCTTCATTGTTTATTCATGTTTAGTATTTCAAATCAATGTGATTTTGGCAAATTAAATAAATATATAACTGCATGAACAAATGAATTATGCTATTCTTTCTCTCCTTACATGAAGCTTTACAAAGATTTATAATTATATTTATATGAAAAATACAGTGTATAAACTAGTGAATAAGTGGTTACAAATGCTCTGACCTAGGCCGGTAGTTAAAACGCTTCAACCCCAACAGTCATTATTGTGCTGAATTTAAATGAAGCCACCGATAGGGCGAAGCAAGCGTATACATCATGGCCGTCACAGATGCGTCCTCTTCAGCACCTCCTCAGCCCTCCATCTCCTCCGGGTGATGAGACCTGGTCCTCATTTTCACTTCATCACTCCCCGCTTGCAGACTACGTTTCCTGCTATGCTTTCTGTCTCTGCGAAGTTATTCCTCGGTCTGGGTGTAGTCCTGAGTCCCGCCTGCATCCCTAACGGGCTGCTTTTCTGGCCCGAGGTTTCCACTTATTTAAAAAAATAATAATTTGGGGTCTGGCCTCCTCAGCCGCTCCATGTCCTGGCCTGGTCAGGTTAAGGAATCGCGTAGCATGGTTGCCCTTCCCTTGCTGACTTATTCAGCGTTGAGCATGCCACAGTGTCACGGGTTTATTTTTATAGAACTACTGCATGATGGGATTGCGCCCGTTCTCTGGGATCCATATGTCAGCCCATCGTACGTGTCGGTTGGAACAGAGTCATGGAGGGCAATGGAAGCAAGAGAACAAAGCCTCCAGTGATCTTCTGGATTGCTCGGTGCTTCAGAGTGGAGAAATGTTATCTTTGAATGTCAATATGATGTTAGAGGCATTTTTACAGGATCCATGCTGTGTATATGCTTCACGCCCTCTCAGTTCCATCCCTGACCAAGACTTATTGTTTGGGTTTGGTGAGGTGCCTCAGTCTCATGTTCATAACTAATGCCAGATAAAAGCTTTGAGAAGCTTCCATATCTGTATTTTACACTGATTGTGTATATATAAGAGCCTCAAATCACGCATTTTATTGGGCGAACTGAATAGTATTTTTTGCACAGCTGGCATCACTCAAATGCATTAAGCATTAGAGCATTAAAAGACCCAATCTGGCAACACTCATCCCATCTGACAGCCAAGAGCAAGGTGCTTGTAGTGTTAATCTTCCATTACCATCTTCTGCTTTCCCTGCCTCCTCTGTCCCCATCAGGTACAAAGCCGAGAGGGTAGTGTTACCTCCCGGCAAATCCCCAATAAAAGGCAGATATACTCATACACTCACATGCAGTCACTCACTGGCGTGCAGAAGGCTAATGCAGGCCAGGACTTAAACATTCTCTTGGTTTGGGTACAGAAGTCTGAACAATCTCTCAAAGGACTTTGGGCCTGTTGGCAGCACATTGGGTGAATGCATCCTATCCTAGGAAAGTGGAGCATGTTTTGATTCTTGTTTGCCTAGCAAATCAAATAAAGATGGCGGTGACTCTGAACCGTATTCTGCTGCCTTTTATTAGCAGTCACCAAACTCACTCCACTCAGTCCCAGATAGATACTGCACTTGGAATTTGTACTCCATTTTCTCGAGTAAATCCAGTGTGTGTGCACTTGATCCTGCACCATATACTGTGTTTTTGTTGGCTCAGGATTTTTTTATTTTGCAGTTGTGGAACTAATTTGACGAGAGGGAGAACCCCTGGGGTTGTAGACATACATGCACATCAATTTGGCTCTCACTTGAGTTCCTGCAATTCACTGGTGAATAAAAAACACTGACCATTTAGTCCACTGTGTCAAGGAAAAAGACGCAAGCCAAAATGTGTCACAAAGTTCACTTAAAACATTTTGGAGAACCATGAACGGAATTGCGATCTCAGACGATCTCAGCCTGCTCTTCTTAACATGCCAGACTCGTCCTTCACGTTCGCAGCTCCACACAAGGCTGCGCTTCTGCTTCAAGAATATGTTTAAGGACTTAAGCTAGACATACTCTAAACAATATACTGTTTTCCGCTCTATAGGTCTCTGGTAAGACCTTGACAGAAAAGACACGGGACATCTGGACATCTGGGTACGTGATCATATGCCCCCTCTGTGTGACAGGAACATGAACATTTGGAAGGAGAGGGCATATCTAAAGGCTTCCCCCTCTGCAGCAGGAAGAACGGTGATCCCCAGACTTAAAGGACAGCCAGTGGCAGTAAAATTCAGCGGCCGTGTGTCACCCCCCTCATAATGAACCTATAAAACAGATCTGCACAGACAAGCAGCAAACCCAGCTGAGAGAGCAGCCTGTTTCTAATCAAGTCAGTCAAATGCTCCGAGTCCACAGAGGGAGGGAACCCAGCAGAGAGAGCCGGACAGGGTTAACAGTGAGCACGCTAGGAGCGCAGGTGCAGGTGTGCACTCGGGAAGTGGGGTTGCGCACAAGCACACCAACTCACACACAGAATCCTCTGCCCCCCGGCTGCTTGAGGAAGGAAAGTGTGTGGACAGGCTCTGGGAGGTGGTCCAGGTTTGGATGGGTTCTGCATTTGTCATTGAGGAGGAGAAAGAGAGCAGGCCTAGTCTGGCCAGCACCCAAAGCCTCCAGTCATGTTGCTTTCCGCTGACCACCGCTTATCATGAAGATAGAGAATGTAGATTTTTATGGGGGGTTTTTTTTCTAAAAGTGAACAGCACAGAAAGTACATGAGTCCTCTTAACCAAAGGAAAGCTTAAGTGATTTAATGTTTTGTGAGAGCATCTTGGAAAAACTGAGCTGTCTTTTGGAAAATCTAGCAACAGATGCAGAAGCACTACAAATGTTGGACTGCCAGCCTCAGGTTTAATCAAATCATTCTCTTGATGGAGTTTTGTGTTTGTTTTGTTTTTACATTTTTCTCTCTCTTTCATCCTGATCTTTGTCTTGGCTGCAGATGCGGCGTTTGATGGAGAGGAACAACCTGCTGGTGTCTTTCATCTTAATTTATGTGCCATCTGTCTGCTCAGTCAGCACCACTGGGACCCAGATCTATATTTTTGTTAGATGCACCTCCAGTCTGAATGGATATTACGGGACTTCACAATTACATACAAGCATATCTAATAAAGAGCAGACCTATAATAGGAAGAGAAGGGGACCTGTGATGAGATGAAACTGCACATTGACCGAGAGGCATGACTTCATACCTAGAATTAACATGGCTGGAATAACACGGCTGAGTGCAAACAGGCCTCCTGACACACTGAGCAGATTATGACGCGTTGTAAATTGAGACATGTCTCTGCTAATCCACATCATAATGGCATTCGGTAATTTTTTGTTCAGTGAGCAAATACTGTGACCTGTTCATGTCTTGCACAACTAAGTGTTATTATGAAATCCTTCCTGTAACTTATGAGGTGTTAAATAATGACATATTTTGACAAAAGCAAAACTCAGCAATGTTGTGAATGATTATACTCAGTGCAAACTATCTTATTTCAGAATCTTTAAACAAACACGCATGGTTATCAAAATGCGTCGTGCTATGTTCAGTAACAGAGTGGGTGGAATTCAGAATAATTTCGCAAGAGAGTTCTAAGGTGAGAATTAAGGCCGACAGGATGTACAATTGAAGCAAATTGTATGAAACTGTTGTGTATTTAGAGAACAAGATGTTTTTTCTGCTGGAGGCAAATACCACTACTTCACTGCAGATGGTGACTTTCATTTAGTTGGCAGAGTGTCCAATAATAACTTTATCTGTTGTTTCATTTATCTTTGTTTAGGTCTACATGCATGATCAAGAAGGGAAAGTATTTAAAAATGTAACAATGCAAACGCTAAAGCAAAATATACTTCCTCTTGATAGTATTTGGAAATAATTGTCAGTAAAAAAATGTTTCAGGAAGCAACAAAACATTGTCTACCACTTGAAGAACAATGAAACGTTTCTACATGAACTGCAGTGTCAAACAGCCTTTACATCCAAAGGGTTTGAGGCTTTATCCAGTCTTCAACAGAATAGGCCGATCTGTTTCCCCTGGGTTTCTCAACAAAATCTTTGCTTTTCAGCAGGTGAATAGCAGTTAGATATGATCTGCCTGTTTTGACTGGAGGCTGTTCTTCCTCTGACAGGAGTGCAGACACACATGCTCATGCTTTGCAGACCCTGTGGCCTGCCATGGCTTTACTGAAGAACAATGAGCAACCAGAAAAGGCAAAGTGGTGAAACATAGTACTGGTACTTGAGTTACACTGAATTCAGCTGGATCACTCATTTACTTACCCAACACATTAGGATGGTCCTACCATGAAAAAAGAGCACTAATATTTTGATGTATTTCAACATAAGCAGACTTGGCAAAAGACTCAAAAATAACAAAATACCAAAAGGTATTTTCTTTAATATTTTAGTTGTAGGAGTTGAAATCCTTTTTTGACTTGATTCACTTTACCAGACCTGACAAAGGTAAATCGCCTGCTACAACTTCTAGTCCCAATTCCAGTGTTGTACATCACACAAATGTTCTTATTGGCTGAACAGAAATACATTAAAAACAAGCTTCTTCAAAGATGACTGATGAAGATGTATGACTGGACAAGCGGATCCTTTGTCTGTCTGTTTATATATCTGTGTTTGGCTCTATGCTCCTGCTTGCTGTGAAAGTCGCTGCACTCAAACACCTTTCTCACCCAATCACACGCTCCGTGTTCTGACATACGACATGACATCAGCAGGTCTGGAGCGGCCCCCCGGGGGGCATCACACTAATGGTCTGAGTGCGTGGGGCAGAATCAGGAGTGGCTGATGGAGGCTGGAGCCAGAGGCACCTGCACAGGGTAATGAAACAGCCGATGGCCAGGCTGGGGGCCGGGGGCCGGGGGGGCCGGGGCTGGGGGCTGGGGGGCCAGGGGGGGGGCCGGGGGGCCAGGGGGGGGGGGGCCAGGGGGCGGGGGGGGCGGGGGGCAGGCTGAGCGGCTCCTCGTCTCAGACTTATAGCGGCTGTCAGATCGGCCCCCGCTACCCACCCTCGCGTGGCCTGATGGGCCCCAGGACGAGGCCCGAATGAAGCTGTCCGTCTCCCCGGCGCTCCGGCCTGCCTGAGCCTAACCAGGTTGTGCGCACACGATTCTTGCGCACTTCACGTTGCGTCAGCAGGACCTTCCCATGCTGCTCGTCTCTCGCTGCTTCTCAAACGACTTCGAAGCTCGGTGTGTCCTTGATTTCACTTCTCACTCAGCTCACTCCTTCATTCCTTCGTTCTTGACCCCGTATGGCTTCAAGCACTGATACGACGGTAAGGGCCGGCAGGTAACTGTTGTCCCTTAAGGGTGATTAACATGCAGCCCAGCAAGTGGCAAACGTGGCTGGGTGACAGATCTAAAGTGTATCGTATAGTTTACTTCCAATCTGCGCAATGCTGTTTATGTACTTTCGGATACAGTCAAGCACTCCCCTGCCAAACGTTAATGCCCTTCCAGTTGTGTGTGGTCAGGAAGAATGTCTGGCATGTGATCAGTGGTTTAGAGGGAGTGTTGTGAGTAGGCACTTCTGCTGCTATGGACAAGTTCCACACACAGGCTCTCTCTCGAGGGGCCAACACCTGCTGCACCATTACCGCTTTATCACCATAGCAACTCTGAGTTCACAGCGTTCTTTTTTAATTAATCAGGCGAGATCAAACAGCTCTAATCGTGGATCTGGCTTGGGGGGGTGGTTCTAGTATTATGGATGCAACACACTGTGTCCATTTATGGGTAAAATATGGTGGGGGGGATATGTGACCCCAATCAAGGTGAAGTGAGCATATGAAGTCAGGTGCTTAAGCCGAGATTTTAATAAAGTGATATGTGATTATGCACACGGAGGGTTTCTTTGAGATACAACCCTTTTTTGTTTGTTATTTGGCAAACACCCTGGCCGTGAGTGTGGGGGGTGCTGGCGAGTTTATAGTCCAGATGCAGGCACCTTTACAACGCGGGAACCTACTGAATGATAAACAGGTTTCAGCACTTGAGCTCACCCTGAAAAGCCAACTGGCCCGTTGAGAGGAGTGATTGGTGTGGGAAAGACGGGACTTTGCAGCCTTCTCAGTTGACTCCAGCCTTAAACTGGCTCCAGCATTTCCAACAGTATTACAATATGCAATATCACCTTTATATCCAGTTTATGACTGTCAGTCTCAGATTACTGTAATCATTTCCAATCTGAAATATTCACAGATACTCATTTTCAAGGATCAGAGTGTTTTACAAAGTCTTATTCTAATAAATTTTATACCAAATAGTTGCAATTTTAAAATATGTTACAATTATAAGTAATACATACTTTATGGCAGAGAGATATGTTATTTTAAAACCCTTTCAGAATAGGTTTACAGCCATTTAAACACACTGGTCCTAAATAGGCAGCTACTCCAGTATGGATCTTTAACAATGTTTTAATAGAGCTCAACTTTATCAGAACATTTTATCGGTGCACAGTAAAATTATCAATGGCACTCCTGTGCAATAAATGCCCATATTGGTGGTATTATCACTATACATGATCTAGAAACATGCTGTATTTAATGAAATCCTATGGTGGACAGTCCACTAAAGGAAAGAAACCAAATCCTCCCATGCATCTGGTGGAATTAAAGTCGATTTCTCCAAGGTGTTCAGTAATAAAGGGAACTACCTACTGGGACTACCAGCAGGGAGAGACTCTCCAGGGATCCTCCTGTTTCTACAAAGAGTGTTTCTAATGACTGGAGCAGTCCTTAGTCTCTGAGATACAACAAATACCAAGTCAAGTCTATTAAAGTGTGTTCCATCAGGACTAGTCAAGGGAGATTCTTAGCACTGGAGTAAGTGGACCACCAGATCTGGTCACGTCTGGACTTTGAATTATCTGCATCATCTAGAGGTTGGAAGCATGAATGAATGCTGATGGTCTAATAGTTGCTCTTGCTGGTCTTCTATAGTTCCCAAGAACGAAGCTCTGAAGTTAGTCTTAGGGTTTACTTTTTAGGGTTTAGCCTTTACTGGAGATATACGTATACTAAATAGTGGCATAATACTGCTGCAGTTCATTGGGTCAGTATCCTCACACAATGGACCGTTACACTGGGTTGCCATGTTTTGGTATTTAACTCCTTGTAAGAAAGTGTACAAAGGCATTAAATAGTCACCTTTCTTAAATTCTCAGAGTGTTCTTGATCACTATGAAACAAAACACAGTATGTTTTCCCTTTCTTACCATCATGGTTTTAATAATTAACAGAACATTCATAAGTAGTACAACAGTCTAAAAGGCAATCTTGCCAATTGTTATGGAAAACACTGTGTTGTATAAATTGGAAGAGCTTTTGTTGACATTAAAAAGTTGCATGTGAAGAGTGCTTCTGGTCATACCCCCACCCCCCACCCTACACCCTTCTTTGACTTAAGACCAATTCATTTTCCTCTGGGAAGAGTTAATTACACAGACTTTAGCCTTAATATCAGTTCTCAGCCATTGTTTTGGAGCTAAATGTGAATTTAAGGAATACGAGAAGTGTCTTGTTGATCTTTCTTCCTTTGTTCTGTATAAAACACAGAACATTCTCTGTTTGATGGATGGGCTCCGGGCCATCTGTAGAGTTAGCCCGCTGAGGTGCTCCTCCACGGGGGTGTAAAATGGGCCGTTTGCCCTCTTTCCTTCCTCCCTGCTCAAAAATGTGAATTTGGCGGACTTGGTCAATACAAAAAGGGGGGAGAAATGAACTAGTAAGGGTCCTGTGGAGAGGGAGATATTTGGGGCAAAATCTATTTTTTTTACTTTTTTATTTTCAAAGTTCTGGTCTTTAGCTACCACCCAGCACACACAAGCAATGAGCGGTTCCCATTTTTGCTTACCTTTGCTTCTGGAGAACTGTACTATTTTACAAAATAATAACAATTATCACTTGTGAGTTAAAAGCACATATGAAGGCAAAGCTTGCACTGAACACTGAAGGCAGATTCATTTGCATGTTGTACTTTCTGTATTCTCTTTGTTTAACACCTCCTACACTCCAAAGATTTGTGCTCTCATATATTCCTTTAAAGGGGACTACTGAACAATTCAGTAGTTACTTAATAATTTACCTATGTCACGGTCTCAGCATTCAAGGGAGACACCCACTCTCAGCCACTCCCCCTCCCTTAAGCACATGCCCTCAGCCACTCCCACTCCCTCATGCACACGCCCTCAGCCACTCCCCCTCCCTCATGCACATGCCCTCAGCCACTCCCCCTCCCTCATGCACATGCCCTCAGCCACTCCAACTCCTTCACAAACACGCCCTCAGCCACTCCCACTCCCTCATGCACACGTCCTCAGCCACACCCACTCCATAACACGCCCTCAGCCACACCCACTCCCTCATGCACACGTCCTCAGCCACACCCACTCCATAACACTCAGCCACTCCCACTCCCTCATGCACACGTCCTCAGCCATTCCCCTCAGCCACACCCTACACACACGCCCTCAGCCACTCCCACTCCCTCATGCACACGTCCTCAGCCACACCCACTCCATAACACGCCCTCAGCCACTCCCACTCCCTCATGCACACGTCCTCAGCCACACCCACTCCATAACACGCCCTCAGCCACTCCCACTCGCCGCCCTCAGCCACACCCACTCCATAACACGCCCTCAGCCACTCCCACTCCCTCATGCACACGTCCTCAGCCACACCCACTCCATAACACGCCCTCAGCCACTCCCACTCCCTCATGCACACGTCCTCAGCCACACCCACTCCTCACACGCCACAGCCACTCCCACTCCCCACACCGCCCTCAGCCACTCCCACTCAGCCACACCCACTCCATAACACGCCCTCAGCCACTCCCCTCATGCACACGCCCTCAGCCACTCCCACTCCCTCATGCACACATTCCTCAGCCACACCCACTCCATAACACGCCCTCAGCCACCCACCCCCTCCCTCACACGCCCTCAGCCACACCCCTCAGCCCTCAGCCACTCCCACTCCCTCATGCACACGTCCTCAGCCACACCCACTCCATAACACGCCCTCAGCCACACCCACTCCATAACACGCCCTCAGCCCACTCCCACTCCCTCATGCACACACCCTCAGCCACTCCCACTCTGCACCCACTCCATAACACGCCCTCAGCCACACCCACTCCATAACACGCCCTCCCACTCCCTCATGCACACACCCTCAGCCACTCCCACTCCCTCATGCCCTCAGCCACACCCCACACGCCCTCAGCCACTCCCACTCCCTCATGCACACCCTCAGCCCTCATGCACACGTCCTCCCTCATGCACACGTCCTCAGCCACACCCACTCCATAACACGCCCTCAGCCACTCCCACTCCCTCATGCACACGCCCTCAGCCACACCCTCCCTCATGCACACACCCTCAGCCACTCCCACTCCCTCATGCACACGTCCTCAGCCACACCCACCATAACACGCCCTCAGCCCCTCCCACTCCCTCATGCACCCGCCCTCAGCCACTCCCACTCCCTCATGCACACGCCCTCAGCCACTCCCACTCCCTCATGCACACGCCCTCAGCCACTCCCACTCCCTCATGCACACGTCCTCAGCCACACCCACTCCATAACACGCCCTCAGCCACTCCCACTCCCTCATGCACACGTCCTCAGCCACACCCACTCCATAACACGCCCTCACTCCCACTCCCTCATGCACACACCCTCAGCCACTCCCACTCTCCCAATCACCCTCCTATTGACACTCCCTACACACCTGTACCTCCTACTGACACTACACACCTGTCTCTCATTCCTTTCACTAATCACTGTTAGCACTTAAGGCCAAAGGTCCAGACCTCCAGTCCTGCACATTGTGCCACTCTGAGTGAAGTCGTCACAGACTCCTAGTTTGACGCTACAGTGAGTAAAGAGACTTTAGCTTAACCTGCACTGCTTCACTTTACTTTGAGCGCTTTGCGCTGTGACATTCACATTCACAGTAAGAGACTATTTAGTGTTAGTGTCTATTTGTATCTGTCTTCACTATGGAAAGTAAAGGCACCCCAGTGCCACCCTCATCTGCTGCTTCTTCTTATACAACCTGGATAACTAGATCAAGTAGAGTTGAACTAAAAAATGTAAGCATGCAGTCAACATATTTATGCATCATCAGAAAATATACATTTTACAGTTTGGAAAATATACTGTATTTACATAGTAAGTACTTTGTACATGTTAAAAATAGCAAATATATAAACTCAAGTGATAATAGAGATGCATATTCTGACTGAACACATAGTACTTTTGTAAGTCGCTCTGGATAAGAGCGTCTGCGAAATGCCGTAAATGTAAATGTAAAATAATAACCTGGAACTTGTATGGAAGGCCAACAAAAGAGCATATACAAACATGTTCAATTTTAGTGGGTAAGGGAAAGACTAACCAATACAGTAATTAAGAACAAGCAGCTTTTGATTATAGTCACAATATAATTACATGCACTGACCATCGGGGTCACACTACCTAAAAGCTCAAATGCAAAATATTTACTTTTACATGAAGTACATGTTCTGGCTTGATATTTACTGGGTACTATTGTACCATAAGTAATGATCATTATTTACACAGTTTAGTTTAATTATTTCATCATTATCTGTAAATGAAACATAATTGCCATGCTGTGTTAGCTTTTATAATTGCAATGTAATTGCTTTTCGAATCTGTATTCATGCTTGGTATGTGTATCACAAAAAGTGCTACCAGAAAACATTTTAAACTTTTTTCCTTAGAATGTGTTTTACGTCCTAGAATATAATTGGAATCATGTTGGAGTGAATGATCATTCAGTGGTCTTCACTGTTCTTTTATATATTTTATGCAAGCAAATGACTATGCATGCGATGTCCCAGAGGGTGTGCGTTATCTGATCATTCTGGAAAGCCAAACTGATCATGAGTTTTAAATTCTTCTGAGTTTCAGAGATCTCAGAGATATCTGCTAAGCCATTCCTGGGCCATAAACCAAGCCACACGGCTCGGAAGCAATTTCCCCTGCGTTTTTACTGATTACTTTTCGTTGTTTAAAAAGAGTCACAGCAGACTGCCTGATTAATCAGAGTAACCAACGTACCCTGAATCAAAACAGCTTCCATATGGTAGATAGCTGAACTGGGCAAAATTGATATTCAGGTTTAGAGAAAGTGAAGCCTTGAAATGGAGGGGGGGCTCAAATGGAGGGGGCTTGATCATTGGATTGCTCATAAACAGCCTGATGGCAAAGACAGTGTTTAGCAAACGATCTTGAACCGTTGTGATAATTACATGTTTAATGAATCTTTAATTAACGAGTATAAGTACTTACAAATTAGGCCATTTTATTAACACAGAAGTGTTATGACATGGTAACCAGACCTGAACCATTGTATTATCTACATGTCCATTTATTGTATACACTGCCCTTGCATTGACATTAATAAGATATTAATTACCCATACATATATTACTTTGGCTGGTCTATATAACTACAACCTCTTCTCCCCCACCAAAAATAAATAAAATGGAAGTCATGTCCTCTAAGCAATGCATGTTCATTTAGAACAAGGTCACAGCATGGAAATGACAGATTACTTGATCAGTATCTCATGTGTGACAACACTGAAACTGTCTCTTTGGGAATCTGTTCTCAATTACTCTCTCACTAGACACCATTTAAAAATCAGTGCTGCAACAATGAAGATAAACCAATCCAGATATTGCAATTAGGGGGGAGGGGAGAACTAATACAAGATGAACATGCATCAAATTTACAATTCCCGAGAGAACACAAAATGAACCTAAGTGTCACTGCTCTGTTAATCTCCCCAAGGTACAGCATCCTGAACAACAGAAGAGTCCTCAGCCATATTGTGCTGCTTTAAATCAGCCTTTCATTTACAAACCCACTACAATTTCAGTGACTAAATCACTCTGTTTCACTGCTAATGAAAGTTGATGTTAAGTATATACACGATGACTGTAGTTTCTGTAATTCCAAGACCTGATTACATCATGGGCAACAGAACAAGCAGGAAAAAAGGAGGAAGTGAACGTGTCTCCAACTGAAGAATGAAAACCAAACCAAACCTGAAAGTGCACCACCCAGAGCTAAAGAACGCCAACATAACAGTAACACCAACCAATAACAGAAAAAGGCTTCAGCATAATAACATAATAACACAGGGGGAGTGGCAAATCTGTCACAGCACACACACACACCCCGGGGGTCGGGGCAAGAAACCAAAACAGAGACAAACATATGCAACAAAAAGATAAAACAAAAGTCACATGCACTGCTGTATGACATCCCCCCCCCCAGCCCCCGCCACCAAGCACCATAGCAACACGCCGGAGCAGGGTGGCCGCCCTCTTCCTCCATGAGACCCCTCTTGTCAACTGGGTGCAGAGCTGTTGCCCTCTTGCTTCGACACGACCTTTTCACCAGACAGGAAGTGAAGACATCCCCCTTCATGTCAACACCCCCTCTCATTGACTGTGCGCATAGCTGGTGCCCTCTTAAGTCAATGGAGCCCAGTCACCAGAGAAGGGCACCGCCCCTCTACATTGACACAGATACCTCTCATCTCAGCTCTCCACGCCTCCTGCATCAGAAGGGCTCCTTGGTTGACTGCCGTCATACTTGTTGCCTGCGAAACACACAAAGTGGGACACCGAGCCCCTGGCTGGGCCTCTGGACCAACTGGCCTGCCCACAGAGAGGTCAGCCAGCCCAGGGAGGACCATCATCCCTGGAACCGAGAACTCCGTCCTCAAGGTTTAGCCAATGGCTCTTCTCCCTCAGGCAGTACCCGGGTGTCGGCCTCCTCGCTGAGCATAAGAACACATTAAGCCCCAGGTGGTGTGGCAACTGAGGAACACCAGCCACCACCTATTGTTTAATTCCTTACATGAAGAAATACATGAATTAATTAAGGAAAAATATATGATTTAAATATGATTTAAATATGATTAACTACCACAATGGGTAAGAGTACTTACAGAGGTATACTTTTATTCCACAGCATTTGAAAGAATTGCAGCTTATTGCACTGAGGACATCATCTGGTTTACAGTGAACTCAGATCAGCGAGGACCATTCGGTGAGATGAGCACTGTTTACAAACAGTCATTGACTTAGTAGTGAAGAAGTTTATGTAGGTGTGATTATTACCATGCGGCTGGTTGGGTCTGGAGCTAGCAGACTGCCACTTTGCTGTGTGCAGAGCAGTGAGGTAATGCTTAAGAGACTTATTAAAACTGCACAGAGAAGCTTGTCGTCATACGTGTGCCTGATCCAGAGCATTCTGTCATGATCCAAATCAGCTGTGGTGCCATCTGGGTGCTGAGCAGAGGGGCTGTTATGTCCTGGCCCCAAACGCACTACCCATCTCTGGCTGAAAACCTGTCAACAGCTTCAGGGGCAAAGGAGAAGAACCAATTGCCATCATGACACATTAAAATCAAATAAACTTGTTTTGAAGAAAAAAATGCTGTTGCTATGATATTTTTTATTTTTTTGGTTCTGACAAACCACAATGGGCCGTGTAAAAGCCAGAAAGCCCTGATCCAAAGAGCCTCGTAAGGGCTCGTACGCTAACATGCTCAGAGTGTTTCAAATTAGGCGAGCATTAAACAATGATTTGTTCACTTTTCTGATATGAATACTCCAGCTCGGTCGCTGACCAGAGCCTGATTGTGATGTACAACTGAGCAGATTCCTGCCATTGTTCCATAAGTAAAAACAGTCCTCACTAAGCTACCATCTGCACATGACACCACTGCTGATAGGAAGGAATGAATGACAGAGAGACGAGACATTTTTCAACCATGAGGTTGCAGGGAGAGATGGCAGTCATTTAGAGACACCCTTTCTCCGTCATACGGCAGGAACCAGGCACACTCAACAAGACACGCGAAACCAAGAAGAAACACCGATGTTCCTCACCGTTTTTAATAAATAGCGTGAATGCTTTCGCGTGAGCTGACATCCAACTGCATTGCTTGCCGCCATGGGTGATGGTTTCCTTAAGTGTTACTTATGATCTGTGCCTGAGCGTGTGCTCCCCCAACCCCTGTGTGAACCAGGCTCCCACTGGCCTGACACTGACGTTTTGTGGTTGCGGTGAACGTGACAAGGCACGTGTGGTGCCCTTCACCTGGCCTTTGTCCCTCTCGGATACAGGAATGTTCAGCGCATGTTCTCACACCATTCGCCATGTGTTTATTGTCAGAACAGGGTAAATGTTCAAGGTGTCTGTTTGACTTGGCCCAATTGTAATCTTTTAAACAAACAAACTATGGTTCAGGGCCAAAACTCAATACCCTGCTGGTAAGTCTCATGGAGAGCAATGCAATGAATGTTATCTCGCTTCCCACACAAACCTGTCACACCGAGCCCCAGGGTCTTGAACAGTCATATTTATTTGCACAAGGGCCTGCATATTAAAATTTTCCTTTTGCATGTTTTGTCATAATGACTCCAAATAGTGCCGCTCTGAGGGAGACCGGCTCCTCGAGGTTCCTCCAGTCAGCCTTTGTTTGCGGTTAGTGCTGTTCTCAGATGTTTATTGCCTGTTCGTTTCCCCTCTCCTCCCCCCGAGTTCCTCCCCGCACGTGCGTCGCCCTCACCCAATGCCTCCGCTCTCGGGTCGGGGCGTTCTGGCTCGCCTGCCGCCGCTGACCCGTGGCGCTACCGTGTCCATCCCCTAGCACATCCGCTGCTTCGGCACTTCCTGCATCTCCGGGCTGCACAGGCCATTGGCCGACACCCTGCCAAAGCGTGGGCCCCTCTAACACACCCTTCCCCTGGAACTCCACAAATCAAGCTATCCGCAGATACCAGGGGAGTCCTTGTGTGTTGAGTGTAATGCCGGGGGACGGGCTGAGCGGATCCAGTCTCTCGGAGGTGCTGACCCAAACGTCTTCCTTCCACTCCGCCCTCTGTTCTCTGCAACACTGTGCCTACAGCATGCTCCACCACTGAGGACTGCAAATTGTTTCAACTTCTGCTTCTCATGTCCTTTGGTCTGAGCCAAGCGCTGCTCTGCTTTCGATTTGCTAATATCCATTAGCAAACGTGACCCGATATGGGAGGGGCCAGCGCACTGCAAACATCTGCTGGCCCCTTCCATTAGCAAACGTGACCCGATATGGGAGGGGCCAGCGCACCGCAAACATCCGCTGGCCCCTTCCATTAGCAAACGTGACCCGATATGGGAGGGGCCAGCGCACCGCAAACATCCGCTGGCGGAAATGAGATCCCTTTTCTGCAGCGCCTTGACTCACATGTTTAGGTGCATCAGCTGGGACGCAAGGGCGTCTCAAGGACACGCAATCCCTGATAAAGGCGCAGAAAGCATGTGCAGCGGAAGCACGTGCAACGTGAAGAGTGTGCCGTGTTTGGGAAATCAGCGGTTAAGCTGACGTGTAAGGGACATCGCTGGAAACATTTCAAGGCTCGTGTGGCCTTTGCCAATTCGAACAAGAACGTAAGCATGCGCTAAATGTCTGCTCGAATTTTACTGCTGCTTATTGATTGATGATCATCAAAAAAAAAAAGATCTTTGTTTACACAGTACAGAGCACGATTTGACAAATACATTTCCTCAGACCAAATGAGGAGTTAGCCCTTAAACATACGTTTGAATGTGGCATCTGTGTCTGCTCTGGTTCATTTGAATGTGGTGTCTGATATTTGACAGCTTGACATGTCCGCCGGGCCAGGCAGAGGAGAGAATCAGAGTGACGTGCACAGGCTAAGAAGTGGAAGCTGAGATTTGCATGGAAGAACTGGACTATGGGAATCCCTCATATGAGGGAAGTTAAGGTGATGACTACTTAATCCCAGAGTAAATGACACATGTTCCCTGATAGCTCCTCTTAGACAATTTCATTCGTCAGTGAAGTTATTTCACTTTCTTATAAATCCATTAGTAATTGACCTGCTGCAACATTTCAAACCAAGCAGTAAAACCATGTTACAGCCCATGTAAATAGGACATTAGTTATAATTGTATCATAACAAATGTTATTAATATTTACACTAATCCATCTGATATTCGGATTTCCTGCATTCAACACATAAAAAAAATCTGAACCACAAACCTGAACCACAGAAGCATAACCACAACTTTTATTCTGTACCAGTGGAACGCCTGAACGTGAGCTCAGCACAAAGTTACATTTCAAAGAGAAACATCTATGGATTGTGTATGAAGGAAAACATCCAAAAAATGTTTCATTTAATTTGTTATCATTCTATTAAAAATTATATGATTTTATTCAATGGAACCTTGACCACTATCTTGTCTTTATAGGCATTCTATAAATGAAAATGATATATCTACTGCTTTGAAATGTACCGAAATTAGCTCACACCTTACTTAGCACTAAAAGTGTGTGAAAATGCCTAATATTTTGCAGCATGTAGTAGTTAGGGCCCCTACTTAGCATATGTGCATGTTCAAAAGTTATTAATACAGCAATAAACAAATTATTTATAAATAAATCTTTTGAAAAATGTTTATTTATATTTCAAAATATAATGTAGATTTTAAGATTTATATATTACACCTTTTATTGTAAATTTAGTAAGTGAAAATTTAAGACATAATTGTATTTTTGCCCTTTTCCCTCTACCGTTTAAAAGGCCTGTTCACACAAAATTAGTACAGGACTTCTTTTTGTCTTATGTTCCCCTCACTTGTCCTTTGACTCATATCTACCAGGTACATGTACCATGTAAGATCACTGTCAGAAGAAACACAGATGAGAAATCAGAGCACTGTAACACTGGGAACTTGTATTTACATTTCCCTTTACATTCCCTGCACTGTAATTATGATGCCATACTTATGACCTGCTCTGGTGACCTGGTCACCCTGTACACACCAAGCACCGCTCTGTGTTCGTTATGTCTGGAGGTTCAAGCCTGTGTGATGAGGGCCTGTTCGTTTGCTGCCATGACGGTGTTACTCCGCCTGGCGGTCCCTCACCCCAGCCGTCGCCGTGGCGATGTGAGCCCCTGTCTGGTCCCAGTTGGGCCATGCCCCTGTACTCGTACCCTAACTCAGGGCAGATGCTTTGTCAGCATCAATTTCTTTAGGTAATGCTCACGCAATACTCTCCAACATCCGACACTTGTTCCTGAATTACATGGTAATTCCTGGATTACTTGGTTCATGCCTGCCAGCCGTTTCTAAGTAAGACACAGCATGTCGAGGGACTTCGGCTAAGTCTCGATCGGGATATTGAAAATGGCTGTAATAGATGATCCCAGGAGATTAGATCACTGCGTTCGAATATTGACGCAAGGAAACCATTTAGTTGAGAGGTCATATTTTTCCACGGTTGTTCCTCTTCTGTGTTTGATTAGCTTTTCTTTCCACGGAGGCCTGCCTTGAATTATGTGTAAGTTTAGAAAATGTTCATTTGTATGATTTATGGCATAAACACCTCATTGAGTTTTGAGCACAGCGCTGGTTGGACCTGGTTAGCTGTGTGATGGCTGTTCCTGCTCTGGGCAGTGGCATGCTGCCCTCCTGCCTGTGATGGACATGACTAACACACGGGCCCTTAAGATGAAGTGGACTGTGGAATGCTTGCCAGTCTAAGGCTCCTTTCCGGTTACAGGTCCTCAGGTTTAAAGTAAATACCAATAGCTGAGTCACCGTACCGAACGGGTCTGTGCTGTTGTGACTGTCTCCTGCACGTCTTCTGCGTGCCATGACTGCTAGACATTCCAAAGTGAAACAAAAGATGAACTTCCCAATGGCAGTGCATTCTTGGCTGAGAGACAGCGAGACAGGAGAACGAGTAGATCACAGCACACTGGGAAGGATGAAAACACACACACTGCCTTTCACATACACTTTGCTTTACAGTTTTATTCACGTTCTCTTTTTTTGTTAGGAAAATCACTATTATTTCATATAGTACAATAAGGGCTATTATTTTCTACAAAAAAATGTTTGCATAAATAATTTAAATGTAGAAATTAAAAAAATAAATACACAGTCCGTTCCTTGTCGGAGTGCCCTCGCTGTTAGAGAGGGTGAAGGTCCCCTCCCCCAGTTCAGCACTGAAGGGTGTTGCTTCATGAGACCACACAGGTGCAGTATGTACAGTCTGACTACACATGACAGTTCTGCTTACATGCTAAAAAAAAACATCCATTCCAGATTCTATTTCAAACATACAATTGAAAAAGAAGCAAACTCTGGCAGCACTGTTTACTAAACAGCAACGGGAACGGCATTAGGGAGAAAACACTGCAGTCGAACAATGTGCGAAAATGACTGGAATTTTCTTCATTCGATATACTGGAGGCAAGACTCAAGCATGTTTCTGCTTTGGAATTCCACAACTCTGTTATTGTGCTGCATAATATCACGATGTATTCAAGTTCAGTTTCATTTCATCTCATCTCATAGCTTAACCTTAAGAAGACAGGGCTGTCAGCTCCCATCAGGATGTTGTGGAAATCGTTGGGAGCGTTTGAGGTGACAGGTCCAGTGACAGGCTTGCTGCTTTCACATTCTATCAGTCTTTCATAATTCAATCTCTCATCATTTTTCACAACACCTGTATGCTTAAATGTAATAGTATTAGTAAAATATTTACTAATATTTTTGACATAAGCTTTACATACATGTAGAGTATTTACATGTACTTCAATGTCCTCATTGGCTGTTTGGTGCGATGTATCCTCACTAGTATTTCATTAGATAGTCATTAATACTACCTAGTTACTGCAAACTGGCCTAGAAACTCCAAATGGTTCCCAGGCAAGAGGGGGATGCAAAAAGACTTTATTCCCAAGATAAAAACAAGCACAAATATTGCATATTCCTACACACATGTGGGCCTTGATTTTCTGCTATTCAAACAAACAGGAACTGGCCACACTAAGAGGAAATGGCTTTTTATGACTCAAATCTTAAACACAGGAACGCAACTATTTAGTAACTAGGACAAGTCTGAGGAATACAGCTTGCTGTTCTTGGCCCGAAGGGACGGAGGTCCTAGAATGCTGACACAACCGTTCCCACTCTCCGTCACACACGGCAGGCCAGGCCTCCAGCTGACGGCTCTGATGAAGACTCTGGTGAAAAGGTGAAGCTGGGGAATTGTGGCGGCTGGAGCAGCTCTTGCAGCCTGTCACCGGAGCCTCAGACCTGGGGTAGTGACCAGGGTTAAGAACACCAGGTCCCAGAAACGTGTCATCATCCAGCACGCCTCTTGGGTTCGGCGCCCCCCGGCTGCTGGATCCGGAGCTGCGCCACTTCCCAAAAGCAATGACTTCATTTCAGCTACACAAACATTCACCTCAGCCACACGTTCACAGCACTGCTGGTGGTGGTCACATGCAAGATGGTTGACTCTGGCTACACGTTTAATGAAATGCAGTTCGATTTGCTGAGTTTGCATGAACTGGAGCACAGAGGCTCTCCACAGGAATGCCATGAACATGTTAACCACTGGCTTCTCTACTCTAATCTCCCACAACAGCGTACCTCCTTTCAAGCAAGAGTCCAGTAAAGTTCTCTGGAATTGTGTAATCGGGCATTTGTGATACTGTTGTTCTTCAGACTCACTAGGCCATGCGACCGATGAGACATCTGAAACAAGACAGAGGCTTACTGACTGGACGACGGTGAAGAGGACGACATCTCAGCTCATAAAGCGTATTCCTTCTGATAAATCTCTTTAGTCTTCTTTCTCTCACTTGAGGACTGGCATTTAGGCAGTACGCGATTACGTGTGTTAGTGTGTGCATATACGTGTGTGAGTGTGTTGTGTACGTGTGTGCGTGTGTTAACGGAGTCTCTGTACAAGCTCACATGCGGCGGGTCTCCTGCTCAGTAAGAGTTGCTGCTGAGAGCGGGCGCCCTGCCCCGCCCCAGTGCCTGCTGGGAACGCGGTGGCTTCTTGTTGCGACGCGTTTTTGGGGCCAGCACCTCCTTGGCCACCGACTGGTTGTGGTTGCGGCTGTAGCGCTTGCACCTGCAGGAGGTGACGGCGCGGATCTTGTAGGTGCGGCTGCTCCCGTTGGGGCAGTGTAGCTGCACGCGCTGGGTGCGGGAGTGGGCCGGGACACAGCGGTAGTCGGACGCACTGCTACGCCACCACTTGCTCCGCAGGATGGAGTTGGGCATGAGGTGGCCAGGCAGGCACTGGCCCGAGCACACCAGCTCCTTCACGGGCTTGGCGCTGCGGCAGGAGCCGTCGGTGATGTAGCGGGTGGAGCGGAGTTCCCGGCAGCTAAGCTCGGAGGCTTCTGTACACACACACACACACACACACAAAGGAAAGAAATCGAAATGAGCTCAGGCCCAATTAGCACGCGAAAGCCTTTGTGCACCTATACTGGCATCAGTCTTGCTAGGTATTGCACTGTGTCTAATCTTATATTTTGTTGTCTTCTTTCTAGGCATCAGCACTAGCAACGGTTTATGGCAGTGCTTGACCTCAAGTAGTTTGGACTTAAACCTGTTTATACTAGATAGAGATGCATATTCTGACTGAACACATAGTACTTTTGTAAGTCGCTCTGTATAAGAGCGTCTGCTAAATGCCGTAAATGTAAATGTAAATGTAAATGGCATCTGCTGTAAATGAATGAGCTAGTTAAATACAGACTCCTACATATGCTTTAAATAATTAATTCTTTACTTCTTATCATCAAACACTAAATCAGTAGTGCAAGTAAACACCACTGATTGTACTGTATGTAGACAAAAAAAATCTTGATACAGAGAGTCTAGACAGAGCACACTGCGGGAAGTGCAAATTGATTTTGATTTATTTTTTAAGAATGTTTTTTTTTCCTTCTTTCTTAAACATAACACTCAGCTCGGATCAGGCATCATGACAGGGCGTGAGGCCCAGGTCCACAAGCTGTTAGACATTTCTCAGTGGCTCCTCTCTGAATTACAGCACAAAGCGTTGGAAGGGTCAGCTAAAGAAGTGGTACTGGGGAGCGATCCGTCTCCTCGCAAGGTTCTCCTCAGAGAGTGCAACAAAAAGTGCACGTGTGAGAGTGCGCTGAGTTCAGGTTTTCCCTCCCCTGCTTCCCAGAGAACCTGGTGTGTTTTATGAAGGCCCAGCGATAGCGCTCCCTCACTGCGCGAATAGGGAGGGACTGGAGAGCAGCCAGAGATGGGTCAGCACATCCAGCGTGACCCCGTGCTGTCCTCTAGGGGCCGCTCATGTTCCCCTCAGGGATGGCCATGGAGCATGTGACGGTTCCTTTCAGTTTATTCGTTTTAGCTTATACATGTTTGGATCCATTCCATACCCCTTCTTTTTTATTCATTTCTAAACAAAATCAGCTATGTATTCATGTGCTTACACACACACACACACACACTCACACAGCCACCCACACAAACACACACACACACAGTCCTGTTTCTCGCTGTTTGGAAAAATGCTTACTGGCACCTCATATGAATATTCCACTTTAACTCCCCAACTGAGGAGAAGTAAGAAGTTAAAAGGGTGCTGACAACAGTGACAGCCACAATTCAGGTGAAAACTCGGCTAACACGGGGCTGGATTTACCTCACTGTTTGGTTACCACAGGTGGGAATCATTCACTAAAGCGGCATTATAATTTTAAAATACCCTCAAGAAATTCCCCCACAGACTCTGACATTCTATTCTGCTTGGAAACATGCTGGTGCAATTAGATAGTTATGTAGACCTTGACTAATTGTATAAAAGAGCGGAAATGGCACAAAAACACCGAGTTATCAGTGCATCACCTGCAACACACAAGCTCAAATTCCTCGCGTTCACCACTTACAAATCCTGTAGGAGGATTAAGAAACGTAATCGGGGTAGAGGGGGATCCAGTAGGTACACCATCTCAAAAATGCGTAGCCAACATTACAAAATTAATTAGAAAAAGAAAAATGTTCAAAGCAGATCTGAAAAAGGACTACTAACCCGTCCCTGTTTTAAAAAGAGTAAATGTTGATTCAATGTGACGGAAACGATTACAATTATCTTACGATTACAGTTATCTTTCTTAATTCTAATATAAAAGTAAATGCAACGGTTGGTTCTTTTTTATTTTTAGGATTTTCCCATGCTACAGAGAACCGACATCTTTATATTTATTACAAGCACATTTAGGACCTTCTCAGTGGCAGAACTAAATCCAAAACACCCAACATGACATTCTCGTGGCGGTACTACATCATCTTACAGGCACGTCTGGCCTAACTGTTAGTGCTAAGTCGCATTAAATAGTTTTACTCAATAGAATTTTAAGCTTTCAACTAAATGTCTCTGGTGTGTAAAAGTCCAATCTTGTCAAATTGACAGCAATTGGCTTTAAATTAAAAGCGTTCCTATCTTTCGCGGAAGGTATTAAACTAAACTAGACAATTAACCAATTAGTCAAATATCAGCAAAATTGAATAACATTTTTATATTAACAAATGCAAAACATTTTATCATGCTTATTTATTTTTCTCCAATATTATTATATTTTCCTCTTGCCCTGACACATTCTAACTATCTATTAAGGCCGAATTTCTAATAACAGCTTTAGGTGTATATGTTGTAAATACTTGCCATATGTAGGAGTGTTAGCTGTTGGCCTCCTTCCTCCGTTTTTTGCCTGGTTCATTGTATTATTGGTAAACGGTGGGTTTTGCTCCTCCGGCTGCAGTGTGTCCACGGTATACTCTGGTATAATTTCTGTAGCATCGTTTTTTAAAACTCTCCATCCTTCCGCGGCGGTAAGACATCCCTGGAGCAATAACAGAACCGCGCTGGAGCACATGAGCGCCAAAGACACCTGCATACTTGCCGATCTAACGGTTTCAGACTGCCTATGAACGTCACCAGGCAAACTTCACTTATCTCTCCCATTCGTGAGTCCTTCGCTCTGTTTAAGTACCTCAGGTTCCGCAAAACCTGACAATTAAGCGGTTACACAAAGTGGGCGGGACCGACCGACCAACTCATTCAGAAAGTGATGGGAAGGAGGGGAGGTAGCAGGAGCGTTTGAAAATGAGATACAAGTCACATTTCCTGGTGGCGCTTAAGAGGACTTTCTGCCAGGAGATGGGACATCCTATGACACCTGCTAAAAGATTTTTAGCTCTGCTAAAATCATTTTCTCTATTAATTACCACAGCTGCTGTTTACGTAAGACTTGCTTGTAGGTGAGACTACAGAACAGTATCTGCATTTTATCTAACAACGTAGCTGCCTTAAGATTAAAATCTCACATTTTAGCAAAAGTTTGGGCCTCATTTATGTAAGCTGTGTAACGCTTAATAAAGGCTTACCATATATAAGTCTAATATATACTATATATTATATAACAATGTACTGTATAATGTATAATCATTTACGATATATATTTACCACAACCCTTAACACCATCATTATTTAATGAAGACGAGGGTTAAAGAACAGTTTATCTAAGAGCATCTAAACAAAATAAATTTTACCAACAACAGATCGATCATCTATCAGCAGATCTATCATGATATAATTATTATACGCGAGAATGACGCTGACGCATTTGTACAAATGCTGCCCTCTTGAGGGAATCCAAACACATATTTCAACAAGGAAACGTTATTTTCCTGTGGAATGACCATTGCATTGATGTCCTTTTACACGTATTTAAATGTTATGGTTTTATTTCCCTTGGTTGGCACTGTCTTAATTTTCAGGTTTCAGCCAAGCTAATCACTGCATAAATGTATAAGTCAGATGGTCTCAGGACCAGACAGGGCAAAAGGCAAATGAAAGTGGAGGTGAAATCCCCATGTCTGAGCCTACATCCTTCTGATGCGCTGCATTCTCTGATCATTTTACGAGATTGAAGCCACTGACGCACTGAGTCAATGAAAGAGAAAGCGAGCGTGTTTGTAACTCCTCATCCGTCACTCCTGTCATCTCAGCAGAAGGGAAAGATGTCCGCCGCGGTTCTACGCTGATTGCACCCTGCGCTTGCTCTATGTCATTCACAGACTCTTTTTATACCTCCTCGGGTATTGTGCTGGAACCAGGCTCCCGGCATGTTTGATCATGATAACAGCTTAAGGATAAATAACACACAGATGTGGTCCAGATTTGCCTAGGCAGAAAGTAAAGGATATTTTTATAGGAAAGAGGTAACACAGTGGTGAAGTGCGACGTAAACAAGGTATTTAACTCTCCTGGACCAACAGCGAGAGACCCTCAGATGAAAGAAGCATTGTGATAAGATGAAACTGGGTCAGGTTCTGACAGATAGGTTATGCTTGCAGGTAGGGTTTTCAGTTCTGCTGTGACTCTCGTCTCTGTGGTGGAGATATACATTTGGTTAAATAATACAAGGTTATAGTTCTGCAGAATAATGCTTACAGAACAGTAGTTTCTCTCTGCAGACATTTTTTAGCCTGCTATTTATAGGTGACAGCTTTGCTTGGGAATCTGTTTAAAAATCTGGATGGTGTTAGCCAGTGTTCAAGAGAAAGAAACATACTGCAGTCTTTTTTTAAAACTGCTGATTAGACATAGCTGTGCAGGCAATACATTAAAAAACACATTTTTATGTATTAGTTTACAATAAATAAATTTAAATGCTGAATGCAAATGTTCATTAATTTTTATTAGTGAATGGAACTGTGATCTCTTAGTGACCCAGATAAAAGTCTGTTATACACTTTAGGAAGGCTATTTGCATTTCCTATTAATATACTGCTAGAACATTTTAAGGACTAAAGACCTCTTTTTAAAAAGTAAGAGTATGAGTACTGTCAGCGCTGAACTCTGCACTGCAGCAGTGCACATTGTGTCCTGGGATGTTTGATTTCATGTTATTTTACATTCCAAAAGTTTCTAGGCTGCATTTCCAACTATGTGTGTAGAACGCACAAACCTGATTTCACACTGTACATCTGCAGGTCCTTTGTAAAAGATTATGAAAAGTGTTATATTTCATAGAGGTTATGCTGGTTTGGAGCAGTTTGTGCTCTCTCATCCATGTGCTCTGGTTGCTTTGTAACTGTTAAACTCTCTGATTTCCAAATTGAAAGTGACACGTCTGGACTTCCCAAATAGCCATTAAGTCATATTCCTCGCACTTATCCTTCGGCAATAATCTCAATTATTAATCTCAATCTCAAGCCAGTATAATGTCAGAAGAAAGATCATCCACTAGCCATCTTGCATTACTTTGGCCCCTTGTTTACAGCAGTGCATTTGAGTGTAGAAACAGTGAGGACCTCAGGTCTGGTTTCTCTCAGAGCTTCAGCAAACCTCACAGACCACTGGGTCCATGTTCTAACCACCTCGCATCCTCTACCAGCTCAGAAGGACATTCCTGCCACAGGTGCTATTCTTAGCAGCTCCGCTAGTTACTCAGCAAATGATCCTCTCCAAATGTACAGGTCTATATATATATATATATATATATATATATTTAAATATAGGCAAATGCTATTTGTGTGCCTATAGTTTGCTTTTGGGATATGGAGGGAAAAGATAAAGTCCTGTAGTGGTCTTGAGAAAATAAAATGTGGTAAGAGTTGCAATGTTTTTGATTCGATCAGTATCTTTGATTTCTGTTAGAGTCCAGATCACATTTTTGGTACCAGTTCAAGTCAAGGATTTCCCATGCCTTCAAATTATTCTGAAATTATATTAGAATTGTTGGTCCTTTGCCACAACCGTCAGTGTTTACAGTCAAATGTAGTATTATCAAACATACAGGCTGTAAATGATGTATTTTGTAGGTGGAAGAGAGAGGAGACACTTGTGCATACGAGCTGTCAGTGCAGTAATGGCCATATGGTTAGTACATGTTCTCAGTGCCCTGTGTTTGGTCTATTAACTTCAGTATGGAGTGAGATTCAGAATACCATGTGTATCAGTGGTGCCTGATTATGACACTCAACTAGGGGTCAGACTTCAGATCTACAGAGTTGCACTGACTGTTCAACTTGATCAACAATGCTTGAAAACCCGAGTGCAGTTCTGAGGGCATCTACCGCAGTGCCTGATCTGTGGAGTACAGTGCTAAAGACCTACCATCGTCTCTGAGGACAAAACTTTCATTAGTTGCATTTAGAACTGAATGCTGTGGTCACACAGCTCTTTGAAGATGAATGACATATTTGCACAATATGCATTCTGTGGGTACGATTTTTGTAGCGAATGTGTTTTCTAGCCCGGCAACTCGAATTTGCTGGCCTGACGACATGCACTTAATCTTTTGCAGACTACTTTTCATAAGATCAGTGAGCTCAGATGAAAACTCAGTGAGTGCGCGCTGATGTGTGCTCTTGATGATGGGGAGCGAGGCACAAACAGCACAGTTGTACAGAGTGTCCCAATTTCCCAGAATTCTAGAGGAAGGTGTGTTGATTAACCATGAAAGTGTTAACAGCTTCAGCTGGTGAGCATACGGAATGTACGTGGCTTCTTCAAGAACGCCAAAAACAAAGCTGTTTCAAGAACAGATTAGGAAAAGCTTCAGAAGTTTGGGTTTTACTGGATTAATAAAACTACATAACAAGCATATGAAAATAATCCTTGTCCCTGAAATCTAATCCTATATGGGCTAATTATAAACACGGCTAATAACCAGGGTTATGTAAATGTCATGTGAAGGTAGTTGATAATGGAATCAGAGGAAAGATATTCTACTGGCCATGCACATTGAAGCTTACAGAAGCCAATAAATAGGTGGACAGGACCAGAGAGCCTGTCTCCTCTCTGCAGGGGGACAAGCTTGCTTTAGTCTCATTTGTAATCATTTGGGTGGTGTCAGTGTATTTCCTCATTTGTTTAACTTTCAAAGTCAGTTTGTTCATTCTGCCGTGGTTCCTATTCACTACAGCTATACGTCCACGGCTAGCGTAAGGTTTTCTGCACTGTACCAATACAGGCTAGACGCAGTCGCAGATGCGATCAGATTTATCAATAAAGGAGTGATCCAGAACGAAAGTCGGATAACATGCCATGACCATGAGCCAGAGGACAGCAGATAAAACCTACGTGGCAGACACAAGAGTAAACAGGAGAACAGTCCGAATTTACAAAGCCAGAACAGTCCAGCTAGAATGACCTGACCAGTTGGTAACCAGGATGTAAAAACCAAAATGGTCAGTACCAGACAGACAGACACAGATAAAGTTGAGTATACATGTGATAACCATGGCAACACTTAAAAAAATGATCAGTCTGATCAGCAACAGATGACAATAGTTAATAATCCGGAGAGGCGGACCTGATGAGAGGTGATTGGTGGGACTGTGTGGAGTGACAGAGGAGCTGTTGGTGGGTTTATGCTGGGGAGTCTGGGCTGGGGTGCATGACATGTACATCAACCAGCTAAACACTTAAATCTGTTTTCAAAGCATGTCAGACATTCTGATTGCAAATTATTTTTGCTGTAATTTTAATACTAAATTGCAGTTCCATGCCAAGACTGGTTGAGCATACAAGGGTCATGGAGTAAAGTGTAGGTCCTGTCCACAATGAACCCAAGTGTTTTCTGTTGTCTCTTCTGACTGTATGGGACGCAGTCATACAGCACTGTCCTGTTTCATGTGGTTGTGGGATCTGTGGGCAATTTGAGGTCATTATGTTGGTTCTGCCACAATAATGCAGCTGTGCTTTAGACACATCCATAATGCCGTCGCAGTAATCCAACTAACTTCACTTTTGCAGCATGTGTAAATCACAGCACAAATAAAATGAAACATTTTTGAAGAATCGTAAGGCTTCCAACCAGGCCAGGGGCCGTTCGGAGTTAAGACCTTACAAAAACAACAACAAACAAACAAACCAAGTGCCAGCGCTCTGAGCAGTATCCGAAGCAGCCCCCGGGCCCTGAAGAGCCACAGAGCCATATTCAGCTGTCCCTGACATGACAGTTGCTTAATAAATAGCAGGCATACTTGGCAGGGTCCCACAGGACCAGCACAGTGCAGTAAAACAACAGAGTGCAGCGAGATGAAACGCACAACACCATTGAGGGCACAGGCTCTTGGACGAGGATCTGAAGGCCATCCGTTCCGAGCCTATTCTCTCCCATGTTTCCCAATAATTAGTGCTGCTCCGCAGATGTTCCCTGTTCTTTTTCCCCCCGGCACTTACGTTTTCACAACGGGAGCGTGGCGTGGAATGGGACGAAGGAGTTGGTGAATCGTGTGCTTCTCATTTGAATGGAGCCGTGTGACATTGATGAGCAATGGTGGAGAAATCGATTTGAATCGTTTCGTTCTTAATCTGTTTACTCTTTTGTTAAGAATTCCAAGCCATTTGTCTGAATGATCCATTTGATACGTTGGACAGCAGACCCTACATACACGCAGCACAAGCAGATTTTTCAGTTTAAAAATTATGACAAGGGTATGTAATATTAAAAAGATTATAATATCCATTATACTTTTCCACTTCCGCTTCGAGTGTGTGTGTGAGCGCACGCGCGTGTGTGTGTGTGTGTGTGTGTGTGTGTGTGTCTGCCTCCTGAGGTAATAGAGAGGGAGTATGGCCAATTATTAAGCCCCCTCCCATGCTGCTGTCAGCGTGTGCTCCAGCTACACTGAGCCCTGCTGAGCGGCGCCCCAGACGGTCCCTCTGAGTCAACATCACTGCCACAGGCCGCTGTCATTGTGCAATGACAAAAGCTAAGTGCTCACTGGCCAGATTCATCTTAATTATATTTCGCAAGTCACAGGAAGGAGGCCTCGCGGGGCCGTCAGAGAGAAAGGCATAAGGAAAGGATCCTCAGCCGACGTGGTCTACGCACTGCGCGTCTCCGCGCTCCCCTCTCAAACGTCTGCAGTCATTTACTTCTCCTGCGGATCTGGGTCTGTTGTCCAGTATGTCTGTGACTGTGACAGGGAGGAGGCCCCAGGATAGTTCTCTCCCAAGTTCTCTCCCAGGATCCTGCAGCTGGGTTCGGGTAATTGCGACTTGCGCGGGGCCACAGAGAGAGATCGGCCACAGTGTCAAGCCAATTGAATGGAGCGTTTTCAATGATCCTGGTGGATGCTTGAGGTCGGGGGCGGGTCCATCCCAGCCGCCAGGTGGGCCATGCGAACGCTGCAGGACCTCAAAGGCCATTTGTATCAAATCATCAGAACCGTCCTCCGCGAACGGTGACGGGTGGGTTTAAGCGTGTGCTGAATGCGAGTCTGCGATGGAGAGGCGGAGTGGATGTAGAGTTCACAGGACACAGTGCAGAGCGAATGCGCCAGAGAAAATCAGACTGAATCTTTTGTCGCCATCTGCTGGTTGGGACACACATTATAATAATTTGTGTAAGATTTGTAATACGTTCAAGAGTACATATGGCCTTTTAACAGGATCCATTGCATAGTTTTCCTCATTTAAAATGATAAATCCGCTTCTTTGAAGCTCTAAAGCTTTTTTTTTTAAGTTTACAAGGATACCCTTGTGGTGAGTTCATTCATTGACATTTGAGTCATATGTCAATATAAAGTCAAATCTGACTATTTAATGATATTGAATTGAATGGGTTTAGCTTAATGTGTCCCCTATGATGATGAGATAATTATAGTCTACTGCGAGCGCTAGCTTATCCATTCCAGTCTAATCAAAGACCCGCAGAACGGGCTGTTGTCATGAGGAATGGCGAGCTGTACCACACAAGGAAACCTCATGTGTTAGCAACAGAGTAATGCTTTAGTAATAGTGTAGTCATGTGTTAGCAACAGAGTAATGCTTTAGTAATAGTGTAGTCATGTGTTAGCAACAGAGTAATGCTTTAGTAATAGTGTATAGTCATGTGTTAGCATCAGAGAAATGCTTTAGTAATAGTGTATAGTCATGTGTTAGCATCAGAGTAATGCTTTAGTAATAGTGTAGTCATGTGTTAGCATCAGAGTAATGCTTTAGTAATAGTGTATAGTCATGTGTTAGCATCAGAGTAATGCTTTAGTAATAGTGTATAGTCATGTGTTAGCATCAGAGTAATGCTTTAGTAATAGTGTATAGTCATGTGTTAGCAACAGAGTAATGCTTTAGTAATAGTGTATAGTCATGTGTTAGCATCAGAGTAATGCTTTAGTAATAGTGTATAGTCATGTGTTAGCATCAGAGTAATGCTTTAGTAATAGTGTATAGTCATGTGTTAGCATCAGAGTAATGCTTTAGTAATAGTGTATAGTCATGTGTTAGCAACAGAGTAATGCTTTAGTAATAGTGTATAGTCATGTGTTAGCAACAGTAATAGTGTATAATGCTTTAGTAATGCTTTAGTGTATAGTCATGTGTTAGCATCAGAGTAATGTTTAGTAATAGTGTAGTCATGTGTTAGCATCAGAGTAATGCTTTAGTAATAGTGTATAGTCATGTGTTAGCATCAGAGTAATGCTTTAGTAATAGTGTATAGTCATGTGTTAGCAACAGAGTAATGCTTTAGTAATAGTGTATAGTCATGTGTTAGCAACAGAGTAATGCTTTAGTAATAGTGTATAGTCATGTGTTAGCAACAGAGTAATGCTTTAGTAATAGTGTATAGTCATGTGTTAGCAACAGAGTAATGCTTTAGTAATAGTGTATAGTCATGTGTTAGCAACAGAGTAATGCTTTAGTAATAGTGTATAGTCATGTGTTAGCAACAGAGTAATGCTTTAGTAATAGTGTATAGTCATGTGTTAGCAACAGAGTAATGCTTTAGTAATAGTGTATAGTCATGTGTTAGCAACAGAGTAATGTTTTAGTAATAGTGTATAGTCATGTGTTAGCAACAGAGTAATGCTTTAGTAATAGTGTATAGTCATGTGTTAGCAACAGAGTAATGCTTTAGTAATAGTGTATAGTCATGTGTTAGCAACAGAGTAATGCTTTTTAGTAATAGTGTATAGTCATGTGTTAGCAACAGAGTAATGCATGTGTTTTAGTAATAGTGTATAGTCATGTGTTAGCAACAGAGTAATGCTTTAGTAATAGTGTATAGTCATGTGTTAGCAACAGAGTAATGCTTTAGTAATAGTGTATAGTCATGTGTTAGCAACAGAGTAATGCTTTAGTAATAGTGTATAGTCATGTGTTAGCAACAGAGTAATGCTTTAGTAATAGTGTATAGTCATGTGTTAGCAACAGAGTAATGCTTTAGTAATAGTGTATAGTCATGTGTTAGCAACAGAGTAATGCTTTAGTAATAGTGTATAGTCATGTGTTAGCATAGTAATCTTTAGTAATAGTGTATAGTCATGTGTTAGCAACAGAGTAATGCTTTAGTAATAGTGTATAGTCATGTGTTAGCAACAGAGTAATGCTTTAGTAATAGTGTATAGTCATGTGTTAGCAACAGAGTAATGCTTTAGTAATAGTGTAGTCATGTGTTAGCAACAGAGTAATGCTTTAGTAATAGTGTATAGTCATGTGTTAGCAACAGAGTAATGCTTTAGTAATAGTGTATAGTCATATGTTAGCAACAGAGTAATGCTTTAGTAATAGTGTATAGTCATGTGTTAGCAACAGAGTAATGCTTTAGTAATAGTGTATAGTCATGTGTTAGCAACAGAGTAATGCTTTAGTAATAGTGTATAGTCATGTGTTAGCAACAGAGTAATGCTTTAGTAATAGTGTATAGTCATGTGTTAGCAACAGAGTAATGCTTTAGTAATAGTGTATAGTCATGTGTTAGCAACAGAGTAATGCTTTAGTAATAGTGTAGTCATGTGTTGGCAACAGAGTAATGCTTTAGTAATAGTGTATAGTCATGCAATGCCCCCTGCACACGAGTCCTTCTCATGCTCGTCTGTTTAACTGAAACCAAAGTGACATTTTTCTAAGATGGATGCTAAAGGACAGATATTATTATGGACAAATTAAAAGCACATAATGCCATGAGGCTAAGCAGCTGAAGACACTGACAGTGAGCTCCACTTCTAATGATGACAGTGGTTACACATGTGCTGCTCAAACAGAACAAAGATGAAAACCTGTAAGAAGTCCACAATAAGGCATAAGAGGTCTGATTCAAGGCTGATGCCACATTAGTCAAGATTAATGCACTCAGAAAATCTGCTGGACAGATTGTTTTTAGTATTTTAGCCATTTATTTAATATTAGAACAAACAAAAAAAAACTCCTCAAGGTAAGAAAAATAACATTGCCATTTGGAATCAAGTGCACTTCAAACAGTGTCATTAAGGAGCTGTACACTTCACATTGTGGTGAGAACCCATAAATGAAAAGTATATAACCAGTGTTCAGAGTAAGGCTTTGTGGTGGGATGACAGGACTGCTCCTCCTTCTCTCCTACCGTGTGTTGTTTCTATTCATGAAGGGTCAGTTGATGCTTTAGTAGTTTGTGGTCTGTGATTGAGTTAAGCACAGATCGTGTGCCTCACGCTGAACTCGTCAACAATCTGGCAGTGTGGAACAGTGTGCCAAACCCACCCGAAGAACTGACCAGGTGTCAGATACCTGGAACCTCAGGATGGGGTCGCATTAAAACATACTGTTGGGGGTTTTCATTGGAGACATTAAAATCATATTACAAGCATTCTGGCGTAACAGACAGCACATGGAAAACAAATCTGTGATCTGTGTGTGTGTGTGTGTGTGTGTGTGTGTGTGTGTTTGTGTCCATATAAGTACTTGGGACAACACTAAAAAGATGCAAAAGCACAGACAAAATACTCAGAATACTTCATATTTGTGCTGATCAAATATGTATATGTATCAAACATGTATCATATCAGCCAAGATCAGAGTAGACCACAAATCAGACGATCAAGTAAGCTCTATAGCCATAGCATAACATTGCAACTTAGCAGTTTGGTTCATACACATCATCTCAGGAGGTGAGTTCATGGAATCCTTAAACACTACAACATTTTCATAATGGGACAAAGATACAAAATGATCAAGCAGCATTACAATCACTGTTATAGTGCTATTGACATCATTAAGCCATACAGCAGACCATTACCAGCTTCACACATTTTAAAATACAGTTTTATATTAATAATTACTATGCTAGCAGGGCGTTTTGTACAAACCAAAGTGGTTTGCCAACAGCAGGTGGCAGTGTTTCTTTCTTTGATATCTATTTTTCTAAAAGATTCCCGTATGCGCAAACAGAAGCCCAAAAGCATCAAGCAGCACATTTTCACAATTAGTTTCCAATGACGAGTGGCAATTATCCTACAAAATGTATGAAATAAATGCTCATTTTAGACAGTTATTCCTTATTGTCTTCTTTTTTTTCTTTAAAAATGATAAGGTTTCAAGTTGTGTCTTAAAGGAGACAATCAGGATTTGCTATATTTTCAAAGTACATCAAAGTGGGAAATTTGAAGGTGAAACATTTTCATAACTGATTAGTCATCATGGCACACAGAGGTCTCATCAGTTCAGTGTATGGGCACACAGGTTTCAGTGACTACAGTAGGTTAGGTTTTATAAACCCTAGGTCTCCAGATTACAATATAGGAATGTTTACAGTTTGAATGCTTTTGATAAATACTAGCTATTTCTAAGATAGATGCTGTTAGGATATTATTGTGGACAAATTAAAAGCACAGCGCAGCCAAGAGTGGTGTTGTGAGGCAGCCTGTGACAGTGGTAGCTGGAAACACAGACATTTGCCCTCTCAAACACAATATGATATGAAGTGGGTAAAATGGAAAAATCTTAAAATAAATAAAAAGCAAAGAAAACATTTTATGAAAATATAACTTTTAATATTAGATGGTCTAGATGATCCTAATAACTGCAAAATAATTTAATTAAATGAAATGCATGACAATATGATGTGAATCTTGGCTACAAGTTAGATATTTGTTAATAAATACTGTACTTACAATACCTATATGGTTTATAATACATTCATATATGTCAACACCTAAATATGCATATACATGTACATATATTTCTGTAAGCTTATAAATATATAAACTGGGAGTAATTGGAATAAATATTGTTCTATGGTTTAATGTGGTCTAGTTGTATATTGGTAATATTTGAGTACCTTCAACCAAAGACAAAACAGGGAAAGCACCTCTAGTGCCGAGTTCAGATGTGAGCAGTGAGATGAGTAAACTAACCATGCTCAGATCTTTCTTTTGTGCACTCTGTCAAACCAGAATCATGTAGGGAGACTAATCCAAGCTCTTATAACCTGAAAGCCCATTTTAGCTCCTCCTCTTACATGTCAGGGCAGATAGCCAGTAACGAGGCCAGCGTGATGTCATTCTCTAATATATCTACACGAGTCGTGTCAGCGTACCATACAGCCTGTTCCTCATCTCCTACCCAGAGTGCTGTACGGTCAGACACATGTCATGGATGGCTGGACATTATTCTAATTCTGCAGCAATTGCCAGAAATGGGTCATTACTTATTTAAGCAAAACACATTCATACACACACACACACATACACACGCACACGCATACACACACAGGCAGGAAGGCAGTTGTGATGACTCATACTGTTTCACTTATGGCATGGATTACACTGCGGCTTGACCATGATCTTGCTGAGGATAAAACCTTCAGGAATTACATGAGAATGAGATTGGCAGTGAGTAACTGGCATGCCAAAGCAGTGCGATTCTAGAAAAAACAGGACTGAGAAGTCTAATGGGGCATAGAATTAGGTCACTGCTGCATAAAACCAACCTGGTCCTTTCTAGAGATGCTGAATGACTAATGCTTTCTCAAGTAGAGATATATGGGTGTAGCTGAAATGCTGCTTCAGTAAATGGGTGGCTAGTTGTTAGCATATCTTTAAAATGACAGCGCTACTCTGAATAGCACAGAATGCCACCCTACCCTTTTATGCCACCCTCATTAAATTAATCATTTTTTTCTTTGCTGAAATAGCATGTTTTGTAAGAATGTAAGGTTTTTAATATCTTAAAATACAAGGAGAATGTGAAACAGGAAATCCTTTCAATAGTCCAAACTGCAGCATTCCTTGAGCACTAAAGTAAATTCCAACTTTTAGAGTTTCCATATGGGTAGTGTCTGTATTTGGCATTCTAAAAACAAGATCATTGATCCAATAGAATAAAAGTGTCATTTTTGGTGCTTTTTTCAGAGGTCAGTGTGCACTGAATGTATGTCTAAACATTAAATTCCATACAAATTGGAATGGGATCGATAATTGTAGAATTCCCGGCAGTGGGAGACTGTGGAATGAATGTGCTCTAGTCTCTACTCTCTTGACTGGGCTGAAGAGCTCCGAAACATGGAGATGCAAGTTATACAAAAGGTGGCAATAGGAATGCTGTAACAGGTCAAAAAAGTGACACTCATTACTGGGGGAAATGGTGATGACACTGAAGAAGAGAAAAAGTGAGTGGTTATGAATCACGTTAACAAACACCTTTCCGCCTTGAACCTGTCCCCATGACAGCAGGTCATTCAGAATAGTGAGAGCAAGATTCATAATTTGCTATAAGAATACATGCACTCTTTGCATGTGTGTCAGTGAATGTGTTTTTCCTTTTCATACACCTTTGACTATAAATGTGTGTGTGTGTGTGTGTGTGTGTGTGTGTCTGACAGTGTGCTGGCCTGGTAAGAACGTTGCCCCAGCCAGGACTCTGGAGTCTCAGGAGGGAGAGAGGAGGTTGAGAGGAGGATGTGAGGAGGTTGAGAGGAGGTTGGCTCTCATTTGGTCTTCAGCTTGCCCTCCTTGGCCAGCTTCTCATTAAGCTGGCACAGCTGCCGCAGGAACCCGTCGTTGGGGCCAATTTCTCTCTTGTGCCTGACTGTGGCCGTCGCCACCCGCACGTCCATCTTGTGGCGGAGCATGAGGTAAGCGATGACCATGGTTGGGGAGCGGCTGTAGCCTTCTCGGCAGTGAACATACACCTTCCCTACAACAGAGATGAGGAGGTGGATGAGTCTGCAGCCCTGACCCGAAGCACATCGGCAAAGAGCAGGAGGGCCGTGAGATTGCAGCCAATCAGACGTGGGCCGTGCGGATGTGGGCCGTGCGGACGTGGGCCGTGTCCGATCCTACCTATCCCAGCACCATTCGCCCCAGCCCAGAGGACGCAAATGTGCTTCTGACCTCCGCAGCAGGATGTGCAATGTCAGCCAGCACTACACCATACCACCAGCCACGTCTGGGTCTTCTTCCCAAAACTACACACCCAAACCCGTCAACATAGTTATGCAAACACGCATATATACACGCTGTCGCTATCGAGCGGTCTGCAGCCTCGAAGGAATTCACCTTGCCAACTTCTGCTGCGTTTATTTTGCAGATTTTGTAGCGCATCAGAAATCTGATCTCTCCGTTGTCATCCACCCCTCCCGCATGCTCTCCTTTTCTCTTATGTATGTATGCTGCATACACGACTCAGAGGTCACCTTTTATCATTTCCAATAACACTTCTAGCCTACAGTTCAGTGTAAGGCAGAAATTATCTTCTCCTCAGAAACATAAAGAGCATTCTGAGGCCTGACACTACCAAGACTAATTGAGATTCAATGAATCTAAGCACGTGGCTTCCACCAACATCAGAGCTCAAACAGTAGAGGCTCCAAAGCCAAATTGCTGGTGTTTTTGTTGTTCAGCTCAAGTTCTCACTGATGGATTAATGTCCTCTCTCGGGCCAGGCCTATCAGCTGCTGTGATGTCCAACAGTTTCTGCTGCCAAACTGGTCAAGAATTAGGGTGCTTTATATTGCTCTTCAAGTCTTCATTAAAAGCAAGAGATATTTGGAAGTAAATTTGCAGGATTTCAAGAAGTCCCTAGGGACACATTATGGGGCTGGACGTGGATCCCTTGTCAATTCTGAGATTAATCTAGAGGAGTGAGCCCACTGATCTTAACGATCATGATTTTTTTTGTTTGTTTGTTTGTTTATACACATTATACACACAAAAAGCAAGTATATGAACCTAAACTGACAGAAGAACAGTCAATTAAAATTGCTATCACAGACTGCTGTAAAAACTATGGATACATACTATTGTTAGATTTCTGGGCTTAAGATTTCAAGAAGTTTCAGGAATCCATAGTATTTTTAATGGTGAAATTACTTTTTCTGGAACGACTTGGGAAAAAATGTAATGATCTTAAGGGACTTTAAAATGTGTATGCAGTTAACAAGGTGTCAAGAGTCGCTTACAAAAGCATCCACTCTTACTGAGTTATATAGACAGAGTGGTACCACATAAACAAGTATAGAACACATGATCTTCAACGTACCTTTTCCATTTGCATGTGCCAGAGCCTTATCGATGAAGTCTGCTCCCTCCTCGAAGAAGGCACTGAGGTTAAACTGTTCGGTGTCATTGGCCTTTATGCCATGGTATGTAATCCCAGTTCCGGCATAGAACTCTGCGTTGGTGTTGACGTGCATGAAGGAGTTCCCTTCGGCCGTGTTTAGTATGTGTGTCACGCCGAGCCGCTGCAGACGCATCACGTTCTGGGCCACAAACCTAGGGAGCAGAAACAGAGCGCACGTGAGCCTTACCTGGGTGCACACTGCCCACAGGAAATCTCACGCAGCTGACAGAATCAGTTCACAGTTTGTTAGTCCTCTCATTTGAAAAATATGGGAAGAAAGCGTTCCAGGGAACTGTGTGGCATGACCGTGTAAGGTGGACACAGCTGTTGACAGCAAAGAGCCGCATGTCCAGGAGATCTGGCCCTGATCTTTGAGTGGGGAGGATGATGCTTACAGTGAAATTAGCCATTTATGGGCTTATGTTATGGCATATTTAAAGAACTGAGTGGTTAGTATTATCCTGAAAGTATGACATTTCATGGGAGGCATGTGGAAAGATGTGGTGGCTGGTTTTATGTGTCTCAGAGGAAGTACGAGTTAGTCCTCATTCCCCCAGGTTGTAAGTATAATGCAACAGGGCAGAGCGAGCTAGAAGCTGGGTACAGCATGGCGTAAGTGAACCTGTCCCTGTCTCCCTTAAGACCACATACACATGCACATAAACCATTCATAAACATGTGTCTAATGTAATAGTGTGGCTGTTAGCATTTGTGTCAGACCACAAATGTAAACTATGCACAGGTTAAAATCCTTTCTCTCTGTGTAGTTGCTCTGCTATGCTTAGCTGGAGGCTGATGAAAATAAACTACAGAGCCCCTTTCAGACGGCAGAGATGTCAGTCTGTGTTAGTGGAGCTCATGGGACAACAGTGCTCTAAACCTGTACAGATGCACCAACCAGATCTCTGCTACCCAGAGGCATACAAAGAGCCACAGGCACCCAACACAGTGCCCAAAATAGGGATGTGACTGAGTGAGTGAGGGAGAGAAACACAGAGGGAGAGACAGACACAGAGAGAGAGAGAAAGCAAGAGAAGAGTCCAGAGGGTTCTGTGATCGTGCAGTTCAGTCACATCAGTCCTGCTCCGGCACCTGCGATACTCTCATCTTCATGAACCCTTAGTAGATGAGAAAAGCTCTGTTTTTGTTCTGTTTCTTTATGCAGGCTTTTACTCTTGATGGATGTGGTGTGGTATAGGTAGACATACTAAATGGGTGGATGAAAGACTATACAAATTAATGTTTTTACAATTTACCACAAACCTTTCAAAAATGTATTACTAATGGTTTTATGGATTGCATTTACTGGTTGAATTTTTAATTAAGAAAAAGGCAACTTGTGCATCAGGTTTTGCTATTAAACCAAAGACAAAATGTACTTTATTAATCCAAGCAATAGGTTAAAAATCACTCTACGATGTAAAGCAATTACACCTTCTCCATTTCTGTTACTAACTGGGTGTCAGCCCATGTGTCCATGTCTGCCTCGACTGGGGCTCCTCACTGCCAATCGTGATGAACTCCGATCACATTTCCAAGACCCATAATTCAAGCCCTTATACACTGCTTGTCCATCTATCCAGAGCCACTAGAGATTGCAGTCATATTTCTCCACCATTATATGTGAATGTCTCGCTAGGTATTTGTGTGAGTGTGTGTGTGTGGGTGGGTGTGTGTGTGTGTGTGTGTAGGCTTGAAGTCTGCTCCCCTGGCCTGCCATGCTCCTTCACTACAGCTTACTGCAGTCTCTACACATGCATTATTAATAGAACCCTCACAAAGGGCTAAAGCACCAAGCAGCCCTCACTGATACGAAGCAGCCATCATTGTAAAGGGCATCCTTTACATATGTGTACACTACAAAGTGCTTTTGTTACAACTTTCAAGATAAAGGTGATTACTGTCCTACATAACAGGAAACAAGACTTTTTTTCAAAAGTATGAGCTGAAAAACAGCAAAGCTGTCATTTGGGAATATGTACCACTCGCCTGATTTTCAGTTGTAACAGGACTTCCAATAACCAGGCTTAAAGTGCACATGTACACTGCTAACAGCCAGAGGAGATCACATCAGTTTGATGTATGTTAATGGAGCGGAGGAGAGTGGAGGGGAGGGGAGGAGAGTGGAGGGGAGCAGAGGGGAGGTGTCATTGTAACATGCGGCTGCTGCTTCCGAGCGTAGTTCCACATTGTTGGCATTAAATAGCTGGCAGAAGCTTAAAAAATGTCATAGTACAGACTTTAAAAAATAGATCTTATAGCTTTCAGCTGGTGACCAAAGTTTGCTTGGTGGTATGATTTAATCACCCTAAGAGGAGTGTTTCTAAATAAATCTCTGCGCCATCTATTATTAAAATGTATCCATTACTTGGGAACTGTATTCATAATGTGGAGTTTTTAAGATTTCCTTTTGATTTATATATTTGTATACATCATTCAAAGATATAGACTGTTCCAACATTATATGACTTACATTTATGTATGTTTAGTCATGTTAATTTGTGGTACAATATATGCTGAATTAGCCGTTCATTAGTCTATATTTACATAGTTTGCGGAGAAAAATCAGAAATCAGATGCGTGATGGTTAGGTAGCTGTTGGTCACACTTTATTGCATTCAGTAATATGTACAGACTACAGATCCTGTGCTGCTTTCACAATTTGTCAGCCACCCTCTAGTTTATTGATCACTAGTCAATTTCTGACCACAGGCTCCTTCCTGTTATTTGTATGGACTATTTTTAGCCCTGACACTGGCTAGATGTTACTAGCATGACAGTGAGGTTTGTTCTATAGGTATATAAGACAGCAGTGTTACTGTGACAGTGAGGTTTGTTCTATAGGTATACAAGACAGCAGTGTTACTGTGACAGTGAGGTTTGTTCTATAGGTATATAAGACAGCAGTGTTACTGTGACAGTGAGGTTTGTTCTATAGGTATATAAGACAGCAGTGTTACTGTGGCAGTGAGGTTTGTTCTATAGGTATATAAGACAGCAGTGTTACTGTGACAGTGAGGTTTGTTCTATAGGTATATAAGACAGCAGTGTTACTGTGACAGTGAGGTTTGTTCTATAGGTATATAAGACAGCAGTGTTACTGTGACAGTGAGGTTTGTTCTATAGGTATATAAGACAGCAGTGTTACTGTGACAGTGAGGTTTGTTCTAGCAGTGAGGTTTGTTCTATAGGTATATAAGACAGCGGTGTTACTGTGACAGTGAGGTTTGTTCTATAGGTATATAAGACAGCGGTGTTACTGTGGCAGTGAGGTTTGTTCTATAGGTATATAAGACAGCAGTGTTACTGTGACAGTGAGGTTTGTTCTATAGGTATATAAGACAGCAGTGTTACTGTGACAGTGAGGTTTGTTCTATAGGTATATAAGACAGCAGTGTTACTGTGACAGTGAGGTTTGTTCTATAGGTATATAAGACAGCGGTGTTACTGTGACAGTGAGGTTTGTTCTATAGGTATATAAGACAGCGGTGTTACTGTGGCAGTGAGGTTTGTTCTATAGGTATATAAGACAGCGGTGTTACTGTGGCAGTGAGGTTTGTTCTATAGGTATATAAGACAGCAGTGTTACTGTGACAGTGAGGTTTGTTCTATAGGTATATAAGACAGCAGTGTTACTGTGACAGTGAGGTTTGTTCTATAGGTATATAAGACAGCAGTGTTACTGTGACAGTGAGGTTTGTTCTATAGGTATATAAGACAGCAGTGTTACTGTGGCAGTGAGGTTTGTTCTATAGGTATATAAGACAGCAGTGTTACTGTGACAGTGAGGTTTGTTCTATAGGTATATAAGACAGCAGTGTTACTGTGACAGTGAGGTTTGTTCTATAGGTATATAAGACAGCAGTGTTACTGTGACAGTGAGGTTTGTTCTATAGGTATATAAGACAGCAGTGTTACTGTGACAGTGAGGTTTGTTCTATAGGTATATAAGACAGCAGTGTTACTGTGACAGTGAGGTTTGTTCTATAGGTATATAAGACAGCGGTGTTACTGGAGATTTTACACATCAGTGTTTCTGAGTTTGATAATGAGTCACCCGCCAAAAACATTCAGCCAACAGTTCTGGAGAATGAGCAGCACAAGTAATACATAGAAAAATATCTGTTACAGTGACTAAAACTACAAGGTGTTTCTAGTAGATCGATATTTGTAATGAAGTGGCTGGTGAATAGAAATGCAAAAGAAAAACAGCGTCATGCACCAGTAAACTGTCATACACCAGCAAACTGGATGTGCCTTACTTCATCTGGTCAGCCACAGCGTTTCAAGCATGTGCAGACATTTCAGGAAGAGTATGGATTGCAGATGAATTCCATCCTATTTTATTATCACAATTGCCTTTCATTAATACGTTCAAATTTTGTTTTGAACTGCCATATGGTTTCCCTGAACATGACAAAGTGAAACCAGATGCCACCACGCCAGCTGTCTCACTTTTTTTTTGTTTTGCAGATCTACACTGTAGAATTATTTAAAATCTCTTCTTTTAGAAAGTGTTTCTATACGTTACAGTGTTGGTGCAGGAAACAAACTGCAGCATGTTTTGCTCTTTTACTGCGTTCTACCTGTTCTTCATCTGCTTTCACTCGCTGTGTTCTTCTCACACCAGACCCTTCTCACTTTCTCACTTTTGACCGCTTTCTTCTGAGTTTATTATGTAACAATTAACGTTTCAGACATAAAACTACATTATGTGATCTTGATCACGTGAATCACATGATTTTATTGTTGCATTATCAGTTCATGCTAGCTACATTAAAATGATCATATTAATGGTTATATTTCACATTCTACATACTGTGTTATCTATTTATACACCAGTGCCCCCTTTGGCTAAGATAACTAGTGCCTTTCCTAACTAAAATGGCTAATTTCTAATTTCACATTAGCTAATGTGTTTTTGGTGTGCTAAATATAAGTGGCTAGCCTTAAAATATATGCATTATCTTCCTCGGCATCAGTTTCCACTGCTTGGTTCTTATAGTGAACAGAAAGAAACTAAAAGAAAGTGGCTCTGACAATGTGTCAGCCGCTCAAACATTTGGAAAGATATCGGGTCGTTTTGGGAAACAGAGCACTTGTAGTGAACTTGTGTGACTGTCTTGTGTAGATCTGCTGAACAATACAAGTTAAAACATAATGCATTAAGGCATCTGTATTGACTTTATACACATGATTATATTGGGGCCTGAAAATGTTAATACCCCATTAAATTGGGTCTAGCTCCACCTCTGGCCTTCCTACCATTCTTGTGCCCATAAGCGTTGCTGTTGAGAAACGTGCTCCTCCAGTGCCCACACAGGGCTGTACGCATGGAGCGATAGCATCCCAACAGTCCGCTCATCCTTCTTGCCCAACTCTGTCTCTTTATCGGACAGATATCTTTATCTCTTTATCGATATCGGACAACCGAGTCCCTACAGACGACAACAGCCCAAGACCCCCACTAGGACCTGAGTCCCTACAGACAACAACAGCCCAAGACCCCCACTAGGACCTGATGCACTCTCTCACCTTCCCTATGGCACAGGCTGCATAGTCACAGCCATAATCCCTGGCAAGAGCAGCAGTTCCTGCCAACATGAGTCGTGTGCTCATGTTGAGCAAGTGCTGGTGTCGCCCTGGTGATTCCTGGTGTGCTGGTACATGGCAGACCATTGCTGGGTGTTCCTGGTGCAGATCCTCCTCTGTCCCTGGCAGACAGCCACACACAAGCTCACTGTTCAGTTGCAAGTGTTCAGTTGCAAGCTGAGGCACTGCTCTGTACTGCACTGCTCTGTACTGCACTGCTCTGTACTGCACTGCTCTGTACTGCACTGCTCTGTACTGCACTGCTCTCGATTGCCAGTTGTAGATCTCACTGATGACCTCATGGATATACTGTATTCCTGGTTGCTGTTGAGATAAACTGGCAACCCATATTATCCAGGACCACATATGGCCTCAGGCCACTTAGTGAAATAATCCATGGCTACGAGGACACAAGGATTCCTGGCATCGGTAATGGGTAAGGAATCCAGGACATCTTTGCCAATCCTTTCCATCAGTGTACCAGAGTTGAGAGACCAAAGCATGTGACTGCTGTGGTGGTCTCTTCTTTGCTGTGCATGGATCGCAGCAATGCACATACAACTGTTTCTGCCACTCTGTTACACCCAACCCACTGCACAGTGTTGTGCAAACATACCTCCTTACTTCCTGCTGCAGCCCTCCAGCTTTCTACTTTTTCCAATGAACAGTGCCATCAATGTCACTTGTGTGGACATTGTGTCTCACCGATAACACAACGACGTGTGTCATCAATGCTGATAAGGATGCTTTTCACGTGCACTGCTCACGGCCTTCAGAGGCCCAATGAGCAGCGCCGAAACTGCACGTTCAGCTCCTCCAGCACTGGTAGCTTCACCTGCAAGATTTTGATGTGAGCACACACTCCGTCACTGGGGACCCAACCACAGACTCTAACGCCATGTTCAGCTCCGACAGAGCTGACGGTTTCCCCTACAGAAAATCAAAGCTACACTGCCAGGGAGCCCATCCTCTCTGCCCCTGCTGCGCCCACTACCTGCCCTGGACAGCTCCGCTTGTCTCCTCTTTAAGCCCAGCGTTTCCTTGAGGTGGGGCGTGAGGACCTGCTCAGGCTCGTGACACCGACTAGTGTGGCGTCCTCTCTTCTTACACTGCTAGCACATCGGTTGCACTTCGTCTTGAGGCTGCATGACACACCGTCTCATCCTCGAACTCCACCACCCTGCAGCACTGCGCTGTTAAGCTGCGACACCTTTACGTCAAAGACAAACATTGCCGCCTTACTCTCGCCTATCCAGGCTCTGCAGTTGAGCCTCCCCCCTCTACCTTCACTCTCTTCCCAAGCCACCCTCTCCGGCAGGGGCCAGGTGTAATGCTCGGTATCCACTTCCCTTGGGCTATGTCTTCTTCACCACCCACTTTCAAGTTTGTTGATACATCGATTGATTTCTTCCAGCTCACCAGCGGTGATTCCTTCCTCTGACACCAATGTAGAGAGAGCCAGAGAATGCCATTTCTGCTCAAGAACAGCTCTTTTATTGCAAGTCTTTAAAAGTCACACACAGCAAACAACCATAAACTGTAAAATGGGGAGAAATGGGTCCCTAAATAAGAAGCACAATACAAGAGAGGTAAAACATTCAACACATTAGTGGAAGTAAAAAGAAAGTGACAAATATAAACCAAGACATACAGACAATCCCACTATTGCATGATATGAAGCTTGATTACAATAAACAAATAATAAATTTAATTAACTTGATTTTCTTAAATAATTAATAAATAATCAAAAAGCAGAAGGGAATCATATGGCATATTTATTGATTGAATGTCTGTCCTCCCTGCCAACAACGTGGATTCTCAGTATTAATTTCACCATAGTGCCAGTTGTATCTTGCCGATTTACTTGTACTATTAAACGATCAATTTGCACTGGACAAACGTTTGAAACAATGGAGCACGTGACGGGGGGTGGGGCTTAGAGAATTTTTTTGTAATAAGTGATCACACAGAACTGAACAGAGATGGCACCGATGAAGGAGTCTCCGGTTGGAAAAATAAGTTAAACTGACTCTAGAAAGGACACCGATAGATTAACGACAATATGAGACCTGTATTTTTTGTACATTTACTAACCAGTAGTTTTTTACAGTATTTTATCTGTAAAAAATGATTTTATCTGTTTTATCCATTATCGTTCGATTTCAACGTCTCGTAATTGAGGGGATCAAAAGAGACTATACTGAAATGTACAGTAAGAACGTGTCATTTAAAATCTCTCATTTTTTTTACTCTTCGGTACAAGACAATACCTCTTTCATTATATTGATTGGTGAAAGCATTTCTGAATGGGTCTGTTTCTTTCACCGTGGATGTCGTTTTTTAACAGAATTATGATACGGCGATAAACTGAAAGACTCATCTACCTGTCGGTGTTATCTGCTGCAATCATTTTTAATGGTAAACATGGGTAAAGTACCACTGATAAGTGTAGAATAACAGATTGATTCATACAACTTACGCATTTCCGACGTAAATCCTCGGAAACACCTCGTTGAAATGTTGTGCTGGTAAACTGTAGAAGCCGCTGCCGTTTGACAATAGCTCGTTGAGTTGTTGCACAGTAGCTTCGTTATCTGGCACGGTGACTTCCACTGGTACCTTGGCGGGGCTCTGGTGTTTCTTCATGATTCCCAACAGTTTTTTTTTTTCGAAGAGAACAAGTCTCAGATCTGGCTACTGTCGAAGACGTGTCAGTTTTTCATAGTCCTGCATTTTTATCTCCACTAGTGGTGTTGTAATGTTTGCTCTGTTTTAGGCGTACGCGTCCTCGTGTGCAGACACACCCCGACTCGCCCACCGGCGGTCAGACGCTCCACAGATAGAAATTGGCGGAGAACAGCGACACGCGCGCAAGGGTGGCAACCAAAAACCGATAAACAAGTCAGCGCCATTAAAGGGGCCGCTCTGTCACGACGTTTAGTCGCCAGCAACTAGCTATCAATTCACGTCGGACTGTGCTACAGTAACGAACTGTGACGTTTTTAAGAAAACAAAAATGTTGGCAGAGAGATAAAAGGCGTTGTGGCCATGTTGGTGAAAAGGACTAACACTAACAGCGTCATAAGCCATATTTCACCAGGGGACATGCAACGAGAATATTCTCACTTACAAATATATACTGAGGTGATGCTACAGGCTGGATGGAGGACGTTATTGGGATGGAGGATTGGGGTATTGATGATGGATGGCAGCAGATGTTCCTAATACTGGGTTAAGCAGGTGTCTGGCTCTAGGTGTATTGTTTAGTGGACCTTAAAAATAGCACCCAACTCCATTTTCCTTGTTATTTGGGACTACCAACCAACAACCTACTAACCACATACTCACAGTAATTGCATTAATATAGCAAATGTATTATTTTGTCATGTCTTATTATTAGTTTTAAAAGTATCTTCTTTATGTTTGGCATATCCAACAAGTGGTTTCCTAAATATAACTACTATCTGCTCAAGGTTTCAGCCTTATTTCGTATAGGCTAAGAATCAACCTGTGAATTCACAAATGGATTTTTGAACGAGTAACTTTGAGCCTTTGCTGTCATTTCAGCCAAATTAAAGGTATCATGTATGAACAGGAAAACTAGTTTAGTTTCCCATTGTCTATTTTGTTGCTAGTTAATGGTTTTGTAGTTCTTGTACGTTGTTACGCTAACAACACACATGGTCTCTGTTTTCTTTTAAGTTATTTCATTCTTTTTCTTTCACATTTTCTTTAGTTTGTGTACAACTGATTCGCAAACATGCAGTCCCTGATTTCAGCCATAAGGGGGCGATGCTTTACCATCAAATCTTTCATTCATAATTACATTGGATTAGATTATCCATAATTCATACAAATATCATAAAGTGTTTTTTTCGGTTGCCCAGACCTTTACTCTTTGTTATTTCAGTTATTCTTACCTATGTAGAGTTATGGTCTCTGGTCTCGTGGTGTCAAAAAAACTATAATCTTACGTGATCCTACTTTTTTGGCTTTAAATGAGGCAAAAGAATAAAAATCAGCAAACGGGACAACATGAACAAACACTTGGTCACTTTGTTGTCTATGATTGAGATACATTGGTGATTTTACTTAATGTGCTTAATATGATAGATTTGTTATATGAGTTATTAAGTCCACTAAAGTTCACTAAAATGCTACAGTTTACCATCTCACATTATCGTAAACCTTCTGTTTCAGTTATGTGCCCCCTACAGTTAATCTGCATCCACAAGCTTGATTGCATTGCATACAGCAGATACCGAAAAGGCACAGCAGAGTTAATGAAAGAGTGCTATAAATGTATGTGTGTGCTATGTGCTCATCAATCACTTCAGCAGTCAATGAGATGTTCTGTCACCACTTTTGACACATAAAAGTAGGTGCTGGCCGTCATTTTCTGTTGCCATAGTGATACTAGAAGATGTCTTACAGCACCATGGCAACCGGACCATCAAGAAGTCACCTATTACCTTTTCATTTTCTTTTACAACAGCTAAGATCTCTCTCTCCCTCTCTTTCTCTCACTGACAAAGAGTTTAAACAACAGCTAAGATCTCTCTCTCCCTCTCTTTCTCTCACTGACAAAGAGTTTAAAAGACATTCTGAAAAGTTACTTCATTGCAAACTTTTGCAGTTTTGTTATCTTGAGTAACCATCACTAAGGCTATATACTTTATTATTTTTGTATTATTTCTGGTATAATTATTAAAGTATGACTAATAGTATAGAAAGTATACCCTATCCCTGTTTGATCTCTGAATAAATCTCATTTGTCTTGTCTAGAGACGTTTTCATGTTTTTGCAATTTTTCCACAAACATCCTCCACCTAACAATTCACTGACCGTATCTTAGCTCCATAACAGTGCACTTCGTACCACTGATTAGGCCCTGGTGTGCTCAGACTGCACATGACCTTCTCCAAAGGAGATGTTTTGGTCTAAAGAGAAAGCTATGGTGATCCACATGAGACATGTCCCTGTAATTTTCATTCTCATTCCCTGAGCAGTACTGCATGCATGAGATCACACAGAATGGCCTGGATTGAATCAACAGGGTTGTGGGGAAAAACGTTAATTGCATTCTCTCTAAGTGGGTTGCGCTCTGCTGTGCACAGAGCTGAAGGGGAAATTCAAAGGATCGGAGACGTTTGGGAAAAATGCTCATTTTCATCAAGAATCATTGTCTTTTGTTGAACAGTAGGGGGCACCCTCACCTCTGTGTTGCGTAGCGAATTTATTCAGCGCCCTCTGAGGATATAGCAGAGAAATGTATGAAGAAATGTTTGATTTGGGGAGTATTCTACATTTTTACTTACATAAGCCACAGTTCAACCACGCTATTAGTCACTGTCACTCCATTCCCTGTCCTTGAGTTGTTGGCCATATTTCTATCTTGTCCTCTTTAACTTGAGTCTTCTTTGCATCTCTTTGGGGTAATATTTATCTAATGACCTTCCAAGACAATAAAGCCCCCATGAGACGGCTCCTCCACAATTGTGACTCATGCATAATATAACCATCTGCTAGCCCCGGCACCTGAAGCTGGCTCAGCGCATCAGCAGGAGGGAGCGAACCTGACTTTGCAGAGAGATATATGGTGTGTGTGTGTGTGTGTGTGTGTGTGTGTGCATGCATGTGTGCGTGTGTGTGTGTGCATTGTTGCCAGAGTTGAAGGGTAGGGCTGAAGAGAAACAAGTAAACATGATCTCCTTGACCACTGCTGTTTTGTTGTGGGTGGCCAAAACCCAGCCGCATGGATCCTATAGCGGAGGAATAAGGTCGCGACCCACCATGTCTGTCATTGAGATGAGGTCATCTGTTCTAAAGCTGCCCTTTTAGACTCTTTGTTGGCTTTCATAGAAACAGGGCTCGTAGTCATAACGTGTATTACCAAACCAAGTGCTGCATAAACATGGTGCTATTTCATTAGTCATGGGCATTTGTAGCATTTGAACTGCTCCTGTTCCAGAGGAAGCTGCGTATGAAGTTGAAAGGACAGGTACAGAGGCGCGAACAAGCTTTTCTTGTTAAAGAGCCTGTGGAAGCTCACCTTGCAATAGTAATAGCTGTGGTAAAAGGTCAGGGTGTGGCTACACGTGAGCCCATAACCTTTTCTCTTTACTATGTGTTGAATAGGTTTCTAAGGACCCTTCCCAAAAAGAATGCTACTTTTGTGCCTTTGGTCAGATCTGATATGCTGCTTGTTATGTAAGACTGTGTTGTTTGTCTTCCTCCTCTAATACTGTCTCTGCTTCCTCAGACCCTCCCTTCATTACTGCGTACCCTAACAGCAGTTATGACAGAGTCCTCTAGCACTGCTGAGCAGTGTATCACAGGAAAGCTAGAGTAGTTTTCATTGGATGCTCATTCCAACACATGTGGGGTGCTTTCACTATAATACACCAAGGGGACACAGTAGATCTTTATGACTTCATAGCTTTGCCTGTAATCTGAACCTCTTTTTTCCAGGCTCAAAAAATCAGGATTTATAATGTTACTTTAAGCAAGACTAGCTTGTTCCACCTAATCTGATTTGATAAGCTTTTTTCGGTTTTGTTATGTTGCAATAGATAAATAATTGGGCCTCCTTTCATATTAAGATTGCTACAATGTCTTTGTAATAGTTTTATCAAATGTGTGTAATTTGGTTGAGTTTGCTAGATTATGTATATACTGTATATTCTATACCCCTTATGATTCACTCACACCTTTCAGAATATTTTTGTGGTTTCTCTCTTTTTGCCCCCTATAGGTTAAATCATTAACATCACACACACAGCAGGAGAAGGCATTCATTACTGAATACAACCATGACCTGTGAATAGCACGTTTTTGACTCTGTGCCATTAAGGCAAGGTGGGTTTCATCTCGTTTGACAACAAACAGCAAGACACAGCATCTCCCACCCAGGCTAACAAATACCTGCGAAAAACTCCAGCCCTGTGTGCGTGATAAGAGACTTTGAGGTCAGTTCATGTCATGGCTCCGCGATATGGTGCCACTCCCTATACAATCAGTCACATAAATCTCATTACCTTTACATTTGTTTGCACAAGAGATCACCTCACATAGAATTCACCATGGCTGTGTCAATGTAACCTCTCACTGGCCCCAATCTACCACTGATAATAGAGGGATCTCCTCTTTTACAAAAGGCAAGCAGCAGAGTACTGCTACCAACAAGTGTGGGCAGGCAATAAGTATACTCTAGAAAGGTTTTGTTTGAACAGTTACATCAGCATAAACAATAACACTACACCATCTAAGCTCTTTATTCCCATTCATTAAAGCACTGACAAAAATACCATTCTAAATAAAAGGGGAGCATAAGCCTGATGGGAAAGATGCAGCTTCGTGTGGAGCCCATACAATAGTGACGGAGGGGGGCGGTGCCGTTGTACTCCACAGGTTGGGCTCACTGCTGTGGTGCAGGCCCCATACGCAGAACTGCACTTCCCACGGGTTCACTGACCCTGAGCGCTCGGAGAGCTGCTCCTCGCAGCACGCTTATGTAATTTCAGCACGTAAGCATTTCTCGCTGAGGACAGTGTGAGAGTGTGTCTGCCTTTCACCTAGGAAAAACACCAGCGCAAACTTAGAAACTGATTCACGACTTTATAATAGTTCTCGTCGCGGCATCCACAGTCCTTCAGAATTACGAACAGAGCCGTGCTGTTGTTCATGGGTTTAGTCTGAGGTGAGGTCTATGTTTAGCCCAAGCACTGAAGTGGACTGTGAAGGCAGATGAGGACGTTGCCCAAAACGGGAGAAAAATGGACCAGTGTGGAGTTTCTCCTCTACTTGTGGTCTGTGCTTGGGCAGATTTCAAGCTGCAACTTGGCACTGGTGCTGCAGACACGTCAGTAACCTGAGCAGATGCTGAGAGCTGTGGTAGTCCACACAAGTAAACATACAGCCTTATCTACGCCTGCCACCAGGGGTAACTGGGGCTCTGGCTTCTTGTCATATACAATGGTGCATGAAAAGAATAAGATTAAATAAGATGAGTCCTTCCAGTGGGGTTCATGGGTAACTTTAGTCTATTAAAAACCATAATGAATCTCACTTCTCACAAGTTTTGCTTTTTTCCACTCCATGGAGTCAATCTGGAGTTCCCATTATAGCAAAAGCAGAAGTGCTATACTTTAGGTTATGTTTAATACATTTGTACATTAACAGGCAGACCAAATGCTAATGTGTTTCCTCTGAGTGTCTCATTTAAGACTAATACACTTTTATACTATAAATTCCATTTCCCAAATACTCAACACATCAACCCTCAGAAAAATGACAACAATTCATCACTGATTGTCCTGTTTTGGATGCCTCAGAAATCTAATGTGAATTATTACACTTCTAATGAATACGGAATCAAATGTATAACCACGGAGATTATTATGCATGCATACACCGCACGTAATATTGTGTGCACATTCCCGTTCTGCCACTGGGAAGCAGAGCTCAATCTCTCCATCATCGTCTGCTCTTGTCTGCGTGTCCTCATTCTGTCCATTCAGCGGGCCTCCCCCGTCAGTGCTGTGTGGAAGAGAGAGAGTCCCAGTGCTCGCTCTAGCCTTGGGAGAGGCCAGCCTTGGTGGGCCTAAGAGCCAAGCTATCTTTAGCTTTCGCTGGATGTTTCTTCTAGTGGCCGCCTCCTCCCCTGCCATTGCCACGTCTCCCGGCTCTCTGCTCACTCGCCCAAAGCACTCCACTGTTACCGGGCAGATTAGGTGTGAGCCTACTTCTGAGGAACTCGTGTCACATGTTTTTTTGTCTGAGAGTGAATGACTCGGCACTCAGCTGGCCTTGATTCCAGCCAAAAGGGAGCTGGAGGCTGGAGGCGACGCGTAAACGCCTCCTCGCACGGCTCCTGCACGTGCCCCCTTCCTGTCTGTGTGTCTGTGTGTCTGTCTGACCCACACCAGAACGCTGGTCTCACAGCGATATTGACCATCTCTGCAGAGCCGTGACCATTATTATTATTAACTGCTAAACCTTTTTTTTTTTTCGTGTGTGTGTGTGTGTATGTGTGTGTGTCGTGTCGTTACTGTATAGTAATTGTGCTATACATTCTTATTGTACATGTATACAGTTTTGGAAGCTTCAATGTCTGTTCATACACAAATGGTAAAAGTCAGCTTGAGTGAAAGGAAAAAAGACTGGTACATTTTGCTGATCATATGTCTAGCTCTCCCACACAGGGCAGCATGGGTTAGCTTACCCTTGCTCTGCAGGATCAGATGAGGTTAACCTGTCAGAAGAAGCTGTGGATAGGCTTCTTAAAGGGAATCGCTGGGATAAGCAACATTCTGGGGAAATCTGGTCCCACAGGAGCTCTGGGGGAGCTCACAGGGAAGGTCAGGGTCAGGACACTGCGGTTCTGAGCCTCTTCAGGGTCATATTGTAACCTCTGTGTGTGTGTATGTGTGTGTGTGTGTTTGAACGTAAAGATGTTGGACCAACCTTGAGCCTATTTACTTCCATTTAAAGATATAAAAGCCCCCTTGGTTGAAATTGATTGCATTTTGGTAATTAAGCCCCAAAGCCTGACAGTGTGAATAATTCATCTGCAGCGCACCCGTCCCTGATCCCGGAGATGCAGGCAGGAGTGTGGAAGGTGTGCTGACTTTCACAGTGTGCTTCTGGGAGTGTGTGCATGCCTCATCCCCCTCTGCCCCCACCACCCCTTTTTCTCTGCAATGCAGTAAAGTGTGTACGGCTGCCAGGGGAGCCCGTGGCAGCTTCAGTGCTGCCTCTCTTCCCCCATTCCGCCGTGCCATCCGGCCCTGCGTTTTACCCCAGTAATATCTCACGGTCCCCCGTGTCCTTTATATCCACCTCCCTGACGGTGCTCACTCCACCGCAAAGCTGCGGGGCCCTTGGCCCCGTCCTGCAGAGGCTCACGTCACTCTGACACGTGTCACGTGCTCACGTGTCCTCCAACAGTCACGCCACCGCTTACTGACGGCAGCCTGCCCCCCCTCCCCCCCGATGGATGCTACTTTTGCTAGTGCAGGTGCTGCATACATTACTGCTGACCTACATACTGTGTGTGACTCCATGAGCAGAGATGGTGGGATGAAGGGAGGCAGAGAGATCATCAAAATCCCCCCACGCGCCGTTCAAACGGGCCGTGTGTTTCGTGCCTGTTTTTCCCACGGATTATGCGCTATGTGTAATCCTGAAGGTCACGATCAGAGGAATGACTGGCTTTACTGTGTCTAAAATATATGCGATACTTCCCCGATAGAGAACCTATCCATGAAAACAATGTGTCATTCTCTGTTATTTTCAGCAATTACCTGGAAACAAAGTGTCATATTGTTCATTTGTTAGTGTGACGCACTCTCTGCTGCCTGCAGACTTTCCACAAAGGTTAAATGAGACTCTAATGAGGGTGCAGAGCAGAGAGACAGGGACCCTCAGGCACAACGTAGTCTGCACGTATGGGCAGTGAGCCACGATAAGTAGATCACATCCATGGACACACACACACACTCACGCGTGCACACCCAGAGGAGCAGACAGAGTGAGAAAGTACAGCACATTATCATGGGTCCACTCTCTTTCCTTCTGGGGAACTTCACTGCCATTGAGGATTTGTAGTAAGCACTGACCTGTGCTCCTTGGTCTGACATAAAAAAGACTTCCTGCTAATGCCATGCTTTGCTCTGTTAAGGGGGATTTAAAGAGAGACAGAGTTCCACCTCTGTGACAGAGTGATGGGAGGGTCAAATGCCAGGCATACCCTGAATGTTTTACATATTTGTAACAAAGAACAAAGTGAAAATGATGGTGCAAATCATCTCACTGTGACAACACACTCTACCACATAAAATGAAGAAAATTTGGAACCTCCTATAGTTACCTTCTAACTGGCTTCTGTCACTTCACACTATTTGAATACTGGACCTTTGTAAACACCAACATTTAAAATGCATGTATATTTTTTTCCTCTTGTGTAGGTTGTGTGCTTATTGAGACCTCAAATGTAAAATTAAATCCTATTTTGCACATTGGTAGCTGGTGTAAACTATAAAAATTAGATAGGATACCAATTTAGCACTGTAGGGGTGAATTCAAATTAGATCGTGTTTCAATGTTGCATCCTCTTGCAGGGGATTGGAACGTTTTTTGGTTTTTCTTTTTTTTTACCGTGTACAAAATATTCTCCTTGATGTTTAGGATTTCTTGAATAATACTAAGTATCTGAACTTTAATGATGTCTGATGCACATCTGTACCAAGCTCAATAAAACCTGAGACATTCTGCCCCACTTAAAAGAAGCCCTGAAGCTGCTCACACAAATGGAACAATTATGTGAGTCACAGATTCACTTGTGGGATCTTGTTAAAGGAGGCTGAGATTAGTTTACCCCCTAAAATGGCAATTATCAGAGTGACAGAGAATGCACTGGTTCATGTAAAATGGAGAGTGACAGAGAATGTACTGGTTCATGTAAATTGTAGAGTGATAGAGATACTGGTTCATGTATAATGGAGAGCAAAGAACCAAGTGATGAGAAAATAGTACAGTAATTGCCACTTGGATTCTTTTTGTGTGTCCATCTTTGGGCGGGACCTGCCCTGATGGACTGATTACTCAATGTATAACTTCAGTTTTACACCTTTAATAATCTGATACAAATAATGTGATTTTGTACTGTTTCTCTACAGTGTACGTCAACGAGGGACTTTGGATCCAAAGTGCAATGTCAGTTCCTGGGTTTTCAGTTCGCAGTTCTCTGAGCGAAAGCAGGTGAGTACCTCAGTAAAATCTCATTCGGGATACCTCCATGATGCCGGCATAGAACAGGAAGTATACATTACAATGCCCATGAAAGGGCAGGGCAGAGCTGGAATGAACAAAAGGCTCCATGGACATGTTCGTTTGGGACCAGTGGATGAACGGCTGATTCACTTCGCAGGGGTCCCCCTCACCCTGCCTGGTTCCCGGCCCCACTACTCAACACAGCCCCACACAGGACATGATTAGCAGCTACCTGAACATTCACCTAGAGAGGCTGCCAGAGGCTCGTGTGAAAAGGTTACTGCTGCCAGACTTGGAGTGGGGACAGTTCTGTCTCATTGTTTATGGGAGGCCTTTGTAAATGATAAGTGTGAACGTACCAAAACTGCTCCATTCAGGTCAGAAAAGAATCTGGTTTATAGCCTTTAATTGAAGGTTCTGACTCGTTTATTTTACAGAACCATATAGTGGATTTCTTGCAGTTAATGTAGTCAATACTTAGATGCCAGTGAAAATAAATTCTGGATGTTCAGGCAAGCCCTGCAAAGTCTCAGCTCACCGCACTGTGTAAGAACTCCATTCCAGGAGGGCCATTTTCCTAGTAAAGAAACACACAGGCCCTCTCCATACATGCTGATGGGCAGATATTCTACACGAGCTCCCACACTCACGTGGGCTCAGCTGGACACGTGCCTTACACACTTTCACCCTCTCTCTCACGCACACACACACACACCCACACACACAACACGACTCCACTCAGCCATCTCCGATAACTGGATGAGCACTACAGGCAGATTCTGCTACAGTGCAGACTCCACTTGCAGAGCCAGGGTCTCACCGCATGGGCGGACAGGAAGAGCTGCCCGGGCTACCCCACCCTCCCACAGAGGCATATTCATCAGCCCGGAACATTCTACCATGAGCAATGCAAAGGAGCAAGAGATCACCCACCCACACTCACACCTCGGTGCTATCAGAGCATAACAGTAGCCAGTCAGCATAGTAAGCAGAGTAAAACATGAGACAGATCTCAGAAAAACAAATTTATGTTCATAGTACCCTTATTTTTCATACTATGCTAAACTGATGATACTGTACATTAACATACTGTGTATTGTTTAAGTGGGCACTCATAAAGCATCTCTGAGGCACACTCCACTTAAGAGAACAGTGGGAATGAGACTAGTGTAAAAATACACTAAGCTATAATGAGGTTACTTCATTAGGGCTTCTATAGGTCTACTGAGTCAGAGGTTCCTCAGCCAAAATTAAGTTGTCCTCATTACCTTAATGAAACCAATATTGTCCTTTGCAGAACATACACTCCATTGAAATTACACGAGGTCTAGTGAACATGCAGACTACAATGCAAACATTAAACCTTAAAACATTCGAAAGAAATGGATCTTAGTACATACATTATGCTACCAGGATACATTTTTGAGGACTGAAGTGAGTTTTTTAATATCATCTCTGGATACTCCCTCTCCACAACATCTGCAAAATTATTAAATATAGTGGTGAATCAGTTGGAATAAACCAGCAGGCATTTTCAGAGCCACACTGAGACTAGGAACAGGGACTGGGAAGCATCTAATATCAACAAGCCTGCATCAATCCCTGCAGCACAAGCCCGGAAGACGCCTGGGCAGATGAGTGGATGGGTAATCCTGGCATGATGGGGCCCTAGAGAGGAAGGACGCACACAAAACCACAACACTCAAAACCATTTCGCTTGTCTTGTCTTGTCAGAGTGGGTCTGGGTGTCCACATGTCCCACACAAACTGGAGCAGAGAAGACCTGAGGGACAAAGCCCCCCCCCCCCAAGAGACAAAACAAAACAAGGCAACTATACTGTGAATTCATCAAAACAACCTCACCTCTCCTGTATTTTAGGAAGCCTAAAAGCAAGGTAGAAGTCCCAGAAGGATCAAGTCACTTCCAGTGGCACACAGTGAAATTAACATGGGAGTAGGTTTGTATAATATAAGTAGACATATTTGACAGCCAATGAACTAACCACCCGGCCCTTGGGACTGCCTTTACCATAAAGCTGGAGATGACACATCAAGGGTATGGTGCAAAAAAATCATATTTTTGAATGCACGGTAAATGCACACATTTAATGTCAAATTAACCGTTCAAGAGGTGTCCATTACAACATTAATGAGAAAATGCTGCCCTATTCAGAACCCCTGAGTGAATTATGTAGAACCTTTACCACTGTGGTATTTGCTTTTAATCTAAGAGGTAATCGTTCTTGAAAGGCCCTCTGAATATTGAATCAGCCTAAGTACAGGACTGTGTTTTAATAATTTTAATCTTCTTCCCAGCTGAAAGAGATTTCTAATATCTTGTTCCACTCATAACTTTCAAAGCGCAACCAAAAAGATCTAGCTCACTCAAATACTAAAATAATCTTGTTGTAGTGCACAATAATTAAATGGAGAACATTTGGAGCTCCACCCCATCGTTAAAGCTCCCTATTCATAGCTGGGATGCGTTGGCAGTTTGTTGGCTACAGCGGTGCTTCTGCGTCCGGGTGTTGTCCTGGGCCTCCAGGGAGAGTGAGACTGCAGTGCCGTTTGCTCCTCTGCAAAAACCTTTGAATAAGCACACGGATTTACGACCCACGCTGGCTGGCTCTGGGACTCTCCCTGATTGCCTCTCTCTATTCGTCCCCACTCCGCAGGCCAACCCCCCCATTTCAACAACCCTGGCAGCTTTATGGTCGGGAGGACATAATGGGTAGCCAGATCCCTGCCTTGTGCGATAAACACTCTGACTTCACCCACACCGAGAGGCTTTATGACAAGCATGCACTCGTGCAAGCCTGAGCAGAGCCGCTCGGAGCATCCTTATCTGGGCACCTCCACATTACCATGCACACACCTCGGTACAAACCTGACACATGGCAACAGTGTTAGCTGCTGTCACTGTACCTCGTGAGACCTCAGTAGGGCTGATGCATATATACACAATTGACTCACACTGTCTGTGTCCTCCTATGGCCCCTCTGTCACCCCTCATGAAATGCATACAGGACCACAAAGGCAATTAAAAGCTCTTGGAGATCCTGCAGAGGTCACCCCTGGTTACAGGCTGGCAGTTGCTGTGGTGATAAATAAAAGCGTGTGGCCCATTTGAGTAGCCGGTTCTTCTGCAGAGAGGGGCTCTCCCAGTACCTATGCCCCATTTGTAACATGTGGAATTGTAGCCTGAATGAAGCCTGCACTGCATCTTGGGACAGCAGCCTTTGTCCTCTAAATTAAAGGTTATGATAAAGCCTTTAACAGCTGCATATAATCGGTTTTTGTTTTGTGTGTAAATGTTATTTGTAAAAGCATTTCCCATTTAGGCTGCTTATAGTAAGAAATTGGCATTGTGAGAGATATCTATGAAAACAAACATTGTTATGATATTCAGAGGCTTTACATTCAGCACCTGAAGCAGAAATCAAGTGTATTGACGAGAGGATTGGAACGCCAGAAGAACCTACTCCATCATGCACATTTGAAGAACACCTGGCAACCCGTGATTCCCCAGTTCAGACTCTGTTGTGCCTTAGGCTCTTATTTTATTCCAGTCATCCTGATCACAACAGTGATCCACACAATGCTTAAGACATGAAACTCAAGAGGAGATCATAATCTCTGGCATACTGCTCTGATTCTATTTCATGCAATTAAACTCATTTTGTTTGATGGGGAGGACTTTGTGCGTCCACGTATTGTTTGCTTTCTGTCTGCACTGTTCCCCTGCCTCCCTCTCTCCCTCCATCCAAATGCTGAGATGGAAGTGTGAACACTTCAGGGCCGTTCCAGCTCCCTTCACTAATCCACAACACCCTCACTCTAGGGCAATTAGTCAAAGTTATCAGCCACGCTGTTAAAATTCCATGCCGAATGCGTCTGGGATGTGTTTACACAGCGTTTGTGATGGCCAGATTCTTGGGTGTTCCATGTTGGATCCTGGTCAGAGTGGGCCAGGCTAAGGGTGTGTGTGTGCGTGTGTGTGGAAATACCACCCCAGGCTCCGTAATTGTGTGCAAAACATAGTACTGCTCTACCAGCAGAACCAGTTCATTACCAGGGATCTCACATCTCTCTTGGCTTCACTCAACCGAGGGGACACAAACAATTTAGTGCATTTTAGAGAATTTTTAATTGACTCTATTGCTTTAATTTGGAGACCTGAGATCAAACCGAAATGAAAGTCATGAACCATGTTTTTATGACTCTTTCGGGTCAGTGTTATATCCCTTATGCTGAAAAACTATATAGCTGCATATTTTTTATGGTAAACAATAAATTCCATCTCCAGAACTAGTGCCCAAGCTTGGCCTCCCAGCAGGGAAAAAAGTGGATTCTTGTTTGTTTTCAGCATTACACCAGTTCTTAATTATGCAGCCCATCAGGGTGCCTGTGCCTTATCCTGCATTCCTCAGATAGCACTGCAAGAGCAGGACAGGTAAAATGGCATCTAGCTCTGCCATTTGGCTTTACATCCCTCAACTGCCTTCTCCTCTCAGATCATACTGACAACCAGAGGCTGCAGTGATTGAGGAGTATCGATGTCAAAGGCTGGATGCAGACCACAGTAATCAATACAATCATTAGTGTTTATCAGCAGACAGTGGTTCAGCCATTTACGTTTTTTCCAAAATTCAATTTTTTATGCAGAAAACAGAAAATATCACCACAAAACAATGTAAGTTAGCCATGTTTGCCAGCATAACTGACAGTCACAGGACCCAAGACCGTTTGTTTACTTAAGAGTAATTTGTTAATGCGTATGTAATTACCTTTAGATTTTGGATGGATAAATAAATCCAGCAGGCAAGTTACACGTCATCCGCTTACTGGCCCAAGAGGTCCCTTGACATTAGACCAGCAAATGTACAGAAACCCCAGTGGAAATAACCAATCTTGCTTTATTTCCCCACTTCAGCATTTTCAACCCAGAACCAGATCACTGATTAATCCAATCAGGCCTGAAGCAGCAGCTGCTGCACCAGGATGTTAAGAGTAAATGGACTTGGTGACTTACTGAGGCCCAGCAGGGGTTCGGCCTTCCTCGCTGTAATATTAACGTACAATGTACCAGTACTATTCATGTACTGTTCTTTTATTTAGATCTGTGTCACTTTGAGCGGACAAATATAACATGGCCACATTTTCCAGCAAACTTTAACCATTCGTGTTGATCAGCATTTAAACCTATATTTCACATAAATGTAGTGAAATATAGGTGTGTATATATAGTGTTATCTATGGCGATAGCTGAATTCTGTACTTAAAACTGCATTTAATATTTAGCAGTCTCAAGTTTCAAAAATGTCCTCGATGAGACATAAGGTGACACATTCTTACAGCTGGTCAGAGCTTTGGAACAATCTCACTGGCCAGCAATGACATCATCAAAGCACTGCATCTATAAATAGGCCCAAGGAGGCTGCTATTTTGGTGTAAGATTTCATCACCCAAGGACACATTTGGGCATTTATATCTAATCTATTAGCTTTGTTAAATAGAGCAAAGGTCCTAGCTGAAAGAGATTACTAGCATAGTTTTGATGCATATGATACCAAAGGCATACTGATTCTTTGACAACACATGTAACTCATATGCAAGACATTTACACGTGTAAGAAGGAGGATCAGGTCTCTCTGGTTTCTCTAATTACCTCCTAGTCAGAACCCCAATTCATATTTCTAGTGTTAAACCTGCTTTTCCCAACATTTGTGGCAATTACTGAAAAACAAAATCACAAGCCATTTCTTATAATGAATATAATGTCTTAGAAATATTGAGATGTCTGTTCACACATAATTTGTGCCAAAGTCATCTATAATTTATTAGTTTCTTAGCATTACAAATAAAAAACTATTTACAGTGAATAAAAACAATCAGGTTTGCCAACATAAACTTGTCCTCAGAAGTGTGAACAGGTTCTGTGTCGTATATCCCACAAATACTTCAGCCTAAACACTTATATGGTCTTTTATTATATTGGCACTGGCAATCCGTCCATCAAAACTAAAATTCAAGGCTTTGTCGTGAGGTGCCTCTGAAAGAAAAATCTGTTTGGCCAGCTACGGTCCTCAATACGGTCTATTCGATTTCTGGAGGACACACGCAGGAACAAAAGGAGTAGGTTTATAATTCTGTTGATACTACAGATCAGATCTATCGCATATTAATCCCTCAGATACAAAGGGCAGCTGCACAGCAAATACTAGGCATGGAAGAAAGCAGTTCAATACTGTGTGACACATAAAGGTCAAATCCATTTTCTCCTGTGACCCCAGGGCCATCTGGAACAGTTCCTTTGTTCAGCAAATCACTGCAAAATCCTACAATAATACAGAAACCATTGCAGGTGTTCACAGCAGACAGAACCGATTCTTAAACGGTTCCATAAGTTGCTCATCTCTTTTTCTTGCTGTGCCGCACCATCTTTTTCCTTCTGAGGATCATCTCGTACAGTTTCTCCAGGCCGTGCTGCAGGCCCTGCCCATCCACTGCGCTGCATCCTTGCACATGGTGCAGGGTGTTGGCACTCAGTTCATGGACAGCCAGAACCTTCTCCACCTCACTGGCAGCCAGCGCGGCCGGAAGATCCTGTTTGTTGGCCAGCACGAGCACGGGCACACCCTGGTTCTCTGACGTGCGCGTGATCTTGTGCAGCTCCACCTTGGCCTCTTCCAGGCGCTCGGCCTCCGTGGAGTCCACCACGAAGACCATGCCGTCGGTGCGGCGCGTGTACGACTTCCACAGGGGCCTCAGCTTGTCGTTCCCGCCCACATCCCACACCTGGAACGTGATGGCACGGCCGTTGCCCACCGGCACTTTGATCTTCTCTGTGTTAAAGCCTTTTGTCGGAATGGTCTTGACAAATTCCTTCAGCTTGAGTCTGTAAAGGAGGGAGGTTTTGCCAGAAGAGTCCAGCCCAATGACCACAACGTGAAGAGACTGGAAGTTAGGAAGGAACGGTGTGTTGGGAGCCATGTCTGTCAGTTGGTTTCCCATGACAATTTTATTTTCTCTCTCTCCTGTGAGAGGTAGCAGAACTGTCGATGGGGCTTTAAGTGTTTGGCATTTGCACCTACTTCAAAGGAACTTGTGGCAGACAGAAGGGCAGTGAGACCAGAGACACAGTGTTAGACCTAATCAAAGCAAACAACAACAGCTGGTTACTATCAAATATGCCTGAAAGAGCTTTCCAACAGTCCTCCTCTAAAAGAGGTGGTTGCCACTTTAATTACAATCCTCTGGTATACGAATTTAAAGAAAGAGGAATCAGAGTATCAATGTAAAAACAAAAACAGACTTGATTCCTATTTTTTCACTACCAATACAGTAATGACGCCCTAGCAGTTTTGCCATTTTAAAGTCCTGCCTGCTCTCCTAGCACGAGGTTCTGTGGTGGGTTAGTTATCAAAAATTACACACCGTGGTACCTGGAATAACTACCACGAAACTATATACTACACCAATCTATATTTTTCTTCGTTGGAAAAAGGTCACTGGCCATGTAATTAAGATAATTTGAGGTGTACGACGGTACTTCTCCGTGCGCATTTGCTGTGCCTAATCCTCCCAAGTATGTTAGACTGCTGAGAGATGGATTTCTTACGGCAGCATACGTCTCAACTAATTGTTTTCCATTGAACATATTAAGTAAGCCTGAGTCTATGTTGTAAGACTTACTTTCAATATAAAACAACCTGGTATAGTGTTTTCCCAAAGGAATAAAATCAACTGAAGCAGAATACTTAATACTAGATGTCTAGAAATCGTAGAATTTTAGGGAAATCTTTGAATCTGATATTTTACAAGTAACGTATGTAAGTTATTATAAAATACACTGCCCCATAGACTGGGCTGATGAAGTCAAGTTGAAGTTTTTAATTTGCTCACCATTACCGTAAATTACATGTAACCATTTACACATTTAAGCTTTATGTTACCATTTATCACTCTCAAGCTGAAAAACATTCGTTTGGTAATCAGAGATACATATAATCGAAATCAGAGAAAACCGCACCGCTCCGATACGCTATAAGACGTGATATTTGGCGGCGACGCATTATAAATCAAAGCAGTACAAAACTACTTACCCAGAGGACTTTTATCTCAAGGCAAATCTGCATTTTAACCTACATAAATGTTAAGATCCAGTGTACTCTTCGATTCAAAACAGTCATCATTTTATTTCTGGAGTGACTATGTTACCTCTCTGCCCAACAAGAAGCAGCAGAGAGGAGGCAAGCGCGCAAGCTCTGGAACAATTTGCATGTGACGTCACCACCATGCTTCACTTCTCCCGCCGCAACGCCATCTAGCGGTCGACCGCATTGTGTTTTTGGTGGTTGCCTACTCTGGACCTACTCGGAGGATATTCAATTTAATTAAACTAGAAAATCATTTTAGGTCATTTAATTACATGGTATGTATAGCATTGACATAACCATACAAATACGCCTCAAAGTAGCAATTGTCAGGAAAAGATAAAGCGATACATGTACAAAAGCTTATAAAAACGTACTAAGATTAATCGAATTAAAGAAGTAATTTAAACACTTAACTACCTTTACTTCATCTAGCGGCGTTTATCTGAAACGTACGTGAAGCACATACAAAGCCTTATATTAAACTTTCACTGCAGTGGCGCCATCGTGAGTTTGTTAGGTGCTCATGCATCAGATCCGATGAATCTATGTTCATCAGCATGGAAGTTTGTGCTATCTAGGAATTAAATATTGCTGTTTCTTTACGATAGAGAGCGAGAGCGAGAACGAGAGAGAGAGAGAGAGAGAGAGAGGGAGGGAGGGGGAGGGAGGGGGGAGAGAGAGAGAGAGAGAATTCATGATGCCACGATTTGTTTACATTTGCTTAAGCGTCTTTTTGTTGTTCGGAAAGTTGCTAGGGAACGCACGAGCTGTCTTCACGGCAGACTGAAGCCAGTGTAGACGGATGTGTGTGTAGACTGCACAGGGCTTATGTTGGTAAGTCCATAGCAGATTTAAAAATCCGTTGTTACAAGTGATTGTTGTTTTGTATTTTTGTTTACATTTCAGTGTGGTTAATTGTTAAAGTCAAGCCTACATATTCTTTACTGTTATTTTTAATAATTTTAGCTCTTCCTTAAGGTTTTATTAGTAGCCTACAGCCCAGTGAGGTTGGTTTTATTCCACTCTGAAACGCTTTCCTTGAACCAAATTAATACTTAAGCCAGCGTCATGTATTAAATGTACTTTTGCACTGTACATTAAGTTTCGATGGCTTTGGAAATCTGTTTTTTTTTATTATTATTCTTCCATGTATGTCATGACAGTAGACACCTCTCAACATCTGAGCTTGAATTACATTAATCAGGAAATTGAGACTCTCAAATTACTTTCCGCTGAACAGTCACATAAATCCAAACCCCCCTCGTAGGCCTTTCACTAAGCGGTGTAGGATGTCCGCGATGCACTGGGAGGCCCGGCGCCGACAGAACGCACTAGACCGTAGGCTGGCAACCAAGGCCAGGCCATGTGCTTCAGTAAGTATCAGTCCCTAATTCAAAACAGAGCTGATCACTGCAGCCATCGCCCCCTTGCTTGGTGGATGCTGTGTGTTGGATACGATTAGCGCTTGCTGCATGCTTGGTGTCGAGTAATTTCAGAAAAGGTACACAACACGTGTTTGTCATACAACCCTGGCACTACCATAGGAGGATGGCCAAAAGCAAAGCACCATGAAAGAGGGTCAGAGTGACATGTCTGTAACACCCGCGGCGCAGACAGGGTCCAGTAAACCTCTGGGTATGCTATGCATGCAAGCACTACACAGATTATGACTGCTCATTGTTACATGGCTGAATGAACATATGCCACTTACGTAATTACACTGTTTGCTGAAAACAAGCTGGTGTGTGTTGCTTTGTTCTGTAGTGCACAGCACAGTCAAAGAAACTGATGTTCGCTATTAATTTATTTTAATATATTTAATTTGTAGTTACAAAATGACAAAATTACTTCTGTCTGTCTCTTGACCTTGCAAATGCCATCTTTTTTTTTAACCCCAGTGGTTGATGAACAAATTCTCTGCAATGGTCAGCATGTAAAGAAAGACCAATGTAGTGCTAAGACTGAGAAAAGATACACGGTGAGTCAACTAGGTTTCTGTTGTTTTCAGAACATTGTTGACACCATTTTCTGAGACTGGAAGTCTCTGTCAAGTATTATTCAAAGACTAGATATGAACATCGCAGCTAAAGCAATGTGGTTACTTAGTCATAGCAGGATTTTCAGCAGTTAGCACCTAAATGGCAGTATGAAGGCCAGATCATCATCTTCAGTGTGCATGCTTTGCTTGTCCAGGCTACACAGTACTCCCAGCAGTGGTGAGGAGGAGTACAGATGTGACTACCCCAGAGCTTCAGTGTAACAGGAAACATCTGATTCCTTCCCTGCTCCTTCTCCTATCCCAAAGTAGCACCCATGTAAACAATGTTTTAAACAGAAAAAAATAAAATATATCAAACTTCTTTTGGAGTCTACTTTAACAATATAAATAACACCAATGAGGACTCCGCAAAGACGAAGTCTGATTGTCATTACTGGGCCATCACATTGTCAGGTGTGTTTATTTTTCACTTTCCTCAGCAGGCTAAAACAAACTAAATGAGCAGAAACGTTTCTTAGCCAGTAGTTTATTTTAAAGTGCAAATCAAAGTATGCAGCAGAATGCAGAAGTCAGAATGCATCCTACGCATTTATGCATACAGTTCACTCAGCAACTGACTAAATGTTGAGACAATCATGATTTTATAGTTCATTTCAGGTAAGGCAGAAAATACTGTCACCTCTTAAAATGTGCCGAGGATGCCATGATAAACTCAAGAAAGAACAGAGAAATGTGTATGCTAAGCTAAACTGAGTAAAATGTCCGTTCTTTGGTTAGTTCTTGTTTGTAACTTGATATGTCAGTGAAGCTGTTCAAAGGAATGGGGACCTGTAGAGTTTGTTCCACAGTCAATATACTCATAGGTATCCATGGACAGCTGTTCCCCATGAGACAGGTAAGACACTCTTATAGTCATTCTGTAGAGAACAGAATATTATATCAATTAATACTCTATATGTTACTAGCCCATTCTGTGGACTATTCCAAGTTACACCATAGCACACTAAGAAACTTTCAGAATTAATAGTGTTCACATATAAAATGTCATTTGAAAATCATCAACTGGCACCAGGATATGATTGAGGTTGTTAATTATGTGAAATCTTATGACTAGGTGAACAAAAAACATACTTACTGCAAATGCAAAAACAAAGTGTGGATGTTGATGGAACTCGACTTGCAGTAGGTACTGTGGGAATGTTCACAGTTTTAATAAACAAACAAATAGGAATGCATCTTTTTTCAATTATTCTTCACAGTATTAAAGCCATTATACTGACTCCTAGTGGCCTGGTTGTTTCAGAAATTCAGTACTAAATCCATTTTAAATCATGCCTGCCTCCATGAGGGAAACCACTCTATGTAGCAATCTGATTCTGCATCTCATGTGAGCAGCACTTTATAGCAAAAATGATAATCACTTTAATATATATTGTTTGCTTCTTTATGGTTATAATTACTGCTCATTTCATTTCCTAGAACGTGAGATAAAAACTACCAATAAAGTCAGTGCTTTAGAAGACACTTTGCTATTTCCATGGCTGTCCCATGAACTGTAGGCAGTCAACCACAACACTACAGTTAAGCTGCAGAGTGCTTAGTGACCTTCTCCATGCACATGGAGGCACTTGTGGGTGGAGCTGCCCTTCGACCTGCCTTACTGGCGATCCAATCAGTGGAGGCACACTTCCTTAGTTACTAGACATGGTTACATTTACGACATTTAGCAGTCGCTCTTATACAGAGCAACTTTCAAAAGTTCTCTTGTCTGTGTGGCTAAGGAACATGAGGAGGATTAAGTGACACGTAGGAACATCAACAAAGGGAATCAGTCATAAATGCTGTGTACTTTAGGCCTGGATCCTCAATGGTGATGTTCGTCACAACGGTGAACTGCAGAAGGAAAAACATTTGTTCAGCAAATGCAGAATTCATTCAAGCTATTATGAAATACATCTTTATTATTCTAGTTGCCCTGATCCCAAGTTTGCAAATGTAAATATATTTTTACACAAGCTCCATAATATCTTTTAGGGAGATCTTACCACTTTCTTTGAGCGTGGGAGAAGTGTAGCTACATTCGGCATTTTAGTCTTTCCAACCACAGAGTCGTAAACCAGAGCTTGCAGATCCAGATCATGAACTTGGACAGTGACAAAGTTTTGATTGCTGAGGTTTAATTTATTCTATAGATTGGACACAAAAGTCAGCAGCAAAGATTAAACACATTAGACATAAAGTAGTGAAATGACAGCAAGCATTTTTAGGCAGTCTCTTTCTTGCAGCTTCCAGATATTTCTGTGAACTATGTTGTATATTTCAGAAATAAGGACTTTATGATCATGAAGAACTCAGGATGTATTCGTGATGTAATCAGATGAGATGCAGTGATTTAGACCTGCATATTACTAACAGAATGCTGCAGCTGATACTCACAGATGAGCCACTGAAGTAATAATTTTATGTGCTGTTTTAGTGTCCCACACCCTCAGTTTTTTAGAGCCACTGCGAATTGGGGCACGGTACCAAACTCTAAACCACGTTTCTTATATGGTGAGATCTAAGGGTTAGGGTGCTTTCAGTTTCCTGACAGTGATGTTGCAATACGACAATGCTTGTATAGTGTCCATTTGCCAGGATCGGCAAGTATGTAAAATGTGCTTACTGTGACCATCATCTGAACATCACTGGCTGTGAAATAGATCAGTGAAGACTGGAGGGTGATGTCGGACACCTCGATGCTCCGAGGGAACAGGAAAAACAGGATCAGGGAACATATGAGAAGGCACAGCAAAACAGACAGACACACATACAGCTTCCTGTAACACAGAGCACACAGAAAAGAAATGCATTCACATTTTGATACATACCGATACATTGGAATTAAAATATAATAAATATTTTTTTCCTTGTTAATCTACAAACATGCACATATCCACCCACATCATTGTGAAAGTGAAAAAAAAGCATCCTCACATCTGAAGCCCTCCCAAAATAATGTCATGACAAAGCTGTGGAAAGGTACATGTCAGGTGAGTGATGTACAAAGATTTACAAAGCTTTGAAGATACCCTGGAGCACTGTTAAGTCTATCATTAAGAAGAGGAAAGTGCAAGATATCGTCCCCAAGGCTGTCAAAATCTGGACTTCCATCAAAACTAGATGACCAGACAGAAGACACATAAGAAGACACAGTCGGCCACCAGGAACCAATGGGAACCTTGAAAGACCTAAAGGATTTTATGGCCAGCAGAGGAAAACATGTGCCTAACAAAATATTAAAGATATAGCATACATCTGGCCTGTGCAGCAGAGGGGCATAAAGAAAGCCATTTCTCAAAAAGGCTCATCTGGAGACCCGTTTAAAGTTTCTACAAAGACACCTGAAGGATTCTGTAACAGACTGGAAGGTCTTGTGGTCAGATAAAACTAAAGGAAAACTCTCTGGCATGAATGCCAAATGTTGCATTTAGTGGGAATTGAACATGGCTCGTTGTCAAAACACCATCATCCAGACCATGAAGAACAGTGCTGTATTTTTGTGGACATGTTTCTCATCTGCAGAGACCAATGAACATGTCAAGACTGAGGGAATGTTGCATGGAGATGTGTATGGTGATTCTGCAGAAGACCCTGATAAAATATGCAAAAATGCCTTAAGATATGCACAAAATTCAGATTCCAGCAGAACAATGACCCAAAGCATAAGGTCAAAGGTACACTGAAATGGCTTGCTGACGTTCTGAAATTACCTAGTCAAAGCCCTGACCCAAATCCAATAGAAAATATACTGAATAACTTTAAGGCTGTTTTCCATCTGTGAAAACTAATCAACCAACTAACTTAAAATGGCTGAAGATTAAATCTAATTTGACATATTGGAATTTAAACTGAAATTAACAGTTTACATAAATCAAGTAGAAATTTAAATAATTGTGTTTTGGACGACATATTTTATTTTGCCTCTATAAAATAATCACAGATGCTAAACAAAACTATATATAACATTTTTGTCTTACTGCTGTGCCCAATGGTTAATCTATAGCTCCACAATTCAGGGTAATTAAGGTCTGTATAAGCACCGCATGACACTCACGTATGACGAGGCTTTAACCTTTGGTCACTACATGGAATGACTGCCACCAGTTGGGTCTCCTGACCTGAACAGACAGCAAGCCAACAATAATCTAAACTTTAAATCCTTAACAAATGGAAGAAGAGCATTTGACTTTAACATAATGTGAGTTTCTCTAACGCATCTCTAAATGCTTCATATGTAGGAAACTACAAGTGACCTTTAACAAAACAAAATTTTACTGACACTTCTGTTATCAACTTGAGAAAAAAACAAAGATTGTTAATATTTCATACACAGCACATAAAATAAGAATGATGAAAATTTTGAACTTATGTTTTGAAGCTACACTGAAAATGAGGCCCACAAGGACCTGGTGAGATTCTACAAATAATAACAAAAAAAAGGATCTTAAAATAGCTTTACTGTAGGTAAGACCCACCTCTGGGTATTCGTCCTGTCCCCTGGCAAGTAGGACATGGGTCCCACTGTCCTTCCCCATTGATGCTGCCATAGTCCAGCCACTTGGACAATCTCCGATTCCCTTTGTTGTTGTCGGCCATGATGGCTGCTTTATTTAGTGAACCGGACTAACCCCACCATAACTCAGAACGCTCCGATCTACAGAAAGGGAGAAATACATACACTAAGAACAAATAACCCCCTGAGGTAAAATAAGTGGAACTCCATTTTCAACCCCAATTTTCCTGAAAATATACATTTCAGGACAGGGCATGTGGAATCAGGGGGTGGTAAGGGTAAAACAAAATAGCGCTATAGTCCTCAAACACAAACTCCAAGCAGCTTTGAGGTAGCCATTATATGTGTAGCACAGGGCGATTAATGTAAGATGTTCACTGTTTTGCTGTTTGTTTTTTTCAGGACAATGTGTTACTTAGATGCCTAAAACCAAATGACCTTTATTGAACTAAAAGAGTTTTTTTGGCTACTTGGAGTAAACTTCTTGGAGTATAGGTATTACTATAGGTACTTTTATATATAAACGTACCTATAGTAGGCTGTGTATTTTATTTTAGACCACTGAAGGTTTCGGTTTCAACAAATCAAGAAATGGAATCCAAGTGCCGGAAAGACGTTTGGCGTACTAAACTACAACCACACAGGCCCTGTTGGAGTAGAACAAACAGTATCATGGGAAACTATTACTGACTGGTATTTTGCACGACTTAAATAAATGTTCACGCACTTGAAGTCTGAGTCAATTTGGGTCGAGTTTGCCTCTGTCGTAGTTGAGATATTGAGCAACTCCGTTAATAATTTACAGAAGAATGCAATAATTACAGTGATTTTCAACTATTAAACAAATTCCGTTTTAATAGTTATTGTCACCACAATGTTTTGGTCAGCCATTGTTTTCGATTTACATTTCGATGTCAGATCAAAGTTCAAAATCATTTCCAACCTGCCGAATGTTTATAAATGTTCAACCTACCGTCACATCATGGGGATCCAATTACATACTATCTTTGATTAGCAGTGGTCTTGTGTACTTGTGTAACCTAGGTCTGATGTTACTTTGCATAAATAATAAATATCCTTGCGTTCCAAGATCATGGATGAATCCGAGCGTGCAACCACTTCCTTCTTTTTCAGTACTTAACAGCTAGCGTGTACTGGCGCCGCCTGGCGGTCACATACAATATTACCTTCAGTCAACCTGCCATACAGACCAACAGGCCTCGGGACTTCTGTATCTGTAATGCGCTGTGAAATTCCCGTGTGTCAAAGCTCACAAAATATGTAGATCTCCCTGATGTACTCATTGACATACTCAATGATAAACGTGGACATCACTTTTCGCCACAGTCTCTGTTTAAAGCAACAAAAGCGGTTACAAGCGAATCAGCAAGTTCAGTGGGTCATAAAAAAGCTTTTACTGTCCTTTTTTGCACTCTTGCCTTATATCTGCTCGCTTGAACATATATGATGTTCGAAATTGCCTTCCATATACTGTATATTGCATAATGTGCTCAGCTTTTATTCAGTATTCAGTACATGACCAACGCAAAGCACACTATGGGGTCACACGAACGTATTCCGCCCACTTGTGAAAGATTTTTCCGCCAACGTTCTGATACACCATGAAAATTGCTTTGGTCGTGTAATGAAATGTTGGCCGGAGTAGTACGTCTTCCGGCTACTGGAAAATTCATGATAGTGGCAAACTGCATACGGCATTTGAAACGCAAGTAGATGCTATTTTGAATACAAAATAGAACACCTCTGTAAATCGTTCTGGACAAGGCTGTCTGGTAAATGGTGTAAACAAATCAGGAGCATATCAGAGAAACGTTGCTTGTTAACACCGTCCTCTAGAGCTTTATTTGACTAGACCTTAAAATGCTTTGAATCATAAACAGGATAAGTTTTCACTTCCTGTCTTCCCAAAAGGGGAAGTGTCCAGATGGTGTTTGGAGAGTGATACAGACAACTTATGTTTCTCAATAAAATACTATACACATAATTTGAGGATATGTCATGAAAACATAAAAATAGATAATCACATTTGATTTGAATCTCTGATAAATTAATTAACTGAGCAAAACATGTCAGCTATAAATAAAAACAATATAGCTAAAAAAAAAAAAAAGAAAATGATTGATTCTAACAACAACTGATATGGAATGTTTTATTTGGACACCAAGAGCCACATAAACTCAAGCCATTAGCTCAATGATCACACCGCTAGCACACATAGGACATCCAACAACTGGTGCCTAGCAAAACCTCGACCAATCACTGGCTATGTTAAGCATGACTCAAAAGCTCGTAGCACATTCCAATGGATTTGGGGAAAAACCTTGTGTCACATGGTTCAACGTTACGGCGATTAGTGTGATTCAGAATAAGAGATTATAGAGGTCACTGTGACAGAGAGCAATTGACATACTGAAGGTGTTCTTACATATCCTACATCTGACTTGCAATTGTGATATTTTTCTAAAAGCAGCCTCACCTACCAAGTGATTCCCTCAAATCAGTATCTATAATTAGTGCATCATTCCATCATTGCTGAGCATATTCACGCCTGGGTTGGTAAAACACTACTAAGCATGGAGAAAAATAGATCAGATAAACAAACCCATTACTTAGCTTTGCTGTTCATAATATCCTAAAAACATATAGAATTTATACAATGGAGTAATCACTCTGCTGATCCTACGTTCAGGTGAATGTGGGAGCCCTGCACTTTAAGAGTCCACCTTGTGCCTTCAGCACACCACAAGCCCTTGACATCACACTTAGTCTAGTCTGCAGAGAACTATATCCCAATTCGAAAACATTACAAACGTTTCCCATGTCAGTGTTGCCGAGGTTACTGTCGTTATGGAGAAGGCTGCCGCGGTGCTCTTCAGTGCCTTGTCATGTACCACTCATTGTCGGTCATCTGCACCAGCTCATTAACCACATCCAGCAGATTGTACTTATGCTTCCGCAGCAGTCTCTGATTTAGCAGCTTGTCACTGAAGCCCATCTCCTGGAGTACAGTTATCAGAGAGGCTTCTTCACACGCTGGCTCCACACTCGACTGTGGGTGGGTGGGTTCATGGAGGGGTGGGAGGGGTGGGAGGGGAGAGGGTTCAAAAAGAAAAATGTGTCAAAGGTCACTCTCAAGTTCGGTGTCTATGCGCAACAGGTGCAGGCAAAACCACTCACTCAGGCAATATAGGTAACAATTCAGGCAAAGCTGGGTTTTTCCATGACCCACTAAATGCTACATCAAGATTTTCTGTAAATGTTTTTTTTTCGTTGGACCAGGCTAATGCTGTGTGCGATCAGTGTTTTCTTCAGCTTGCTTTGGTACAGAGTAGGAGGACGATGGTTTTCACATATTTGGCAGTTGGCTCTGTGCTCTGCCTATTTCTGGACATGTGGGGGTGGTGGGAAAGATAAGGATGAAGTGAAAACCGTAGCAGAAGGGTGCTGTGCTGCTGAGAGAGAAAGGCACCTGTGTAGAGCTGCTCTGGCCTGTAAACAGAGCTTTGTAAGCAGAGGCTGCCACTGAGAGGGCCCCCTTCACCAGGCCTTCAGTCAGGCCACCATGACGGAGCCTGCAAACGATAACCCAAAACGGTCTGTCAGCTGTATTATTACTGAATGTAGAGCCTCTCATGACTGCTGTGTTCCTCTAATGTTATGGGTGAGATAAAAAGAGCTGGTCAAAGCTTTTATCAAGATTTTTGGTCAACCACAGCAAGAACCACTTCCTCTCTACATCCTGTCCATGTTGGTGCTTCTAAACAGTGATACCCACATGGGCTGTGAGATGTTTGTGCCTTTACGGCCTCAGGACTATTATATTTACATTATTTTATATTTAAAATAATATATATTGCATTCAATATGATTTTGGTTTCATTAATTTGATTTTGGTTAGTCATTAATTAAGTTATTAATAAGAACTGAATCATAAAAAAGTACATTTTAGATTAAATGTAAATGCAGCTCCTTTATAGTTCTCCGTGGTATTCCCACATAAAGTGGTATGCACCTGTGGGAAGACAGACAGACGCAGGCCATGCGTGCATTACTGAGGCAAAGGTAACGTGCTTTACCTGGGATCCTGAGATCCTGTCTCAAAGGCACTGACTGGGGCCTCCACATGTGTTGAACTCATCCCTGAGACACCGCACACACACACGCACACACACACGCACACACGCACAATAAGGCATGACTAGAAAATTCTAATTGAATTGGAAGCAGATATGAATATGGTCCACTCATGACATTTTCAGCAAAAAAGTATAAAACAACAAAGAACAATTATAAAAAAAAAAATTAAAAAAAATTTTTTGACTATGTTGACTAGAAATGCTTCGTATCAAATTACACTAAAATACACACAGGCATCATTCCATGACCTGCAGCAAAAGACTCTTCAGTTTTTCCTTGTTCTACCCAGCAACTCACCATCTGCACTGTCCTCAGGTGGGCATGACCTGCTCCCCTCAGCTCCCTGGGGTCTGATCAGAGTCTCACACGGTTTTATAGACCTGAGAAAGGAAATCGTTTACACAGACATCAACCCATGCTCGTGCATTTCTTTACACTGATGGCAACAGGCAAAATTAAGTTAGGACATATAGTGTATAGTGTAATCAGGGGTTAGTAGTTTCAGCAAGGAGAAATATGGAAAAAAAATGCAATGCAGTCCTGGAACATGTTTCTGGAACATACAATAAAAACATTTTTAAGGCCCTGACCTGTGTGTTCGCAGAGTTGGGGGTGGAGTCAAAGAGACAGGCGCAGGTACCACTTCAGGAATCAGAGGAGGAGTGTTGAGGATTTGAGAGGTGCACAGCAACCCATTCACGCTGTTCTGAACGGAGGCCGCCGGTTCGGCCATCTCCCCCTGCGCAGTGGTTGGGTCCGGCGCCTCTTGGGGTTCTGTGGTGCAGGCGTTCCCCGGCTCTGACACGGCGGAGCTGTACATGGAGTCCGCCAGGGGTTTGGAGGTGTCAAAGCAGTCGGGCAGGACAACGATGTAGTCATCCGAGGACGCGGAGGAGGCCTGGCTGCTCACCTCGTCCCACTCCCCCGCCTCTTCATCCTTTTCCTGCTCTCCCCTTTTCCCTTCCTCTTCCTCAAGTGCAGCAGGATCAGTGTACAGGTTTTCATTAGAGCCAATGACTGTTTCTGAAAAAGCTGCACGTTGAACAGTAGGATTTGTGGTATGGACTGTGTGCAAGGACCGAAACGAAGACTATGAATGATGAACGAGGAACTATGCACGTTTGCAGGCGGCAGCATGGAATAAAACACCATATTGAAGTTTGTGCTATGGAATCAAAGAGGTTTTCACCTGGGACAACAGGCTCTTCCACTAGTGATGGTTTGACTGTCAGTGGGGCTTCTGGCCTCTTCACAGTTTGCAGTCTGTCAATCCTCTCCATCAAAGACGTCTCGTTGAAGGCGCTGGGGTCATGGACTGTAAGGGAGTCAGATAATCAGATATACGCATTGTGTTCTGACCTACCGTGCAGATGGATGCTAGCTGTGGTCATGAAACGTAACTACAAAGATGATGAAGCTGATAAAGACCCAGCTGGCAATGCGTGGGGGTTTAAACACAAAGCCGCCCTCACCCTCAGACCGGGTGCGGCTGGCTCGCGCTCGCCGTCTGGGTTTATGTTCGGGCTCCTCCTCCAGAGTGAGGGACCTGATCACCGTCTCGCACACAAACTGCGTCCCGCTGATGTCATCGTCACCCTCCTCATGGGCCTGAGTGTCCACACTGTCCACGTGCCTCGGGGGCTGCACCCCTAACACAAACACCCAACACACACCCACGCTAAGAATGTGTACAGCACATGTCCACCCACAGCACCATTTTAGGTCAGGCAGAAAGAGAGAACCACTTTGCTAAGTGTTACATGTGTTCTTTACTGACTATATATAGTTCAGCTAAAAAACCAGTCAGCCAGTAAAGGCATTTCAATGGGAACCTCTTAAGCACAAACTGCATGCTTACCTTGCAGTTTATTTGTGACTGTGTGCTCAGTGTCCTCTTTGACTAAATTGGCTCCATGCTTTCCAATTACAGGTCCGTAATGAGGGACAGGAGACATGCATGGGGTCATATCTGGGGAGTTTGGGGAAAAATAAACAATTGTATGTGGACACATTTGCTAAACCAAAAGTCTTAAGTCTACGGAGCCCAGGAACCCAAAAATGAGAAGGACAGCATGAAAAACTTACCAAGTGGGGTGTTGGCTGGAACCTTCTCAAACTCTTGGACTATATTTATATCCAGCAGCTCAAAGGAAAGCAGATCCTTAAAAAATAAAAAAATTAAAAAAATAGAGAAGAAAAAAAAAGAACTGCTTATTACAGGCAGTTTGCACATTGCAGCTGCAGCAGTGACAAGCTGTGTGCTTCTAAAGCCCCACCTGGGCAGTGAGCAGGTCTACAGAGGGGATGTAGTACTCTCTCTGGAGGCTGGAGGACACCTGAGTCTCACAGGCTCTGGAGCCAGAACAGCACATACCCTCCATCCCAAGCACACTGGGTTTACTCACCTGCACAGCAAAGCACAAATAAAACACACTTAACAATATGGACCAAAGAAGAAAAATGAGCCTGGTACATACTCATAAATATACACGAGTTCACTGAGCTCTCCGAAACATAAGACAAAATACCAATTAAGGATCCCCAGGATGTAGACGGAGTAAAACGTATGTGATGTTTCATGTGAGAGGAGACAATTCTCTCTCCTTCCCATGTCACCATTCAAATGTAACTTGAAATAACTGCACAACCTAGCGAAGCCCCACATGATTCTCATAATAACAGTAATAATACTCTAATCTACATGTAATAACATAGCGGATTTAGTGCACTTAACGATGCTGTATTACTTGCAGTTAAAGAAGATGCTAAGGAGTAGGACTGCTTGTCCTCTGGGGACTGAAGAACAGAATCTGCTTCCAGAGCCAAAACAGAAGGATGAAGAACGACCTACTTCATCAACTCACCAAGGCTTTGCTGCAGTGAGGGCTGGGTTTCTGGCCCGAGCCAGGCACCACTACGATACTGCACCACACCCGGGGGCCAAACTGCACCCCGCAGTGCGCCAGGCGCCAGTGGGAGGTGTACGTGCCCTCCAGAATGGGCGCCTCATACGCCACACTCACCACGCCAACCTGGCCTGGCTTCAAGAAGGGCACTGCCACCTCCTTCTGCTCCCTTGACTCCAGGGCCAGGTTCCCCCACATGAACTTGAGCTACAGAGACAAATACACATGGCCCACGTGCAAATGGTGGCAGCAAGAGGTGGGGAAGGAAAAGGAGGGGGAAAAAAAAAAAAACCCTCACCATTATGTGTAGAAGCGTAGAAACCACTTCCTGCGTCATACCATGAAACATGACTGCTCACAGTACTAATGTATGTGCCCCTTTGCTATATAATACCTTGGTCTCAGAGGTCCAGCTGATGTTGCCAGTATTCCTCATCTTCCAGTACTTGATGAACTTGGTGCCAGGCTCCAGACATGTGCCGTCTGGTAGATTCTCATCCAGAAACAAGGCAGTCATTGTGGGCACCAAGGTGGAGCAGAAGACCTTGGGACCCCTGGTTTGAGTGCACAGAGCATTGTGAGTACAGCTTTGATTCAGCTTCTGTCTCTTTCTTGAAGCTCATAGCAAAAAAAGTTTTTTCTCTCTCTTTTCTCTTTTTCTTAAAAAAAGGACGTAATACAATAAAGGCAGCGGGTGCATTTGAGGTAGTTCCATCCACTTGCCAGCGATAAACGCAACTATAACAGACAATAAGACAATCTTGATAATGACTGTTCTGGGCTGGGTAGGTAGGTCACCCAGCCCTGACCCCTCTCACTACGGCCCTTACTCTGGACTGGAGGACTGAGGGTCTGGGCCCAGGGCTGGAGCTGGTCCAGGGGTAGGAGCAGGGGCGGGGCCAGGGGCGGGGCCAAGGCCTCCGCTGCAAGCGCCATTGGCGGCTCCGCTCCACAGCAGACCTCTCTTCTCCAACCGCAGCTTCTTCTTGATCTCCTTGACCTCCGCCTTCAGCTGCCTGCGCTCCGCTTTCAGACGCTGCCTCTCGGCCTTGCGCACAGTTCGGTCTCCGCGCCGCAAGAACCTGAAAGAGTGTCGAAGCACAAGCACGCTCAGTAAAACCCGCGTAAACGCCCGACTCTTAAAACGTCAATGCTAAAGTTAAAGATCCTGTTTATGACTTTAGGTTAACAGTGACCATGTCAGATATTATGATTGGCTTTTATGAGCCATTCTAGACCTAGGCAGCTGAAGAGGAATTACCTGGGTTCTGGAGTTACTCCGCGCTCCGGAACAGACAATGGGGTCCTTGTTCTTTTCAAGTGATGGCTTGGGTCGTGTTTGTGACTGCATGGCTCACACAAGATGCAAGAAGGACACACGCTGGGCAGATAAAAATGAAGACCACTTACACTGTTTTCTATTCAAAGTAGAGAACACTTTATATATATATATTTTTTATAATAATTTGGGGGAAATTGTGTCTTGATCTTTAAACAGAAAACACAAGGCCTTGAGAAGCCTCAACACAGTCCCTACCTGCAGTGATATCCACCCCCTGTGGCAGGGCCCTTGCAACTGGTGCAGATGGGCGTTGAACTCGAGGTTCTTGGTGTTGTGGAGCTGACTGCGGCCATCTGAGTCCCAGACGTGCCGGGCTCCTCTGAAGGGTGATCCACTCGATGTGTGCAGCACTGGCCAGAGAACTCGCTGCACATCTTGTCCACCACCTCCCTCACTACCTGGTCTTTGAACTGGGGAAAATAACAAGATGCATTTCATTTAACAAATATTAAATGCTGCAAAATGAAAATCGCATAACTCACATATAACGAACATAATTAGGACAATTAGGATTGAACAGATTCTGCATTCTGTAAACACACAAACACAGTGTGATGTTATTCAGGGCAAACATACTCTGTCCATATAAGATTTAAACCACGCTGGAACAGCCTCCTCTTCAACTTTGGTCACTTTGTTTTCCTTCACAACCACCTATAAATAAAACAAACACCCCCACCAGGATAATTGAAGCGTAGTTCTTGATGGAAGGAATATGAATTGACACTTTAGTTAAGCTTTAGCACAGCATAGTTCCATACTGAACACCTTCAACTATGCAGAATATTAAAAAAAAAGAGAAACATCTTACCGAGTCCCGCTCGGGGGTCACCTGTGTCTCCTTGTCTGCCATCTTCACTCTGGCCCGATATGGTGGTGCTGGTCTAGGATCAATTCGAAGTTCTTTAACTTCAGCCTTCGCTGCTCCACCTTCAGCCTGACCCTTCATCTTATACACATTCATGTGAAGCTGGTTGGCTTGCTTAAATGCACTCTGAAGGGGACACGAATATACAGCAATTATGTTTCAGATATTGTAACCACTAAATGTTATTAGATAATGTGATTATTAATGGTTCTACAAGTCCTTGCACTTTACAAAAAGAACAAGTTATACATTAAAGAAGATGGAATATGTTCTACCTTCAAAGCCTCCATATACTCATCTAATGGGAAATAATAAAAAGGTTGTAATGTGTTAGCATGAAAATATTTAGAAATTATATTGTGACTATTTAAAGGAATGCCATTTAATTTTTTTGTAAACCTAGTTACACACATGGACACAACGTGGCACTATGCGTGTCACATACCTTGACTGTTTATAGATACCTGTGAAATTCAGAGGAAAAAAAGGTCAACAGCCGCCTAATTATAACGTGACAGTAACTATTCTTATCACAAATAACTGAAGTTACATTTGGGTACGCTGTTTAATGTGTTGTGCCGCCATATCTGTGATACTGCTCACCTCTTCGTTGTCCTCGTCAAAATATTTAACTTGAAAATGACACAACCCGAAAGTCGTTTTAATCTAAGGGCAATAAGAGATTGACGGGAATGATAAGTAGGAGTAAAAGATCACATTAAAAGTATAACATCGAAAAGTAACCGACAACTTAAAAAAATCGCTGAGAACAATCTTAGCTCAGGCAGCTCATTATGGTTCTTTCTTAAGTATGTCATCAGCCAAGTGCGACTGTGTCCAGGTCACACAAAATAGATTCGCATTTGATTATCTTCTCTTTTTTTCTCTCGAACACTTAAGATTAAATTCTTGACATCTAACAAATAGGGTAATTTGCTAACAAGTTAGTTGTCGAACAACCTTTGTGTGTTTTGTTTATGTAGGCCTCGGACTCGGCCTTCTGGGACTAAGACATGTAAACGCAGCTCGCAGCACTAACACAAACGTCGCGCAGCCAGGCTGCTTACCCAGGCCTCCACCGTCTCCCATTGAGCTTTCTCTGGATCCAGGACGGGAAACTTCTTTACGTTCCCTCTGAAATTCACTTTGACAGTGACTGGATGGTTCATGTTTATTAGCCAGGTTCACATAAAATATAGCATTTAAAACAACGATGTTTTCCTTGAAGGCGACGAAGAAGCAAACATTATCTGTCCTGCCTTCGCGTTCTTGTTTACATCGTTTAACTTGCACACGCCCCCGTTAACCACGTAACAGGAAGTATCTCATTCCTTACGTTTCTGTTCTGTTTCTTATGCACGCTTGTAAGCAATTGGGAGAATTGTTCATATATTAAAACCATCGTTATATCTTATTTACAACTGTGTCTGGGATTTAAACCTCAGAAAATATATATAGAAAACGTAGATCGGTTGCTTTGCGCATGCGCTTCATGTTCCGTTTCATTTCGTCGCTCTTTTTCCACGTCATCTTCAAGCGCGCACTAAGTTCCCTTGTGGCTGACAGTCAGTGATAAGCCACACGGTCAGTTAATGCTGCTCAGACAATCTGTATCTTTTCCCAGTTATTGAATAAACAAAAAGATGTCTTCGCTCTTAAAGGTGGATAGTGAAATTAAGTCAAAGGTACATTAATTTTACTATATTTCTATTCATTTGAAAGGGGGCATTAGGCCAAATATTAGCGAACGTTAGCCAGTGAGCTAGTAGTAGCAGGCTAGCTTCTTTACAGGCGAGCCGGTGCCCGGCTAACCTCATTTAGCTCGCTGGCTAAGCTAGCTAACAAGCTAACTTTCCCGCGCGGCATTGGCGCGAAACGTATCGCTAATAAGTTCAGACTGATGTTTGTTTTTCCTCTAGATCGTCGGCTGGTCGTATTGCAGACGTTGTCCGCTTATATCGTTTGTACGGGTGGTTACGTTGTCGTTCAGCGTCGTTTCAACGCCGGGCTGCCTATGACTTGAGCTTGTGTCACTAACGTTCAGCTAAAGAGACCAAACGTTTTTGGCGAACGAGGCCTGCAGTATTACTGTTTGTTAATAAACTAGGTAGCTGGCCAGGAAATGTTTAGTAAGGTTCGCCAGACTCGAGGTAACGTTGGAATATGTTCTGAACTATTCGGTTAGGTATTTAGATGGCTAAAAGGTTTGCAAGCTGTCCTACCTAAACACCGCACCGTTTGGCAAATTTAAACCAGTGCATACACCAGCTGTCACTTGAACTGCTCAGATTTTAGGCTTGGCTAGCGGTAATAAACCGTTATTTCCCCCTCTTTACAGGTCGATGTTTTCAGGGAGCGAATCACGGGAGAGGTAAGTTTTCTCTATTGGAATGAGCGAGATAGGTTAGCTAGCATGATCACATTGATCTGGTTGCATCTAATGGTCGTGTCTTTCTACATGTAGGCAGAAGATCTGGTTGCAAATTTTTTCCCCAAGAAATTGCTAGAATTGGATCAGTTTCTTAAGGTGATGTACAGATTTTCTTTTGTTAAGTATATGTTTCAATAATAGTAATAACAATTGAAACTATTACTTAACTTAATGTTTAATTTTATTTGATCCCTAAATATATATATATATTACTGTATATAGTATAACTATATATTGAAGAGTTATTTGAATTTGCAGGATCCTATCTTAAATATCCGTGAGCTGAAGGAAATCCATTCAGAGATAAACCTGGCTGTCCCAGATCCAATTTTGCTTACAGACATCCATGACGGGCTTGAGGGGGTAAGATGTTTGTTCACCATATTCTTTACACCAAACTATCTTCAACTAAGCCACCTTGTAATGCTAGCTGAGATAATCATTCTTTAGTACTAAGGTTGGTTTCTGGACAAATGTGCCTAAAGTAATTTCATCAGAAGACCTATGTATTGCTTATGACCGATCTACATGGGATAAGAAATCTTAATATAAGAAATGGGAGTGATTACTTGATTTACAATTTGGCATGGCAGCACATTTCCACATGTGATATGTAGCTTTTGCTGGTCACAACTACAAAACTTTATTGCTGCTTGAAATATTAATGTAACATTATCTAGGGCTATTATGAACCAGGACACTTTAACTTGATAAAAACAATTCCTACACATTCCTTCATTTTTCAATAAAAATCATTATAGTAACAAAAAACCTGGGTTTTAATATAGTGGAACATACTTTAATCTACCAGAAGCCCGAGTGTTCTGAGAAGACCTTTGGAAAGTATATAATAGAAGTATATAACAGGCTTGAGCACTTCCATGCTTGAGAAAAGGTGTGAATGCTTTCCTGCAGGATATGATGGGATATGTACTAACATGGATATTTGTACAGTATTAAAGTTAACAGGGGATGTTTCTACTGGTTGTTTTTAAAGTGGATAAAAGGAGCTCGATTCACTGATGCAGGCATGCAGAGTCCATATAAATAACGAACATGACAAAACAAGGCATTAGGTATAAGTACAAGCCTAAGTGAATGATGGGAGAACAATGTTAATGGTAATACTTCACTGTTGAGCACAGTGTGTACTGTTAACTTGACTAGATATTTTGCTTGCTTATGCACAGATGCATTTAGAGTGTTCTGGCCTGCTCGTTTAATCAATGGGACTCAGCCAGTGAGTGTGAATTCCTCTTGTAGGCTGTCCGCCAGATTGGTCAGCCTGAAGAGAATGACTCGGTTACTCCTGCTTAGGTGTACTGTGGGGCAGAGTATACAGCAACTAACCACGACTCAATCCCTTCACAGCAAAATGCCAAAAAGAGAAAACTCGAGGACGGAACGGGAGAGGACAAAGGTGAGTTTTGCAGTCTGCGAACTGTGTGTCAGTGCGTGCGTGTGTCCGTGCGTGCGTGTGTCCGTGCGTGCGTGTGTACATGTGTGTCCGTGCGCGCGCGTGTACATGTGTGTCCGTGCGCGCGCGTGTACATGTGTGTCCGTGCGCGCGCGTGTACATGTGTGTATGTGGCTTTTGTTGGATGTCCGTGTCTCGTAAGCTACACTGCGTAATTTCCCCACATGTCCTGTAGTTGGCGGGACCAAGGTCTACATTATGCCTGGTGGGATGATGAAGAGTAACGTCAAGCTGGTGGACCTGATTGAGAAGGTTAAGCCAGAGATCAGAACCCTCATAGAGAAATGCAACACTGTACGTCCACGTTCACAGTCTAAGCAAATATTGATTCACAGTCCTGAAGAACATTGCACATTTTTTTTGTGTTATTTACATAATCTTTTGTGTTGTGAAGGTCAAGATGTGGGTGCAGTTGTTAATTCCGAGAATAGAAGACGGCAACAATTTTGGAGTCTCGATCCAGGTACAACTGCTTGGTCTTATTGGTCTACTTTATGCAGTGCCTGAAGTACACGAGACAGCAAATCTCAAAGTGTATCTTGGTACATTAGCAGGTCTGGTTTAGTTAACAAGTAATGAACCTGTCAGAAAAACGTATAATTGCAGTCAGGTACTGTCGCTTTTATTAAATCCCCAGAATTTTCATGCATGAGCAGAGTGGCCAATTTAATATCCACTTCCTAACTGCCATAAAGCAGCATTTATACATAGCCAGTGGCTCAGGTCAGCATTCCTAAAATACATGCAGTGCCAGATATAGCAAGCACATCCGACATGCATTTTTAGCTTAGCCTTAGCCAAGCGTAGCTTGTCCGCACTGCCTGCAGTGTATCCTGGGATACGTGGCGTGGTCTGGCTCCACAGGTCTATCGTTTGGGTTCGTGCTCTAGTGCCTGCTGCTCCATTTACCAGGCAGCAGCTCCGTAGGTGTGAACTCTGCTCTATGCGTTCTGCTGTTGAATATGTTTGGAGTTCTCACTGACGGACCGTCGTCATGACTTACAGGAGGAGACCGTGGCTGAGCTCAGAACAGTGGAAGGGGAAGCGGCTTCTTATCTAGACCAGATTTCCAGGTACTGCCCTCGTAAGCCAGTTCATGGTCGAATATGAAAGTGCACATTGTATGTTTAACATAATTTCAGCCTTTGATAATAGCAAGATAACAACAATGTTCGCATGCAACGAATCAAAACAACGTTAAGCATTTCTAGTTCATTTGGAAGTACGTGAAATGCATAACAGCCAGTCAGATGTATTGTAGCAGCATCAGGCAAAATTGGTCAGCGTCAGGTTGTTGGATCTAGTTCTGCTGTCTCTTGCATGCAGATACTACATCACAAGAGCAAAGCTGGTTTCAAAAATAGCCAAATATCCACATGTGGTAAGTGAGATGTTAAAATACTAATATTTTAAGATTAACCGTGCAGGCCGTAGAAAATGAGGCTGCTCTAGTCAAGCAGGTCATCAGAGACATGACGGATGCGCTGGGCGTGTCAACCGTGGTCGCATTGCATATAGAGATGTAGAGCGTTTTGAACCTTACAGTTCTGTAAAACCTTGTGGACTCATGAAACATGGATGAACATGAACCAGAGTGATGAAAAATGTAGAGGAGCAGGGTGTTTGAAAGCATGTGAACAGTGGTGCCATTATGGATAATATCCCTGCTGACAGCAGCTATAGATGAATTCTAAAGTGTACAAAAGAATATTTACTACTCTGATCCATGCAAATGCATCAAAATTCAAATGGCCCAAAACAGAGTAGAAGGAACCTTGGCCTGTAAGTGGAATATTCACCTGTCCTAAACCTCATTCAGTGTGCATTTCACTTACTGTGGACAAGACTGAAGTCAACTCTTGTGGTTATGGTCATTCTAATGCTTATTTTATTCCATTAAATGGAGAAGCCCTAAATTAAAGGGTTAGGATTTCCATACGGTCAACCTAATATAAATACTGCAAATGAAAATGGACTTGGTATTGCTGAATAGTATTGCTCAGTACTGAGATTGCTCAATAGTCTCAAGACAAAATGTTCACTGTCCATTTATAAAACGACTACACATATGTTTAGTGTGTACACAGATCTTTTCCAAAAGGTTGTTTGTGACTAACAGGAGGACTACCGGCGCACAGTTACAGAGATCGACGAGAAAGAGTACATCAGTCTTAAGATCATAGTGTCGGAACTGAGAAACCAATATGTAAGTTTTCAAAAACAGTGTTTCCATAGATCCACATAATGTAATCGGTCATTAATGGAAGTAACAACACTCTGCACCAGTGTCATGGTGGTGTTGTATTGTGAGTCACTGTGGGCTGGAACAGGGGTGGGCTGGTTTGATGCAGTTGTAGGGCCAGTGACATTTAACCTGACTCTTCACAGGTAACCTTACATGACATGATCCTGAAGAACATTGAGAAGATAAAGCGGCCACGGAGCAGCAACACGGATGCTCTCTACTAAGAACGCTCACGATCTCACCTGGAGCTCCTCCCCTTTTGTCCACGCGGCTAGCCAGAACCTTGGGCTGGTTCTAACGCTTTTATGAAACCATTAAAACCAGACCAAGACACTGCAGCGGCAGCAAGCGTGGTCCAACATGCCGCTCATGACGGAACTGTAATATATGGTCACTGTTTAAAACCCTTTAAAGAATCCGTATCGATTTCCTAGTGGACATTTGATGTATGGAGACTCGGTCTGAATGTGCAGCTTGAAGTTATCTAAGTTGTTTCGTGGTATTTAATTAAAGAAAGATCTTAACAGTGGGGTTTCTTTAAATTTCACAAAAGCCAAATGCAGCGTAGTGCATTTCTAAGGCATTGTCCATGTTTTAGGCTCAAATTGGTGACCGATGTGGAAGTAAGACATACAATGGCTCTTAATGGGGTTTAGGGTTTCTCCATCTGAGGAGCTCTGAAGCTCGTATTGATGCTGTATTTTACTTAATCACTTGATTGTTCATCTAATGTATGTAGTCTAAGATGAAAAGGCTGTACTTGTGCATTATTTTATGTTCATTTAGTTAGTTTATTTCATGAAAATGGAATACTTGCGTGTTTTACTTTTTTCATCTTAATTGGAAAAACCTCCAAATCCCTAAAGCTTCACATGGCTTTTTTGTCCCGTTTGTTTTAAGGGTGATGAAGTTTTTGCTGAATAAAATGTTTTTTTCAATATGGTGATGTTATGAATTCACAATTCACTGCTTTCGTGCAGTCCTTTGGTTAATTTATTTAAAATTCATTGTTTTGAAAATGTACTTGTTTGAAGATAAACTAAAGTGTCATAGTGAGATCCATTAGAGTGTGAAAGTTACTTCAGCTTTGTGACCATTTACGTTTCTTTATTAAAGTAATTGAATACAAATATAGCAAATAGTTGTCATACAAATTTACACCATTTGAAACATTTAAAATGTGTTCACGTTCTACATATAAGTTCAGACTGACGCAACCATTCCCCATTATGGGGCATATGCCGGTGCACTTCCACTGCTCACCAGCAGATGGCTCACTTAACACTACAACAAGCGGAATAACTACAAAATTATATTCGGGCTTTTTTATCTCTGGTGTATAACTTAAGTACTTTTTCCGTTCTGAAATTCAATATTATTTATTATTTTACAAACATTTTAGAAATTATTTTAGAATCATGTAGGTGCTACCCCAAGTACAGTTAATCCATAGTTCAGTAAATGCATAATAAGAAAAAATTAAGGTTTTATATGCGAATCTATCAAGCAAGTTTAAAACCTGATTTTTACTAAATAAAAATGGACTATTGGGAATGCCAGAATATCCACTATAAACAACAAACCTTAAAAATTATGAAAACAGCAGAATAAATATAATACATTAGTCATTGTACTTGTAATTTAGCCAGCAGATGTCATTATTGGGAGGATTTTGTTACTATGTAACCTTTTCGTTACAAACCAGCACATCAAACATACCACGTCTTCAGTTTAGTACTAGATATACAAGTAGCATTAAGTATTATGTTAAATAGCCTGCAATTAAATTGTTGTCACGTAATGCATAACATCCGGAAACAAGTCATTCATCTTTGTCATGAATTTGATGTAAAGATGCTGAAGGATTGTCATGTGTCCGTCTCTGGCTTCGGTAGGCTAAATAACTATAATGTCTGCATCAGATACTTTTAATGGCTCAAACAATATATGCAGGATGTAAGAACTCTTTGGGAACGATGCCAACTGTGCCGTCCAGCTCTCCAACCCACCAGCCAAAGATGTTATACTCCTACGGCAGAAAACAGAGAATTACAGAGATTATGGAAGGCAAATTTAAAAAATTTAAACAAAATTAAAACATGGAAAACACAAATGATATTGTGGTTTGGAATAATTTTAACTTGTGTGCTCATTTCATCTCAGGCAATAGGTACTGGGAAAATACTAAGCTTACTAAAGCAATTACAGTGGTATAAACGTTGTTCTTTGCTTATATTGTATGATCAATAGCTAAAATCTGTCATTCACTGTCGTCCTTAATCTACTGCACTGGGCACTTATAAACCAGAAAGAGGTGTGGAGAACTATGACAGAAAACCAGCAAGCCATCTTCCAAACTTCAGAGTGTATCATAGCTTGTTCCTCTTATCTGCATAGTGCAATTTGCATATTGAAACACTGGAGCCAGTTGCTTGGCTTGATGTTGTTTTACTTTTTTAAGTTCGTGAATGAATTTGTGTTTGGGGAATTCCACTGCTGTTGTTCCTTCCAACAATTCATCAGCAACGTCTCCTGATGATTATGGTGAGAAAAAGAACAGCATTCCTTACTGCTATCATGTTCTACACACTGTGGTGTCCACTCGTGGTACTGCACCCCTACACACAGTATATTGCTCACTGATACTGCTGTCCTCCTACACACTGTCCACTGCTGTCCTCCTACACTGTCCACTGCTGTCCTCCTACACACTGTCCACTGCTGTGCTCCTACACACTGTCCACTGCTGCAGCTGTCCATGTACAAACAGTATATCATCCTCTGCTGATGCTGTTCCACTACACAATATGCAAAATGTGCAAAATGTATAGCAGGCATATCTGAGACAGCCATTACAGCAGAGTATGTGTAGATAGTGTTTTTACCAGGTTTTACTAAGGATGCACATTGTGACATTTCCTTTCTCTTTTCACATGTGCATTTCTGAAGCCCTGAAATGACAGTTAAAAACATTCCCAGCAGGAAAAAACCTACTCATGACCAGTCCTTGATAAGATATATGTAGTTAGTTGTCAGAGCCTTAATGCGAGAAGAAAAGTGGGAAAAGACAGGTACGGAGATGTTAAGATGGAGCCTTAAGTACTTCAGTACGGCAGCCATGACACCTCCTACGGGAAGGTTCTGATCAAAGCAGCCCTATCTCCTAATTAGTTTTGGCTCAAAACGCGTCATTACTCTAGCAAGGCAATTTCTCTGTTCGGTTATTAATCAGAAGCCAGCCAGCCAGCCAATGGTCATGGCACTTACGAGCAACTAGTGGAGAGCGCTCCAGACCTGGCCTGTGACAAATAGACCCAGGCCACGGCAGTGTTATCAATGAGACGGCTGCGGAACACTGAGACGGAGCAACAGCGACTGACCACAGACTTCAAAGTGCTTTAGTATTCCACAAGCACGCGGAGCACATTTAGATGCGACGAGGCTGTCATCCATCCAGCGGCTGCAGAAAGCGAGTGGGAACTAATTACCACACACCCAGCACTGCGAGCCTAATGTAGTCCTCAGCCTTTGCACACGCGCTGCTCTAATGATGTCATGAGGAATGAATTCCGAGCCGGGGAAGAATGTAATGGGGCCGCAAGCATCCGCATCGCCATTACACGTGAACTTGAAGGTTTTGTATCAGAGACTCCATCCACTGTTGATTTAGTGCGCGTGAGAGACAAGAAAGGCGGGGAAGGAAGGGCGAAAACACGACGGATGATCTCCCACTTGATATGAAAGTAATGTCACCTTTTCCATTAACAAATACGCTTCTTAAAGGTTTGGTTATCGATTTTGCCATTTCATTGCAGATCTAAATGACATCTGTCATGAGAAACGCATATGCAAACCAAAGCATGCCTCTCCTTTACCAGCCTCTCATTAAGGAGAAACCGCGGGTGCCCGCTGCAATCCCAACGCGCAGCGCGCGCCAGAGCGAAGCTTAGAGTAACTGCTTTCTTGTGACGCGTGACTCTTCCCAATCACTTCACTCCCCTTTCCGTTTTAATTGCGATCTTTTCCCCAACTCCAACTCACACTACCAGAGACTCTAAATGCCCGTTGAAGACCGTCACTAAATGACTCCACAGGTGTGCTCCACCACCACCACACTTGTGCTCCACCACCACCACACTTGTGCTCCACCACCACCACACGTGTGCTCCACCACCACCACACTTGTGCTCCACCACCACCACACGTGTGCTCCACCACCACCACACTTGTGCTCCACCACCACCACACGTGTGCTCCACCACCACCACCACCACCACCACCACACGTGTGCTCCACCACCACCACACTTGTGCTCCACCACCACCACACGTGTGCTCCACCACCACCACACTTGTGCTCCACCACCACCACACGTGTGCTCCACCACCACCACGTGTGCTCCACCACCACCACACTTGTGCTCCACCACCACCACACGTGTGCTCCACCACCACCACACTTGTGCTCCACCACCACCACACTTGTGCTCCACCACCACCACACGTGTGCTCCACCACCACCACACTTGTGCTCCACCACCACCACACGTGTGCTCCACCACCACCACACACGTGTGCTCCACCACCACCACACGTGTGCTCCACCACCACCACACTTGTGCTCCACCACCACCACACGTGTGCTCCACCACCACCACACTTGTGCTCCACCACCACCACACTTGTGCTCCACCACCACCACACGTGTGCTCCACCACCACCACACTTGTGCTCCTCCACCACCACCACACTTGTGCTCCACCACCACCACACGTGTGCTCCACCACCACCACACTTGTGCTCCACCACCACCACACTTGTGCTCCACCACCACCACACGTGTGCTCCACCACCACCACTTGTGCTCCACCACCACCACCACCACCACCACCACTTGTGCTCCACCACCACCACACTTGTGCTCCACCACCACCACTTGTGCTCCACCACCACACTTGTGCTCCACCACCACCACACGTGTGCTCCACCACCACCACACTTGTGCTCCACCACCACCACACGTGTGCTCCACCACCACCACACTTGTGCTCCACCACCACCACACTTGTGCTCCACCACCACCACACTTGTGCTCCACCACCACCACCACCACTTGTGCTCCACCACCACCACACTTGTGCTCCACCACCACCACACTTGTGCTCCACCACCACCACACTTGTGCTCCACCACCACCACACTTGTGCTCCACCACCACCACACTTGTGCTCCACCACCACCACACTTGTGCTCCACCACCACCACACTTGTGCTTGTCCACCACCACCACACTTGTGCTCCACCACCACCACACTTGTCCACCACCTCCACCACCACCACACCACACTTGTGCTCCACCACCACACCACACTTGTGCTCCACCACCACCACACGTGTGCTCCACCACCACCACACGTGTGCTCCACCACCACCACACTTGTGCTCCACCACTACCACACGTGTGCTCCACCACCACCACACTTGTGCTCCACCACCACCACACTTGTGCTCCACCACTACCACGTGTGCTCCACCACCACCACCACCACACTTGTGCTCCACCACCACCACACGTGTGCTCCACCACCACCACACGTGTGCTCCACCACCACCACACGTGTGCTCCACCACCACCACACTTGTGCTCCACCACCACCACACTTGTGCTCCACCACCACCACACTTGTGCTCCACCACCACCACACTTGTGCTCCACCACCACCACACGTGTGCTCCACCACCACCACACTTGTGCTCCACCACCACCACACTTGTGCTCCACCACCACCACACTTGTGCTCCACCCCCACCACCCACCACACTTGTGCTCCACCACCACCACACTTGTGCTCCACCACCACCACACTTGTGCTCCACCACCACCACACGTGTGCTCCACCACCACCACACTTGTGCTCCACCACTACCACACTTGTGCTCCACCACCACCACACTTGTGCTCCACCACTACCACACGTGTGCTCCACCACCACCACACGTGTGCTCCACCACCACCACACTTGTGCTCCACCACCACCACACTTGTGCTCCACCACCACCACACGTGTGCTCCACCACCACCACACTTGTGCTCCACCACCACCACACGTGTGCTCCACCACCACCACACGTGTGCTCCACCACCACCACACTTGTGCTCCACCACTACCACACGTGTGCTCCACCACCACCACACGTGTGCTCCACCACCACCACACTTGTGCTCCACCACCACCACACGTGTGCTCCACCACCACCACCACCACTTTGCTAAAAGCCACTGGTGCGGGCTGGAAAACCACAGCGTGTGCCACACAGGGCGGACCGCGCATCTGAAACTGCGCAGCGCCGCCTCTGACCTCCGCGTGACTCCTCTTCCTGAGACGGGTGGGGTTGGCACAGAGGACTGCCGAGAGTGGGTGTTGCCATGACAACACCTGCAGTCTGCAGCGTGCCACTGATATCATTTATTTCTCACCCGGGGTGGAGGGGGTGGAGGGGGTGGGGGGTGTAGCCTGACGCTGGTATTCAAATGGCTCCATCACTCTCAGGCAGCTGGGGGACATGCTGGCAGCTAATGATGCCTTCAAGAGACGCGGCTTAACTGGAGAATGTCATATGGCCTGTGACAGGGTGGCTCGTGTCTATTAAAAAAGACAGTAGTGGTGATGCCATGCAACCAAATACTGACATTGCCAGCCACCTCTCATCGCCCCCTCCAGATCCTCACCACACCCCTGCCTTTGCCCATGTTCTAAAGCGTCCTTCTTCATGGTTTAATCATTTACCTTACTTGCCAGCTCCCTCTTTAGCCTCTCACCTATTCTTTTTTCTCCTCCGCTGCTCACAGCGGTACGCGCCCACACGCGCACACGCACGCACACCCACGTCCTCTGCGGAGGCAGCAGAGATGCTAATAAGAATGAGACATGAGCCCTGTGCCGTGGGCCACCAGCTGACTGAGGTAGGCCTTGGGAGTGATGGAGCGCAGGAAGTCTCTCATTGCCCTGCCGCTGAACCCACCGCTCAGGTCTCCTCCTCCCCCCTCCACCCGCACCACCATCCCCTCCCTCCCAGCCCTCCCTCTCCTTCTCCTTTCACCATCGCAGCGCTGGAGTGTATCAGCAATACACGCACGAACGCAGACATGCACGCACATACGCGCGTGTGTGCGCACACAGTGCTGTAGAGCATTCTGGTTGATATTGCAAAGGAGAATGAACGCGCTACCTCGTTATTTATGGGTGAGAGCGGAGGAGAATAGACGAGGAACATGCTGCGGTGGCAGACTCACACACACACACACACACACATCCATCACGCAATTACACCCCGATCAATGCATCAGTAATCAATGCTGGTCATTTATGCTCGGTTTTAATTACGGAAAGACAAGCACTTCAGCGTAGGCGTTTCGGAGGTGTGGATGGCATTTACACCCACAGCTAGGAAACGACTGAAGGAAAGATGCATCTTCAGGGTAAAACCCTTGATCTTGACAGTCCATCGCTGGACTGGGTCTGTGGCTGCGGAAAGTGTGAGATGATGACCAAAACTGTGGAAGGGCAAATAAACTAGCTGCCGCGGGAAAAGTACGCCAGGGATTACTGATGGCTCTTTAACTTAATAGGCATTTAAAGTGGATTGTGTATGCTGCTGAGTGCCTGTAATGATGGCTGTTTACGTGGCCTCTCATTTATAATAATTAGGCAGAGCAGGAGGGGGCAGCCACCATGCACTTCTGGACTATTGGCTTAGTCTGAATAATGACCTACTGTAGTTGACCGGGAGTTGACCGTTGCCTCCTGAATGACCCTAGAACCCCAGACTCACCCCCCGCTGAATCCACTGGTAAACAGAATACCCAATGTGTCTGTGTAGCGCCTTGGTGTCTATTGCTGTGATGGAGGCAGGTTCTTTAGAGATGTGGGTGTGTGTGTGGGGATGGAGGGGGGGGGGTTAACACAAGGGCTTGCAGCGGGCTCTCTGTCTTTCGCCTTTAGCTTCCCCTCCCTTTTATTGCTCCCTTTGCCTCTGCTTCAGGCATTTTATCAGAGTGACCTGCCGCGTACAATGGCAGCTGGAGTGTTCGTTTGTCTGAACCTTGCGAGGATGTGACGCGCATGTAGGGGAACTGTCTCACATGTAGGGGAACTGTCTCACATGTAGGGGAACTGTCTCACATGTAGGGGAACTGTCTCACATGCAGCCAATGTGGGGGAACTGTCTCACATGCGGCCAATGTGGGGGAACTGTCTCACACACAGCCGATGTGGGGGAACCTGCCTGCACCAGAGCCTCGTATATGTGTTGCCTGTGTCTGTAAACTCTTTATGCAGTGAGACTCTGGAGCGTGTTTCATCAGTTTGGTGTTTCGTGTGTTAACCAGTGGTCAGGAGACTGTGCGGGCTTCTATGATTTGTATCTCTTTTAAGTGAAATAGCATTAGCCACAAATTTCAAGGGGAAAAAGAAACGGCATGTCTTGCCCTTTTATTCATTATAAATGAGACTCCATTTATTTTAAAAAAAGTAGAAGAAATTTATCCCACGAGTCTCTTGAAAAAATGTACAACGCTTAGCCAGAAGGTGTCAGCAGTGTCCACAGGCCGAATGAGTCGGTGTGGTTTGGGCAGCTGATTGCTTACGGCCGTTTGGTAACTGTCTAGACCAACGTCCCAGCCTGCTTTACGACTCCTTCGGGGGGGCCCGTTTGTGTGTGTGTGTGGAGGGGGGGGGGGTGACTTGTGGGTATAGCGCATGCTCAAAAGAGGCCCGTGAAGACCAAGCGTGAGAGCAGTTACTGGACTTGCATGTTAAAAGGCTCCTGGAGAAGTTGCGACCAGATCTTCGGAGCCGTAAATCTCTTTACTTTGCATTGCAGGGTTTTTTTTGTAACGGGAATTCAACTGGGAATTCAGGCATGTGTTGGGTCTGACCTCTAGTGTCATGTACTTTGAAACTGGGGACATAAATTAGAATCCAGGAATGCCGCTTAGAAAACGAACACGGTTGGGCAGCAGCGTCGATGGGGCCATCTTTCCTTTGTAATTTGGTTCTGGCAACTTAGTTCTCGTTCAAATACACAAAAAAATCCAAACAAACAAAAACAAAAACATTTAAAAAATCTAAAAATCATAAAAGAATGTCATAAAGAAAATCACTCATGTGATGCAGAGATATGATGCAAGAATGAATATATATTTTATCAGGAATCAAACTACCATTAAGTTTCATAATCAACACTAGGACAAATAAACAAATATAGCGTGAGTGGATTACAAAGGGGGCGAGATGTGATTAGTGTGGGGAGCATAACAGCCCCGAACATCTTGCTCTCTTGCAATCACTCGCTCCCCAGCTACAAGGATAGGGGGCGAGTGCGTAACGCTGCCAGATGGATGTTCGTATTAGGCGCTATTTCATGTTGGAGAGTAGCGAGCAGCGAGGCGGCGCCGCCGAGCAGGGGCCGAGATGGGAGGAGAGGGAGCCGCTAGTGGGAGATCTCGAGGCCCCTTACTGCCGGGCTGCTGCTAGCAAAGCACAGAGGCTGCGCAAAATTAACTCCGCTGAATTAATCAGGTCAAGACGGAAAATGAAACTAGGCTGCAGATGAGCGAGCAAAAGCTTCGCAACTCGGCGCGTTTATTTATTTTTGCCACCGCCGGCGTTCGGCGCTCGTATTCTTTACGACACCGGAGTGCTGCGACACAGGCCCTGCGTTTAAGCAGCCCCTGATAACACCAAGCGTTCCGCTACTAAACATGCGTGCGCGTACACACGCTCTCTCTCTCTCTCACACACACACACGCACACACACACTCGCACACACACATACACACAAAGTAGGCACGTAGCCTATGCCGTAGAGAAGCATTTGTAGGCTACTGTAAGCTATGGATCGCTAAGTGCTGATGAGAAACCTTTTTCAAAATCTGGATGGTCTTCTCGGATGCAAGCCTGGGGACTCCGCCACCGTGACGGTCCTGTCTGCTTCTTTGATTTGCTACTTGTCGGCATTCACTCATAGCGCTGCTTTAAAAACCTGTTGGTTAGCACCATTGATTTAGCACTTCGCACGTCTTTATCACCTTGTAATTATGCTCAGTGTTGACACAAATACACTCGGCCTCCCCTGCACGCCGCTGGCCAGCAGAATTTATGTCCTCTTATTTTATGACCACTGCTTTATGAGTGAGACTGTTAGAGGTAGGGTTGAGTTCTAGCCAGTGGCTCATATTTTATTTGATGAGGTCAATGGTCCAGGGAAGCACCCGTACAATAAACGCAGAAGCACTGCTTTGTCTAAAATGATGTAGAGGAGCAAACATCCATGGGGTTAACGAATGGCGCAATAATCAAAATATTGACTCCAGACATTCGGTTCTTTATAATATCGCCGTCAATAATCAATTATTTCAGTTTTCCCATGATTGGAATGAAATGCAGAACGGCATAAATCTACATAAATGAACACATTTACAAAGGTAGAATAAACGGGAGCATATTTCAACAGCGTAGGACGCTGACAGCTTAAGTTGACTATAAATAAAATAAATTATATGTAGGGGCTGACAATTAATTAAAATGAATGACAGGAGGGTTACTTATGTTCTGCCTCTATTTTATAACAATACCAGGTAAGCCTCAGATATCAAATGAAATTTAACATTTTCTTTTCAGTAATGACATAAAGTCATAAAGTATAATTGTATTACTAACTGCTATATTAACCAATAAATCTGCTCAATTACTTTTCACACAATTCAAAGGTAGGAACAGAGATGAGAGGGGCTCCTATATACAATAAATAAATTGTAAACAATAAGTTCACATTTCAGTCTTTAAAAAAGCATTTTAAAATGCACTGTATGCATTTGTAGATTACACCAACTTCGTTTGGACTCAGAGGCTGAATGAAAGCACATTGATTTTTGGCTGAACATCTGCGAGAGACAGCTAGCTTGTGTTAATGCCGGTGAGACTTTCTGCTTGTAAGACACACGAGGTATAGATTTAAAGAAAAGCTTGAGATGGTGAACAGGCGGGCTGCAGGAGGCACTAAATAAGGGGGCATGCATGGCTGAGCACTCGATTCCCCATGATACAACCCCATAATGAATTAACAGCCCATTACGGAGGATCCTGCCTCTGAGCAGTGTCCTCCAGCGACTACACAGACCCAGAAAGGGCTCGTCGCTGGATTGTATCGATATATGGCCAGAGAGGGGCTGGACGTGTGCAGTGCTCTGTATCCGTGGGAACAGTGGCCTAGAATTCTGTGTATTGAAATGCACTGGTTTATGTTGCAGGTACTATTGCATGTTTGAGAAATAAAACAAATCATGTTAGACAAGAAAAAGTTTGAACGTGGATGATCACATCTTTGTGTATTTTATAACTAGATTTCTTCAGTTTGAAAACACATGTGAACACTGATTTAAAAAAATCTACTACAAAATTCTGTCTTTGTTTTGTAAGTGTGGAGTTTTTTCAAGCTATGTAATGTCTTTTAATCTATCTTTTAAAATCTTTTAAGAATTTTTTTAAATAATTGTTAATTCAATTTTCTTGTTGTTTCAAATATATGTACAAATTATTATAACCAGACAAGGACAAAACCATTTCTCAAAAGCAATGTTGTGAATTTGAAAAACAAGTCACTTAAAAATAAATCCAATGCAAAATACATTCTGCCTTTCTTTCATGAACTATGAAGAAGAATTTATTCATATATCTTGACACAGGTTTCCTCAAATATAAGACATGAACCGCAAGACAAAGGAAGAGTGTGACGGGCTGTAGACGATCTACCATATGGCTACTGGTATTTTACTTACTATTTGTATGGACGGATTAAGATAAAGAAAACCAAATGAAAGGAATGTGCTTCAAATCGTTCAACTAAGCAGTCAGCGGGAAATCAGTTGAGCACGTGCCTAAAAAGTTAAAGTCTCTGAGTTATCGGAGACTCGGAAAGAGCAAGACATACGGTCAGCGCGAGAGTGATGGGGGAGGGAGGACACACACACACTCACACACACACACACACACACACTCATACTCAAGCGTGTGCTTGCATGCGTGCGTCTACTGACTTTGCTCAGAATGTAGATGAGGTCTCCTCTACGGAAGCTGAGTTCGTCAGGCCCGTCCGCCTCACAGTCCCACAGGCCCTGGTAGTAGTTGGCGTAGTCCGACGACGGGGCTGACGAGGAAAGACACAAACGCTATGGCCCACTTTACTGTACATGTAGGAAGTTGTCATACCTTGACGGAGGAGGTTTCCGCATGCACCCTTGCAGCTCCAGGGGGGAAACCGCAACACCCACCTGGTCTTGGGCTCCTCTCACTGCCCTCCTCCGAGTGGTCTGAGAAGTCGTCCTCTAAAGGAGCCCAGGAGTTCACAGGAGGCAAACGAGAGTAAAGCATGAGAACCGCATTTAAGGACAAAATGGCCCCCTGGCCCCGCTTAAATGTAACACTGCGAATCCTTCATCTCTTCAGTCTATTAAGTCAATTACATTTCTTGAACAGCCCCAGTGCATTTATGCCAACTGCCTATGCCCCTGTGCAGCCTGTAATATTGGTATTATATAACACGAGTGGAATTAGCTGGAAAGCTAACTTTTTTTATGGATAGGGGAGATGCCATTTTGGATGTGTTCGTTGGTGTGTCAGGGCAGACATGGCATTGATTCTGGGTGTGGCACCTCCCGGTCTGTGAGGTGACAGTGATAGCCTTGCTCTTTGGCTCCCACATCCATCCTCACCCTGTCAGCCTGCCGATAAAACCGCCACACAGCAACCCTATACTTCCCACGGCACAGGCCAGCCCACCACTTCCAGGAACCGTGGAAAAAAAACACTCTAAAGTAAATACCTACTGTAAAACCTGCCTGGAGGGTCCTGCCTATTCAGGAAAATGCTTCACGGCTAAACTTCCAACGCATGCTTCTTTCCCACAGCCGGCTCAGGGTTTTTTTGTTTATTGTAAAATGTAAAAAATCAGTAGTGTTTGGGATTCTGTCATACAGTTAGGAAGACATGACCTGTGTAATGGCCTGTATAATGGTCTGTGTAATGTAGTAAAAATCCAGTTATATATATCTTATCACCGAAGCAGCAAAATTTGGCATGAGTTTATCATGAGACCTTACTGGGAGATGCAGCCACTGGCATGAAGTGATGGAGATAGATTCTGTATCAATTAGATTATGTTTTCCACTCAATAAAGTAAACTAATATAGCTAAGATAAGTGTCCTGTATTATTTCTCTGTGGAATTTACATGATAATTTACTGGTGTTCTGTATTTTCTGAGGAAAACACTTTCCTTTTTTCTATGCTTAGTTCCTAAATGTGCATGTATATAAGACACATACTGTAATCTCAATCATTAAAAGGCAAAATGTAAAAAAAAGAACATTTTAGGTAATGCCTCAGCTCTCAAGCTCTCCAGCACATTTGCCCGTTTAAAGGATGTATTCTTATAGCAAAATGCGCTCGTCCCTTTTCTAACTCCGAAGAACGTAGAGGAACAGGAGGAGGATGAGTGAGATGGATCGAGGGTGGGAGAGTGAGAAAGATGGTCATCTGACCCACCATCTGTGGCCAGCTCAGCTCCGTCACACGCATGGCTGGGAAAGGTGAAAATGACAGCAGTCAAGACTGATGTGTTTCTGCTAAGTGCTCTCAGACCGTTGCTCTCATTCTTGGGGCCCCAGATCTTGATGTATCCATCCGGCTTCATCACATGACACTGGCTGTGACACTGGGAGATGGCCTTTCAGCTATCCGCCCTATCTTCCTCGCTCAAATAAAGGTGTATACAGGCGTTACTTTGAACTTTATCTTCCACTCTTCATCCTCTTTTAAGCAACATCATTACTGAGGCTGTTCTGTGCATTCCTGATTAATTCAGCTCCTTTGTGGAGATGGAGGGACTAATACATTTATAGTGTGGACTTTCTACTGTACCTGGCAGAACTTCGTAGATGTCCTCTTCCTCCTCACCCTCCTCTTCCTCTTCTTCCTCTGTGGCAGCCACTGTTTTGTTCTTCTTCTTCTCCGGGCCACCAGATGCCAGGCCAGAGTGCGGGGGTGGAGTGTCGGCTCTCTCTATGTCGTCATACGTCTCCTCTTCCTCTTCCTCCTCTTCCTCGTCATCATCAAAGGGAATGAAGTTGGAGCTCAGGTCTACGTTTGGGAAGAGGAACCAGATGCAAAGCATGCACGTCTCATAGTGGAATGCAGGACAAATACCAGTATGACAATTCTACAGGCAGAGAAAGAGTTTAAGAACCTTTTAAGAGTTTTAAAACCATTAGCAGATCTACACATTCAATTACTAATTTATCGATTAAAAGAAAAGAATGAAATTCACCTGCCATGACAGCTACAACTATGGACCATGCTAAAGATGATCTGATTTCATGAAAATGTGTTATTTTCTAAATTCTGATTAAAACCCTAGATTATTATTTTATGGTGCCATGGGGTGGGCACAGAAGAGTGTAAACAATCTCAAGGGTGTTCATTACTTCCCGCAACTCGGGTGCTCATAGCGTGCCCGTTTTAGAGCATCGGCCTCGCTCCAGAACTGTCTCAGATGGAGTTGCGTCCTGATTGCAGGTGACTGAGCTCTGTAACACGGGCTATCGCATCCTCGCTGCCTGGATGCCAAGCCGGGCCAGATCAATGCCCCTGAAGAATGGCCGGAGCGCATCCCAATCAATTTCCCGTAAAGAGGCCCGCGCTACGCGGAAGAGGAGGCCGAGCGAGGCGCGCGCCACTCGGCAGCTGCGTGACGTGCCGCATGAGGAGGTCTACCCTGCGTCTGATTGGCTGAGCCCAAAAAAAATCGGTATTTATACGAATGCACAGAAAGTCCGAGGCATTTCCCGTTTTTATCTCCCGACTGCGTGCAGCTGTGAAAGCTCGGAAAGACGCAGCCGTCGGGGGTTCTTAAGCAAAATTGTTCAGTGCACTAGGATGTGTTTCATACTGTGTATCAAAAATACTATTTGCATGTCATGTGGAGAGCTGGTTTCTGAATGCACGGCATGTGACGTACCCTTTAAGACAAAATTGATCTGGTCCACCCACTCCCGAGCCTCACGAGGGCTGCTGGCGGTGAACTGCAGAGAAATGCCATCAGCTCTGAGATGGGCGCTATGCTCAGTGAAAACAGGCATTCTTCATTATAATGATACAAGTGTGCGTGTGTGTGTGTGTGTGTGTGTGTGTGTGTGTTTGTGTATATGCTTGCACTTGTGTGTGTGTGTGTGTGTGTGTGTGTGTGTGTGTGTGTGCTTGCACATGTGTGTGTGTGTTTGTGCAAGCGCATGCATGCATGTTTGTGTTCAAAGGACCTGGAAAGAGCGTCTTCCAGGAGCAGTTATCTCAAAGCAGCAGTGCTTCTTGGAGTCCTTACGCAAGTTGGACACCAGCTCTGCACTGTAGCCATTGATATAAAAAGAGCCTTTCTGCTGCTTGTCTGGAATTAGAATGATGCAAAGTCACGGTGACACATCACTGGATATTACAGGAGAGCTGCAGCAATTCAACTGATTTTGGTCCATTGTCTCATGTCTGAATGGACAAACCTTTTTCACTCCCAAAGTAGTAGAATATAGTATTGTTTAGGACACACCATCTCTTCTGCCACTCCGTACTAAAGAAACTATGATCTTGTAAAAGAATGAAAATGACAAATTAAAATTAAGCAGATTCCACACATGCTTAAAATTAAGACAAAGATGTGATGTGATTTTCTGATGGTCCTACCACGCTTTTTCTTCTCCAGATAGCCTTGCTTAAGTATGTTGCTCAGGTCTTGTACTGCCACTTTGGGAATTTCTCCAAAATCTAGTTGGGTAAAAAAATACACAAGTGTACAAACTTAGAATGCTATTCTTACTTAATAAGAGTTGTGTAGTAGCAATTCAGTATTCAACTATAGACTATTAATTAAGTCATGCATAACTTCCTAACATTGGAAGGCATTGTGTCAGATTTCTAATCACAGTTATCGGCCAGTTGAAGGCCAGTAGAGGACATAAGACGTAAACACATCAGACATTTTACTACAGTTCTGAGAAAAACACAGAGCAACATGTTTGCTGTAGTGCAGGCTGGGTCCACGGTTCATGATCCATGCGTCGTTACGTCAGATCTGAGCAGCAGTTGCGCCGCACCTCTGATATTCTGATAATATTCCTAATATCTGGAGCTCAGTCTATATATTCGAGTTTAATACGTTCTGTTTTGCTTGCAATGGTGGACGGACATTTACCTTCGCCCTGAGACATATTTGTGGTGTGAGCCGTGTGGTCTAGTGCAGGGCACCGGGACACAGCAGGCACACCCCTCTGCAAACGGGACCCAAACAAGACTGAAATCCCCCATCATCAGCTTCCATCAGCCACGAGCCTCACGGGCCGCAGAGTTATGTCAGACAGGTGGGCCCCTAAGCCGGGCTCCAGACTGATTTAAAGCCCATTTGTACATGTTCGGATGCCACTTAGTCCACTGATGACAGTGGATATGACTTTTTGAACTGAGATTGTTATCTGAGCAACTGCTCAGCAAAGACTATACAGATGTTCCATCATCATGATTAACACTCGCGGCATCTTGAATGGAGTCCAGGACCTTGCGATGCAGACGGAGTTGCGCTGTCAAAGTTACTCATAGGTGGTACTGAAGTCTTCATAACATCACGCTGGCAGATCCCTGGCTACGTGAGCATTACATCAACGCCTTCAGCATGTGGTGATGTTCGCTGCTTCCATAAATTAAACTTTGACTAATTTAGGTCATCGAATCAAGTGCTGACGCAACGGGCAAAAAAGGCTACCCTGGTTTGACACCGCCACATGAAGAACCTCCCCACTTGCTCTGTTTTTAAGACGGATGACAGCGCAGTCACCTGACTCTCGCATGGTCACACGCCCCTCCACACGCTCACACGCTGCCCGGCCGTACACACACAGCAACATCGATGTCGTCATAAACACAACTGTAGTACAGTCTGTTGGTCACGGCCTGCTTGACGTATCAACTCCAGAATGAGCCCTTAGTTCACCAAACGATCCATCCGGCAGTCTGTTCATTTTTTTTCCTCTTGCTCCTTCGTTCCGACACCTTTTAATCCCCTCATCCATCTACACTCCCTTCCCTTCATTTATCTAAGAGGTCAAGCCCCGTTAATAGTTCGGAGGAAGTAGAATAAACAGAAGTAAGGTGAGAATGTATAAAAATGAGCTGTCACCAAGGACTCTCTCATCTTCACACACCTTCTGACTCACGAAGGCGCTCAATGTGATCTGTGTCTACAGTGGCACCCTGTTTCCTGAGTGCCAGCTGAATGGACTGAATGAGAGGCCTTCAGCCATCATACGTTTGTCGCCTTTAGAAATCTATACAGGCAAGAGGTGACTGTGGAGGGCTACCACGTTCCATTATTCTTCCACAGGGTAGCAGTGTAACATAAAATTTCACCTTCAGAAAAAAAAACACAGGAAAAAAACCCACAATGTTTTATTCCTGATCCCACCCCTTCATAGAAGATTCTGATTGGTTAAACACAGTATTCAACTTCAGCCACCTCTTCTTAATAAACCAATAGGAGCTGAGGTTTTTGTAAATATCTGACAACAAAGAACTGACAGTACAGATCATTGGAAAAGAAGGGATGCCATTGACTCATTCTTGCTACTTTCTTTTTACTGCTTCTTGGTTTTCTAAATGTTACAAAAATACAAATTCCAGCTATCCCAAAAACACCCTCTTCAAAAGATACATAAACCACGATTTCGCTCTGCAGAGTTAAGTAATAAGACTTCATAAAAAATGCAAATTAAATTCATCGTGGTGACTCATATTTTCATTTTAGCTATAAATTGCATTTTTAATTATTCAGAACAGTGTGGTTTTGTAATTTTCTTCACTAGCATTCCTCTCTTTAATTAGCATTGTGCTTATCATTTCCACTTAAATGTGCTAAGGGTGTATATGAATATTTCAGCATCTTACATCACTGCCCTGAGCAGCCCTGCATGGCACCAAGGCAAGGATGTTTTCGCAATTCAATTATTTGAAAATAAATCCACATCACAATACATTAGAGTAATTTAAAAAATGACTGTCAGTGGCCCATTTAAGTACATGCATCAAACTCTTAAAATTGATAACACACGTCTTACTTAACCTCAGATTAAATTACGCTTGGTACAAAGACACCAAAAAAAAAATTCCAATACTGTCCTAAAGACTAAAATGACCGTAGAAATACTAATAAAAAACTACTGAGGGTTTATTCAAGAATTCAGGTTCTGTCAAGAAGCACGAGGTCCAGTTCTGAGGTTTGAAGTGTTTGTTTGTTTATTTGTTTCTTCCTGGCCTCATAAACGGAGCCCCGTGCTGAGGAGGGGAGCAGGGAGATGGGAGAGGGAGCGACACAAAGCTAATGACTTTCCCCGGGGCTCTCTCTGCTGCTGCCAGAGACGGCAGCGTGATCCATGGCACCAGCGCTGCTCTGTGGCAGCCAAGATTGGTGGGGGCCGAGGCACCGAGCGGGCTGCGCATGGCGGCGTTCGTCAGTGCCACGGTAACGGCGGAGCCAGGAGGCAGGGGGCTGGATGGGGGCAGGGGACAGGGACGGGGGGGTGGTTGTTCTGGGCCACGAGAGCAGCCCGGTGGGCCCTCGAGGGTTACGCTATGGCCTGTCACTTGGAGACGCACACGAAGCTCTGGGCCACGTCACCACCGGCACTCCATTATGTGACATCCACCTTGATCTACAGAAACTCATTCTGCACATCTGCTCGTGGAAGGCAGAGGTCAGGAGACAGTCAGTATCAAAGCCAAACGCGATGACCGACTAAGAAGGACATACATTTGTGAACTGCAATAACTCTTGGGAGCATAACAATATACCAGATAAAATAAGGGTTATTTGGTACAGCTATAATGTGCCCGAACTGAGTGGATCTAAGCTGTAAATTTGACAGCACTCCCTCATCTACCTGTCATTACACTTTCAGCATGGTGTTACGGGCTTAGCGGCTGATCCTGCTATAAAATTGTGAGTGATGCTACTGTGACCTGAGGAAGTTCATATTCTCTGCTATTATCTTCTACTTTAGTTTGGCTTCAGGTCAATCAGGAGGGTGAATCAGTGAACGTGAATGCATCTGATCACGTGTCACATGAGGCAAGCATTACACTATAACGCTGTCCAAAGATTTGCTATTTAAAAGAGGCAAGGAACGCATCACGGTGATCGAACACGCAATACCATGACAGCGGGAAAAGGGAAACGGAGCATATTTGCAGGAGCAAGTTAATAAAGACAACAGAGACGTGAGTCTCTACAGGTTTCACGGGGCGGTGAAGCATTACAGGTTGCATCGCCGTACGGGCTTTGCGGGCTGCAATACTGTCCGATTACTAGAGCCCTCAGCAGGTGGTTACTCAGTAAAAACCACCATGAGATGTGCAAGCCGGTGCAAATGTCTGAGCGAAGGGCAAGCTACAGCCCTGGGAGACTCCTGGGTGGTCCAGGCCATATACAGTACACGTCTTTTTCAACCTTGCCCATCAACTTGAAAAATCGTTAACTCATGTTTAAAAAAAACAGCACATTCTGGTCGCAGGTGCACTATTATTTTCATTTAAAAATACCAGGCACAATCACTTCAATCTATAAAACAGACTTGCTCTGTGAGAGGCGCAGAATAAATCAGGACCCCCCTATGAGATGAGCCAGGCAGGTATATGATTAGATCCACATGGAGAATGTAACCTTTATAAATCCCACACTACGCGCTGGCTCTCGGGGAGGTGAGATAGCCCTACCAGGCTGCCTGGCCTTTCTGTGTGTCATCCAACTGCGTGCAAGCAAGTGGGCCCAGAGGCTGACCTCAGGATGAACCCTCCCGATGAGGTGAAACAGAAGGCACTGGGGTCCCTAAGGGCCATCACAGAGGCTGGGGAGGAATGCTGATCGGGGAGAGAGCTGAGTGGAATTGCCACACTCTCCTGCACTGCACTTGATTAGGAAAAAGGATCCACTCAGGGCAGGCTTAAATAGCCCCTCCCCCCATGCCAGTCCTCATGCTGCATACAGCAAAGAGCAAATTGACACATTTTTCCTCATTAAAGGCAAGGCAGTGTTCTCTCCACAGCACACATCAGCAGCGGGACCATGGAGGGAGGGAGAGAGAGGGAGGGAGAGGGGGAGAGAGAGATAGAGAGAGAGAGAGATAAAGAAATGCAGAGATCAATGACTGGGCGAAAGCCTCTTTCCTCAGCTTTCCACACCAACTAGGGTTGGCTGATGTCTTTTAATTGCAAGAAGTTCATTGTTTCCATAATGTGGTCGTGCATGATGCAGCCTGAACAGAAGTGCTGTTTTCAACCATACTGAGTCCAGAGCTCAACAGGAGCGTGAACCTCTGTGCTTGCCCGGCTAAAGTCTGCGGTGGGGTAATGTCAGCCTCGCGTGTTACGAGGGAAACGCTGGGAGACAGAATCACTGCTATATTTCGCCCACTGCGTTTAAACAACCAAATAAGGGCAGACTTTGTCGCACTGCTTTAGAGGGGCAATAGAGAAGGTGTCTTTGTGAAGAGCATAGGCTGTGTAAATTTCACTGACGTGCTTTCTGACATCAATTCAAAAGTTGAACTGCACCTACTGTGACCCCATGGTGACAGATAGAGGCTCACGAAGGATACGGACTCTGCAGCAGCCCAGAGGAAAAGGGTGACGTGGCACTGAAAACTTAACAGCACTATGACGTATTATTAAATATTATGCAGGATTATTTGTTTCTTTCAGAGGATTTATCTGTAACAGCCACCGTTTTGATCATTTTTGAGCCTTTCTTTTTAAAGTAAACTCAATTTTTGCAGCATTTTACACATCTAATGTGAAATGCGAACTGTTACTATAAAGTGAAATGTAACTGTAAAGTTAGTTTTATAACAAATCAAAATTATAAATATAAACTTAAAGAAGCTTAAAGAATTGTGTTAAAACCTGTTCAAAGATGAGACCCAGTCACAATAGGGAAAAACACAATTACTATTCTATGATGTAATATATGCATCCCTTTTCATTTTATTATGTGTCTATTATTAATAGGATCGCGAGGAAAGGCCTCTTAATCTGTATTATTTATGATCGTTTTACGGTAAAGTCGGTATTAGCAATTAATAGGAAATCGCCATTTCTAGAACGGAAATTTCTTAAATAATGTTATGAACGTTGTTAAACAACGCCATAAAGCAAAAAATTAAAGAAATAAAACAATATTAGGCTACTTTAAACTGACTGTATTTAAAGATTACAGTAAAGATGATTTTAAGATTGTACTGAAATAGCCTACACTTTTGAACGTCAGTGGCTTGTTTTGAAACATTTTTTTATTCTTAGATATAAAAAGCTGTATTTCCTAATTAACCTGAATAACAGTCAATGTGTAAGTTGTGCGTTTTGAGTTTTCCATGTATGTTTTGATTTATATTTATAAAATAGACAACGCATACAGACACGTGTCGGTTGTCTGAACAAGGTAAATAAAGACGCGTGATAATCAGCATAAATCAGAAAAGGAATGTGACAGGGGTTGTAAAGTTTGACGTGCTAGTTAACATTCCTGCGTTTGAACGTTCCCGAGACATATTTATGACTGCAGATTGGGTCTATGGCGCATATTACCACGGGCCTGCTATGGTAACGCCGGAGGGCACCCGGCTTTTATATCAATGGCATAATAAAGATAATAATAATAATAATAATAATAATAATAATAATAATAATAATAATAATAATAATAATAATATAATAGTAGTAGTAGAAGTAGTAGTAGTAGCTAGTTGTATTAGCAGAAGTAGTAGTAGTATGAGGTCTACACAAATATGTCATACTTTAAATAATGAAAAATAATATGTCAATAAGCTGGCAAGCAAGTCAGTATTTAATTTAAAGAGGAATATTTATCATATTTATTGAAGCCATTTTAAAATATTTATTAAGGTATACAAACAAATTGAATATTGTCAGCGCAATATTGCACGTGTCCTCCGTCAACACGAAGAAAGCGAACAAGTTAGTGTAAATGTGAATTACAACTGACAGTCTGTAGCCTCGGGGCACAGCAGAAACTCAAATACAAAGATAAATAGTCTCAACAAAAAGACGAAAAAGCTCAATATTAGTCAACAATAGTCTTTTCATGCACTCACACCATATCTTAATCGTTCAGCTGTAAACAGAATAATACGTAGGCAAATGTTTTAAATATAGCTTTTAACGCTGCTTTAAGTATCAGTAGTCAACAGCGTAGGATATTATATATTATAGGTAACTGAAGCTCGTTTTTTAGCTGTTTTAAATTTTAAGTGTTTAAAAGTGACCGAATCTAATCGATTCTGTTTTATGATTCAGACATTTTGCTCAAATGTCCGAACGGATGCTTGTAGTCCCGTGTAGTAGTTATTCGTATAACTTTGAAATAGCGAAGATAAGTTACTATAAAACCACCTCCGTTTTAAATAACGGGCCAAATTCGTCTGGGAGACAAAGTCTGCCGTCGTCAGCTGTTATCCAAACTCTGCTGTCCTAAAGAGTAAAAAACTGAATGAAAGGCTATAGTCAGGACAGTAGCATAATTTAAGACTTGGGTGCTGTTCGGTACACAGTGCAACTTCGAAAGAGTCTAAAAACATGAATTTAAAGAACTGGACTGCAGTTCCCAATAAATTGTATTAATTGGATTTGATTTTTTCAAGTTCAAATATAAATGTGAATTTTCCACTGGTGCTGTTCTGCTAAAATGAAGGAAGACAGGGGAAGTTCCACTGAAGTGTTTGTATTGGCGGTACTTGGCTATGGCTGGACAGCGGCCAGACACTCTCGCTATAAAGAATGGCTCTTCGGTAAAGGCGCACGCCGTGATATTGATACCGTGATCACTTTTTCTTGGCCGCTTTTAGTGCCTTTGTTGCTCTCAATCGCAGTGCTAATCACGTGATGCGGTGGTTACTGTCGCATTTTGTTCAAACGGTCCTCATTCAGATTAAACAGCTCACTAAGTCATATCAAAATAGTTACAGGATAGACCTTCGGATGATCCCAGTTACATTTACATTTACATTTACGGCATTTAGCAGACGCCCTTATCCAGAGCGACTTACAAAAAGTGCTTCATTGTTTTACTCAGAACAAAATCTCTAGCTAGTTAGTTTAGGCTAACATCAGGAAGAAACTTTAAGCAAAGATATTATTAGATACAGTCAGTATGGACGCCTAGATATACTCAAAGTTAACCATATACTACCAGTTAACCTGTAACAATGTGGTACTGTGTGTAACAGTATTACCATCCTAAAAGTCAGGGATACAATCTATTCTTGCCAAAGGAATTTTTCCAGAGGAATTTGAGAGGAAGACAACACTGTCATGCATTTGCAACTAAATTCAGACATTTTTAAATAGTGTTTTGTAGTTTCTTTTTAAAGTAATTAGTAATTCATTTAAATACACTCATCATAATACTCAAACCATTACATTGTATTCTTACAGTATGTATGATTGAATGCACAAAAGAGCTCAAAAAGGTTTTGAAAAAACTCACAGTTAATCTCCACTGCAAAACCATAATGGACCAGCTCAGCAGTATAGCGAGTGCCAAAATGACATTGAGCTCAAACTCAAACCAGACCCTGAGAGAGCACAGGAACAGAAGGCCTTTCTGGTGTGCACAGACTCACACACCTCCGTGGTCTTCATTTATTTCCCTAAGAAAGCATCAGGCCACCTGGGCCTTACAACCAAACTTCATCAATCTTGAGAAATGGAATCCAGTGGAGAGAAAAATCAAATTCTCATTTGCAAGATGGGGAATGGGGGTGGACACAGGCAGTTCAGCTGACAGTTTACATTTGTTTACATCCGAAAGCTTACCTTGTGTATAACAAACCCCAATAAGATCGAAAACATGATACAAATCGATGAAAAATACAGTAAAATGCATTTTCAGATTTGTACAGTGACATGGTAGAAACAGAACCACTGTAGCCACCCTAAACATCCCTGTGCTGATAAGTGTGGGAAGAAAAAGCAGTATGACTGGTCAGAAAATTGTTGTTAAGAGTGTACTGTTGGTATGTGACAGTGTGTTTGATTGTTTGTTTGTTTGTTTGTTTGTTTGTTTGTGAGTGAGAGATAGAGAGAGAGAGAATGTAGTGTGTATTTCAGGGAAAGAGTTTGAGTGAGAGAAAGAGAACGAAAGAAAGTGAGAGCCAGAGAGAGACAGCAAGGCAAAGAAAGACAGAGAGAAAAGGAGAAAGAATGAGAGAAACGTCCATATTTCCAGCAGCACAGAAGGCTTCTGGGAGGTGGAGTGAACTTTTGAACCTTTGTGGCAGTGGCTGTCATGCACTTAGAATGCTTGAGTCTTCAAAAGTGCTTCACTGTTCATTCATGTGAAGGGCAAGACAGGGAAGCGAAGAGCAGTGTGACGGAGGAGCAGCCGAGCTGGAGTCCCCCAACCCAGCATCCACCCAACCCAGCATCCACCCAGCCCACCACTCACCCAGCCCAGCATCCACCCAGCCCACCACTCACCCAGCCCACCACTCACCCAGCCCACCAGCCCACCACTCACCCAGCCCACCACTCACCCAGCCCACCACTCACCCAGCCCACCACTCCCAACCCAGCCATCCACCCAGCCCACCACTCACCCAGCCCACCACTCACCCAGCCCAGCATCCACCCAGCCCACCACTCACCCAGCCCAGCCATCCACCCAGCCCACCACTCACGCATCCACCCAGCCCACCACTCACCCAGCCCACCACTCACCCAGCCCAGCCATCCACCCAGCCCACCACTCACCCAGCCCACCACTCACCCAGCCCACCACTCACCCAGCCCACCACTCACCCAGCCCACCACTCACCCAGCCCAGCATCCACCCAGCCCACCACTCACCCAGCCCACCACTCACCCAGCCCACCACTCACCCAGCCCAGCATCCACCCAGCCCACCACCACCCAGCCCACCACTCACCCAGCCCACCACTCACCCAACCCAGCCATCCACCCAGCCCACCACTCACCCAGCCCACCACTCACCCAGCCCAGCATCCACCCAGCCCAGCATCCACCCAGCCCACCACTCACCCAGCCCACCACTCACCCAGCCCACCATCCACCCAGCCCAGCATCCACCCAGCCCACCACTCACCCAGCCCACCACTCACCCAGCCCACCACTCACCCAGCCCCCACCCAGCCCAGCCCACCACTCACCCAGCCCACCACCCACCCAGCCCACCACTCACCCAGCCCAGCCATCCACCCAGCCCAGCATCCACCCAGCCCACCACTCACCCAGCCCAGCCCATCCACCCAGCCCAGCCACTCATCCAGCCCACCACTCACCCAGCCCACCACTCACCCAGCCCACCATCCACCCAGCCCACCACTCACCCAGCCCACCACTCACCCAGCCCACCACACAGCCACTCTGCCATATTGCTCAACATGCACATCAGGACAATGGAAGAATAACCATGGCTTGGCAGAATCAATGGAAGAATGGCAAAATGGATAGATGGTTGAAAGCAGACATGGAAACTTCAATAGTGAAAATTTCCTGTCAAGCCAATGATCCTTTCCTAAGGAAACTTCATTTGACCTGTGCTGTTGCCATAGGAGTGTAGGTCAATTATGCCATCACAGACAGAGTTCAGACAGGTCACAAAGTGACCAGCTCAACACCCACAGGTCAAAAGTTCACTGGAGGGAGGAAGCTCCACTCGAGGTCTAGGTACACACTACGCTGGCTTCAACCTTATGGTTGAGCGGTCTGAAAGGGTGTGTCCCTGTAGATCAAAGCTTCAACCTGCAGCCCACAGTGTATAGACAGCACACAGTGGGACCATTTGAAGAGTCAGCAATCCTCTAAAGCAGGTTCCTGATATGCAATAGAATTTACATGTTTGGAATCATAGAAGCAGGGTGGAAACAGGAAGTAGTAGAAAAAAGAAAATAACAGGTTCATATGCATGCTAGCACACATACACACACACACACACACACACACACACTAACCGTTCACTTTAGTCTTACAGATAAACAGTTGATTGGTAAGCTAAGAACATCACTGATGAAACCCCTTTTCAACTCTCCTGGGATTAATTACAATAATCAATTCACTAACCAACACACCCATTAATTTGGGCCCTGTAATCCTCTGACAAAATCAAATTTACATCTTGATCTAATTTACGGTAAAGATTCCACAGAGCTGCGAGTCCTTTCCTACACTCTGATTGGTTTCCTCGGCTGTGCTGCAGGACCACTGTGCGCTGAGATAACAGCGATGGAAGCAGCTTTTGTTTCACGGCATAAATCAGTCAGTTGAGCACAAAGGGAAGTGGGCCGTGGTCATGGCTGATACCGCCCAGGCCCCTCGGCACACGCACACACCACAACCTACCCCGCTGGATACAGCAAGTCCTTCCCCAGAGAAGGCAGCAGAACCCACGAGGCATCGTCCTCAGAGACCAGAATATTAAAAAAACTAGATTTAAAATAGGTTTTCTTTTTTTTTTCTTTTTTTAGCATTTCAGTTTTTGTGTAGATTTGTCACTACGTGCAACTACCACTCATGTTTAAGAGATAAAAATCCAATATTCTGAAGATGTGCCAATTTCTTTTTTTCGTCTTAAACTTGGCCTGGCTGAAAATCTACTGCGTCACACTGCTGTGATGCGGCCTGCAGGACCACTGTCACCCAGACAGGGTAGTGCAGCGGTGCAGGCGAAGCCGGGTCAACCGCGCGGTCTGCGGGTGAAACGCAGTTCACATTACCATACAGACAGGGGCCCTGACAATGGAGCACCCATCTGTTCCTGTCAACCATAACAAATCTGGTGTCAGGCTCCTCTCTGGAGATGAGGAGGCGGTCCTCGCTAAATGAAATAACACTGGCTCCGCCCCCCAGCCAGCCAAGCATTCTGCTTCCTCCTCAAACAAACAACCCAGTGACATCACTGAAGCGACTGAAGGAGGAAGGGCCAAATGAGTGAACACGTTGCAGTATATTCATGATTTAATCAAACCAAGATAAAGGAAATAAATAAATAAGTTGGCTATTTTTTTTTCAGTTTTCAGCATAGCATTTCCTTATTGTGCATGAGGGCATACGGCGTATGAGGGGGCCTGAATGCTGAAAACACAACAGAGACTTATGTTTAAGTGAATGAACACAATTTCCATAACTGTATTCATTTCCGTTATTTAATTTCCTAATGTTCAGATGTGTTTCCCAAAGCTCTTGATGTGAGATTCCCTGTTGGTGAACTAAACATGAACTCTGAACTGCACTTGCCCCCTCTGGTCATTACCTTTATTAAAAGGGTGACATGATATGAATCCCACCCCAGCGACTCCCATTTGACTTACACTGCTTTTTTTTTGCATTCACATCAAAAGAACACACACAGTCTTGACCCTTTTGTTCCTAAATAATAAAGATGCCAAGTAAATGTGGTTGTTGAAAAAAAAAGTGCTTAACCGTGTGATAGTGGGTTGTTCAGTTTCATTCTAAGGCAAAAAAGCAATATTTTTACGCAGAGATTAATGTGACCTTTCAGGCCTGTCACTGATTTCTTTTGAGGGACATGGAGACCACCGTCATACTTTCTCATATCTTTTCTCTGCTAAAATCAAAAGCTGTTTAAAAATGGTTAGCAGTATATTTGTCATTTCTAGACAAGTGTGAACACAAAATTAGCTTAAAATGATTTGTTTTTAACAGACAACATATTTTATACCGGCTAAGCAAATGGAACTGCAATGTCCTCCTTCCTCTCTAGAACAGAGCCTGTGGTGGCAGATGAGTGATCAGGGGAGAAGGGGACCAGACACAGCCCCTCAGGTGCAGGGTTGTGTTTCAGACCCAGCTGGGAAGAGAGAGGCTAGGGAGGATGATCAGTCATGGCCTTAGCCTGCAGCAACATCCAGTTCAGCTTCTGTGTAAACTGGGTTCTGGCTGCAAGGAGATACATGACCATCTCTAGTCTCCTTTCCGTCATTTCTCCATGTGTCACTCGCTAGAACCTTCCCCTGTTGCACCTTAAATTTTCTTTTAGTGATTTTTTAATTTTTTTTTTTTTTTGGTGAAAATGCTCCCTCTTTCTCAGAAAGATAAAACAAATATTGCAGTCATAAGCATGCCCACAGCTGAGCAACAAAGGCATACGACTGGGAAGCCCCATCAGCACTCAGACATACACAGCCAAACGCAAAAGTTCAATGACAGCAAGTCAGTTATCTCATCACTAGAGGGCGCTCTTCATCCCTTTTCTGCTAAAGCGATCCCAGCCAGGAGTGACGAGCCCCACCCCCTCCCCCCACCCCCACATCTCCTTCTCCATATCCTACTGGCATTCAGCACAGGCGTGGGAATCCACTAGAGGGTGATATGTTACCAAACACCTCCACCACACTATACTTAATCATTACTCTGCCCAATAAACCCCCAACATCCTTCAAAGATAGTGTTCCCCAATGTGCTAAAGAGGCTAGCTACATCTTGCACACATACTCTATGGGCTGATTTGATATACAGGTTATCCACATACATCTATGTCAAATGTCTACCATATGCATACTAGACAGAAAGTTTAAAGTTATATCATAACCTTTAACTTGACCTGTTTACTAGGATGTGCAGGCTACATTAAGTTTAAGTATCTGCTACTGTTCTGGGTCTACATGGTTTTGATCTTGTATGCTCTACACAAACACTACGACCTCGTGCAAGCATTACAGGTGGACACTTTAAACTTGAGATCCAGATATAAACACTAGAGAAGATGGTGTTAGGATGGTGTTAGGATGGTGTTAGGACTGGGCCTCCGTGCAGGAACAGGGACCAGCTTGATCATCATCCCCAGATGCAAACACACAAAAACATGTGAACTCACATTCAGGCGCAGCATCCTCCTGGCAGTCCGAAGCAACAGACAGGTCATCCGAAGGGGCAGAGCGTCCCAAGCTGGAACTGTGGTTGTCGTCTGAGCTGTCCTCGTTCCTAAACTCGGCTGAGGGGGGGACAGAAGCGCAGGAGCAGCGGCCGTTTGGAGCGTGGACATGACACATATGGAGATTAATGACGGAAGTTAAAAAAAAAAATGTGTATGAACAAGGGGCTACTCAGATCAGGAAGACCTTCTGATGGTAATGAGTGACTATGCCAGGACTGGCATGTAATCAGGGTAAATTTTATATCTATGGGAAGCCACTAGAACAAAATGCTATAATACCAAGTAAGATGTCAAGTGCTAACTTACACTGGTAGGGAAATTCCTGTGGATTTCTGAAAAACAAGACCATATTCAGTTGAATAAGAATAAATAGAAGAGATTGGAAGAAGATAAAATGAATAAATCATCATGGCCTTTGTTACAAAATATTACATTACTAAATGCTACATTTCTGATGCTACTTCATAGGTAGACTGGATTGGAAAGGTATGTAGGTGTGTTAACATTTGCACCTACATTAGTAGGTATGAGTAATCTAATGACCAGTTATACCATTTTAGTTTTTTGCTTTTTATATGAGCAAAAATACACTAGAGGAGGACTTTAGAAATGCTCATTTAGAATGAAAATTAACAATAAAAATGTCAGCCAGTCAATGTAATGACTCCCACTCCCATGTTATGAATTCCTCACGTTTGATATAAAACAACTCCACAATTACACACAGTCAGCTTTGTGTTATACGCTCACTCCTGTAAATGCTAAGATGGTGCTGGGTTGATTTCTTCCTATAATGCTGATCTATTCAATCGCAGATGGAGCCGCGAGCTTTTCTGTCTGTCTTAAGCTGTCTGTCTAACTTAAGATGTCTGTCATTTCATGTTAAAAAATGTGAATAGTTGCGTGGGCTGCAACTATGCTGGAGAGAGAACAATGCCTCTGCTGCAGAAAAGATCAAACTCTGGCACCACAAAACCGCAATGGTTAGCACACCGGCAATGCAACGGTGCACTCTCGCTGAGCAGGAAGAAGAACAAGCAGGCAATATCCTGTGCGTTAATCTAACATGTTTGCTTGTCAGAACAATGACAATCTGGAAATTTTATTTTATTTTCCATTAATATGGATTTTTTTTCCATTAATTTCCAAATAAAATTGTTAAATTCATTTTATATATTTCTAATTAATTGGTCTTATTCAAAAGAAAACAAAAAATCTGATATTATGGACTAGATATGTCTTTTTCACCTTTCTTCACCTTATTAGTTACTGTAAATAATGTGTGTCATGTGTGTGACACATCAAATGATTAATGCATAAGAAGCTCCTACTTATTGTGGACAACTCGAAAGTTGTTGAGAAGAATGTCTCTTGTTTCACGAGCATGTCTACTCAGGTTCTCATCCTCAAGAATGCTTGAGACAAACAGTTCACAATCTGAAAAAGATTATTCACACACACACACTGAGATGTTACCTACAGTCTATTTTTTGCGATCTTACTGCTTTATCACAGAGAGAGAGAGAGTATGAGAGAGGGAGAGGACACAAACTAAACAAATTAGATAATGGCAATATATGTGAGTAGAAACAGCTCAAGTGTCATGGTGAAATACTGTCCCCACTAATTGATGTCCTTGAAATATGCAAACGCTCTCCAAAAGATCAAGTTGTGAACATCAGTTAATGCAAATGTTACAAATGTCAGTGTGTGCGACTAACAGAGGATTTCATTGTGTCTGAATGAATAAGATCCCTCATGGAGGATCACACTGCACAATAGCATGGAGGCTCACACTGTACAATACACAGTAATAGCAACACCAGAATAGTAGCTAGATACTGCTCTACACATGATTACAGTACAGTATAAGAGTCTGAATGCTTTCTCAAAGCACCTGTCAGTGAGAGGGTTTTAACAGTAAATGGCTACACTGCAGCTAATGAGAACTAGCTAAAGGTGAAGGTAAGCATCAGAATCACACACACTCACAAAATTCTACATTCAAAAAATGATATCATAGAGACCAAACTTTCTCAAAAGACGGCCATGTTTTCAAACATCAATTCTTTGTTCATTAACGATTTATTAACAAATAATTATTACTTCATTAAGATTTAAGTAATAGCTCTAGTTGAACCAGTCCTTATAGTTAACAATACTACTGGTACTACTAATAATAATGATAGTGTAATACTAGTAATACTAGTAATACAATACTATGTAGGTTAATATCTTCCTTAATGAACTCTCTAAAACACATTCTAGAACAACACGTTCTAGAACAACAATGTGTCTTGAACCAGTACCTTCTAGAAGTCTTCTGATGTCTTCAGAAATTGTGCCCATCACTGAAAAGAAGACTCCACTGGAAAAAGTCCTGTTTGAACTGGTTTGGTTTTAAAGTCCCAAGAGTGAAACTGTTGTCTACAAAATGTTCCACCTTGCTGAAACTATCAGAGAGCGACTCTTAAACCTCGTGGACTCATATACAGAGCATAAGAGGAAGAGCACAGCTCTTTGTCTGGGTTATGAAACTGAAACTAGTTTGGCTAAACAAATACAGAGAAAGGCAGGGAAAGGTAGGGTCTACTGTAGAACAGGACCAGGTAGGACAGCAAACGTGCCTTGCAGGCTACTCCAACCAGAGTTCTTACGTTTTTAAATTCAAATGAGTTCATGGTCCAAAGGTAGTGCGCTACAGTGAAGGGAGCTTCAAGTTCTATCAGAAACTTTTACCAAATAACCTTTAAAAGCTTCTATTTTAAATGTTTTTTTTATTAATTCGTCTCTTGGTTTTGTGTATGATTCGTACTTTATTTTGCCTATTATCATCACTGTTCATTTTCAACTAGTCTGTCTCAATAGATTATGGACTTTTGGGCCACATAATTAATCCAATAATACCTTCACAAGTACATTATTTATCTACATAAATGTTTTTATTGCATATTTTGGTAAATATAAAATGTATAAAAGGCTGATGCACGCAGCTTATACCTTGCAATTAAAAACAGATTAAAATGACAGAAATGTATTACAATCTACAAATGCATCGTCATTATGATCATATTGAAGAACATTTTGTTCTTCTGCATAAAAAATCCCTCGCTTAAAAAAAAAAAAAAGTACAGTTGCTGTGAGGTGTCCAAGACAGGTGCATCGTGGGATATAGGGCGGATTGGACGGTAATGGGAGAAAAACAAATCTGAATAGAATGGAGGGGGTAGCATTCCAAGGCGAGGACATGACCGTTTGACCCCTTCCTCTCTGTCCCTGTAGCTACAGCCCCTGGTGAAGGGAAGATGGAGGAATGAGCAAGGCCTCCCTGCTCTCCATGACCACTGCCTCCTGCCTGCTGGGCATTGGCCATATGAAAGGAAGAAGCCTTTGTAATCCACCCAGGATTACACCGCCCAACAATACACAGCTGAAAGAGCGACAAAGACCCAGTATCAAACACTGTCCCGGGCTGATGAGGAGAACCTGCTATGATCTCCCACCACCAACACTGCCATCAGCACCTCTCATCTCCCCATGAGCTCTTTTGCCATTCGCCTGCTCTTTTCTTCTCTTCGCTTATCTGGAGACGCAGGCTTTTTCATCTTGGCATTCCTTTTCATTTGCGTTTCACTCGGGGGAGGGGCGCAGCTCTCCCATCTGAGTAAATCACCCTCCTCCACAAAACCCCCACACTGTAACACAGCAGCGCACCCCTCCGCAGAACCGGACTTGGTCCGAAGGCGCCGGAACAGCACCGGTTGAAGTTCGGCGCCTTGCAGTGAGGGAACTCACGGCTGACAAATTCTCTCTCAATTCCTGCTTAATCTCAATAAAGTACTAGATACATATCACTGAACTGAATGGCATTCAAACCCCAAGGCTCATTCCTGCTACTGGCTTGACCTTTTGAACCTAGATCTGCTGTTCCTGCTAATTAAGCTCCTGTCCCACACTTTAAGATAAATCTGCAGATCTCACTAAGATGATGTTTGAGGTGGTGTTTAAGAGGCCTTGTGGTAAATATCTCCTAAAGGGGAAAACGGCATGATAGTTTGTTCAGGGGATTTCTAAGGTATCAGTACATGTCACCCGCAAATCCTCAAACAAGGAGAGCTGAGGAACAGATGATCTCTTCAGACACTGGCACACAGACTCGGCCCTCACAGGAAGGCTCTGCTTCTGCACAGCCAGCTGTACACTGAAGTGGATCCAGGTCATTGGAAAGGATTTAACCATCATGGCTCCATGTTCAAAACATACGTGTCCTCAACGTTGCTTGAGATTGCTTCCCCAATGTCTTATGTCTCTTTTGAATATCAACATGCACAGTAAAATCTACATACTGCTAAAATCTAACCAAAAAAACTAAATTGCTTCAGCAAAGGAAGCGGTAATTCAGCAAAGATTTATATCGCCTTTGACAACCGCTCTCCTTTGTAAATGTTTTGTCTTTTGCACAGATTGATAGCAGTCATTGCACATCAAACGTGATTGAGAAGCTTTAGCAGTTCCGCAGTGGGCAGTGCTGTAGTCTTTATCCTGCTGGAGGGAGAGATGAGACCCTAACACAGGAGGATCTGTTTGGACACACACTCACACTTCACTGTCTGGTGGACGAAACTGGGGAGGCAACCAGCGAGACAGAGAAACAGATGGTCTGTCACTGATAAAATGAGCCATCTACCTTCATCTGTCTCCCTCTATCCCACATAATTCTGCCTTCTTTAAATCAAGTTATTGATAGAGCAGTGGCTACGCTCCTCTCAAAAAGAAACTCTGTGAATAAACCAGTACATGGACAGATGCATCATTTAGCAGCTGCAAACCACCTTTGTCAAGGTCCGGTAGCATTTCATCTCTACACCTACAGTGTGGCAGCAAGCAAGCGTTTTATCTTGCATAGCTGTTTTTACAAACGTATACTTAACATGTCCATTTCTCAAAGGCCCTGGTCTGGTTTCTGCAGTAAAAAAAGCTATGTAGTTGTTCCCTAATAAAGTAGTGCGTTGGTGGCTTGCCATAAGAACATAATGGTCAGGATGATTGTGTAGACTCCAGAGGAAGAGGAGTGTAGAGAGTGGAGATGGAGGTTTAACTAGTATTTTCCCATCAAGGGGTGGTGTCTATTCGCATGTCTCTGTGCTTACCATTCGCAGAGTGTCAAAAACAAAAAGACAGACAAAATGGCCCCATGACCCTGCCTTTAAAGAACAGGGTGAATAGTGTATATAGTTCTCTTTTTATCCTTTGGAGCTCAGGTTCCCCTGTGGAGTGACACGCTTCAGAAGGACTTGAACAAGACTCAGGAAGTCAAGCCATGCATTTGATTTGTAAAAGCCCTTGTGACAACCATGCCCAGCATGTGAAAGAGAGGGTGAGAGAGGGAGAGAGAGAAGGGGAGAGAGAGGGAGAAAGAAGGAAAGAGAAGGAGAGAGAGGTCTTTGGTCTGCCTTAACATTACAGATACTGCACCTGTCAGTACGTAGTGCACAAAAGCTAACAATTATCCTTTTTTCTGTTCTGTGGCCTCTCTAGCAAAACTCTTGCCCTCCCTGGTGTCTCACAGGCCCCAGACAGTGCTCTGTCCCTGTCTGTGCTGGTAATGAATGATAGCTCAGTGGTGTAGAGGACACAGAGCTCTGATGCTTTGCTCACCTGGTGAGCTCCAACAGCAGGGGGGGGGGAGCCCAGGCAGGACTGCTGCCTCTGACTTTATGCACCCAGCTGCTGGTTTGTGTGAGGCAGCAAAAAAAGAAGCTGTTCTCTGCAGCAGTATACATGGCTTTAGATCACATGACTTCACAGCCACTGGCCCATTGCTGCTCGCTTCTGTCTCCACTACTTCAACCTCAGCGAAGCCGATCTCCGTCTTTGGTTCTCCTCAGCGTCACACCGCCCCTCGCACGCCACTTCCAGAAGTGTGTCCCTGCAAGCTGACAGGAGGATGAAAAGCATTCTGCTCCTGCAGGCGGGTGGAGCGTCTGTCTGTAAAGGACTGCAGCTCCAGCCCTGACGCCTGCAGATGGAGACCCAGTGGGAGCCCCAACCAAAGCATCCAAAAGGGCAGTGAAAACACCCTAATGACAAGATTCACTCAAACAGCAAAAAAAGAAAAAGAAAATTGCCAATTACCCTTACAGCGGTTGTAAAAGTGAAGCACGTAGCCCATTACCTGCATATGTTTTGTAACTGGCTGGCCAACAGATGAATTTACATCTGCGTAATTTCTCCCATTATCTGACAAAAGGGGATGAATGCAGCTCAAATAATGACTTTTTATATGAGCAGAGATTAAAGCTGATCTAAACAGAAGCCAAGGTTTTGACTCTTTTGACTCTTTTGATTGTGTCTCGGCGTGTTGAGGAACACAATTAAAGCACAATGTCTTTGAGAATGATTGGATTTTTTTATGTATTGAAACATTCAACATTGCATTATCAGTCAACACAACCTAGTGCTAAGTAATATTCTCTGAACCTTCTGTCATTTTTAAATAATGAAAAATGCATAAATGTTCAATATATTTGCAATTGATAAAACATTTTGAAAAATAGTTCCTATTTAACGCACAGCTTACTGCTTTTAATTGTTGTAAACTTAATATGAGGCACTACAAGAGGGGTCAATATCATTGTACAATAAAGACTTCCCAGATATTTGGTCAGACACTCTTGTCTTGTTCTGCTGGACAGGCCCAAGGCCTTAGTGAATTAATTTGGGCGTGAACTCTGGATGAACCTGGTCAGTGGAGAGGGTGCTGACAGTGCACTGCTGCAGGGGCAAGAACTGTGCAAACCCAACACCCTGAGTAAATATTGGAGCAGTCCATCAGTTGATCAGGGGAATGAAACAGGGCTGCCCAGAATCCACAGATTTCTAAGTGGAGGTGAGGTTGATTGAGGCTCCAGATCTATCTAGGCTATTTTGGGTTTTTTGGGGGGTTTTTTTGCTGCTGGTGGTGGTTATTTTTTAAGATCTTCTTTTAAGAAAATATTCATATTTCATTGCTTAGTACTGATCAATAAGAACACTGGCTTACTCTTTTACTGTTCTTGAAAATTCAAATCACTTGGTGATTGTTATTATTAAATGTTTTGAGTGCATGTTACCATTGTCATATTCTGCAATTTCTATTGAATTAAAGTGACTAAAGAATGTAATGTTTTATAAAGCTGTTACACTACATGCAGGGGTTAAACAGGAACAGGAAAGTGTTATTCAGTTCTTCTCGAGCAAGAACAACTACACTCCAGAATGTACTTGGTGAACATTTCTTTACTGGGCGCCATTACCAAGCTATCTCCTCTGTTTAAATGTTATAATGAAGATAATTGACACAGTATTCAAGCAAAAAACCCTGGCCCAATGTACATTACATATTTTTATAGTATATATAATAAATAATATATAGTTATATATATAATCATATATATATAACATAGTACAATGGTAAGTGTGAGTAAAATTGCAAAATGAGTCAGTGGTGTAGTGGGCAGGAGGAGTGTTTACATGTTTAGAAAGCCTGAAGGCAATGGGAGGTGAAAAGGTCATAGGAAGCCACCCGGTGTGTACTGCAACATTCCTCTTGTCAAACTATACATACAGGGGTTAACACTAATTTAAATTAGCCCTATTGTGAGGTAATATCCCTTAATGTCCCGTCACAAAGAACATGCTCCTACAAACATACAGAAGCTTCTAATTAAAAGAGAATCAACTCATTGACAAAATCACTTGTTCTCATTTGATTAATGGAAACTCATTTCAGAAAAATAAAACACTTTTATTCAGTTATCATTACTTACGCACTTAACAGGCCAAATGACTACTGTATACGTATGAATACACGATCCTTTCTCCCAGAAGTATACATTTCTAGTGCAAATTAGACTGCCCATTCCGTGGCAGACGACAGTAATGTATATTTAAATGCATTACATCATATTTATATAGATCCACATGCTCGGGCATTTATAAAAACATTTACTTCTAAAGCAGCGACGTGCATTAAGTTGGAGAAAAATGTTTCCAAAATCCATAAGCTATTAGGTAACAGGTTGGTAAAGCTGCAAGATGTAAAAATTTGGTCTAAATCAAAACGTCCTCGGCAACAGAATGTGGCAACATGTAATTGTAAATTCGTTAGCTACAATGGCATAAACCACTCTGACTGTCCTTAGTTTGTGACTGAAGTGTCTGAGATTGGAGACGGGGCTGGGGACGAGATAGTTGAGTTGTTTGTGATTTGTCCAGAAGCGAAGTCAGCAGCTCGATTTATGCTCGGGACAGATCCTTCTTTCTCGCGTTTTTTCTGTTTCATTCGGCGATTTTGAAACCAGATTTTAACCTGGGTCTCGTTCAGTTCAAGCGTAGCGGCCACTTCGACTCGTCGTGCCCTGGTAAGGTACTTGTTAAAATGGAACTCCTTTTCAAGTTCGGTGAGCTGCTTCGTGGTGAAATTGGTACGAATAATGTTTTGTTGACCGTGGATTCCATATTCAGTGACTTTGACTGTAAAGAAGAAAATTATTATTTATTAGGAATAAATAAGAAAACCATGCTGTAGATCAATACGACTCACAAATTCACATATTCAGAATTCGACGTGCAGGCCTCCCTGGCATGAGACCTTCTTGTACACTAGAATAAAGATGGCTTCACTGACCTGTTTTAGGCGGATTCCGCTTTACTTTCATCCAGTCGAAAGTTTGTGCTTGGTTATGGTTCCTCTTAGAGTCAGTGTCATTATATGTCAGGCCGGAATATTTACTGTACGCGCTATAACTATGCTGTTGGTCTTTCTCTCCATAGTGATATGATGGATATTGACTAACTGTGACCGGTCCTGGTCTGCGGTTAGATTCCCCCAGTGTCCCAGTGTTGGGTCCGACGTTTGCAACTGAAAAACCAGGAGACTGGTGATACATAAAGTCTTCTCCTTGACCGAGAACGTTCTGATGGCCATAGTCCAAATGAGCGCGGCCCTGCTTCCCGTAGTTTGCCTGTCCTGTTGTAACAAGATCCAAATTAATGTGGTATGGCTGGGACGGTTGATGCGCATAGCTCATGCCTTGAGTTTCATGTAACGCCGGTGTAAACGAGTTCCCTCCAACTGGCCGCCCCTCAGCAATGCAACTGTTAGTGCTTGCACAAGCATTTTGCATGTATTCCTGGTCCAAAGAAAAACATCCAACCTTTGCATTTATTGGGTTAGTTCCACGGTTATAAACTGTGTAATCTAAGTATGAATTCATTGTGATTGACCACCCGTAATTAAATGGGGTCAGAAAACGCCAACGTGTTGTCCCAATGCCCTACAACCTCTTAGCAGTATGTCAAACCTCAGAAGTTCTATCCGGCTACATATCAACCAAGTGACAGCTCATGTGACCAAAAGTGCACCAATAGAATGAGACCTACAGCAGCAACTAGGGCGTAGCGAGTGTCCATCAAACAACTCGCATTTACATGACAAACACATCAATGGCATCCACCTATCAGTCAGATAGACGCACAAGTTAACAGGCTATGCCTGAAGAAAATTGTTCTTATCACAGCAATAAGAACATTTTAACGACTTAACAACTCTTTTTTTCAGTGGGGCGGGGCGACTGAGTCAACAGAAGACTTCTGGAAAGATTATTTTCAAATTCTAAAATGCTCTTACTTCACTTTCGCTCTCGTAGCACAGAAAACAGGACGAGCCATTCGTAGCCGTTTGCCCTTGCTGTGCTATTCCAGTATTTTAAAGTACATCACACACTGCTTGCGTATATAAGGGGCTAACATTAGACTGCTGACTCGGCTATAGTACAAATGTAATAATTTGGCCTATTTTCTCTTAGCATACAGCGCTCTGGATAACATTTAGATATGTTTCGAACAGAGAACGCTGTATGACGGATGGATGGATGGATGGATGGATGGATGGATGGATAGATAGATAGATAGATAGATAGATAGATAGATAGATAGATAGATAGATAGATAGATAGATAGATAGATAGATAGATAGATAGATAGATAGATAGATAGATAGATAGATAGATAGATAGATAGATAGATAGATAGATGCGTACTTAAAAGCACATTAGTTATAGTATATCCAAATTTAAACGTGCAAAATGTGTTTTAAGTATATCTTTTGCTTTTCTTGTTTAGGAAACTGCTGGGAGATGAATCAGCGACGTGATTGAGTAACATGTCAAGGAATGACTTTAAAGCAGCCGCAAGCTATGTTCACTCCTTCATAAATAATAGCTTATTATACGACTGTATTAAAACAGTGAAACAGTAATTGTGCAATTAAGGAGCTGAATCGAAAACAGACTCCGTTTAAGACATCTAAGAGGGAAAAGGGGGAAATGAAACATTAGTTTTATTGCGAACAGGTCGCAAATCATAAGAATCATTCCAAAATGGCCCTCCTATTTTATATATGAAATCAGGTCAGTTGAGCTTAGCCAATGACGAGGAAATAATTAATTTCAAATAAAGCCTCCCTACATCGCTCCCATGTAAATGCTTTACATTTCAGCATTTGTAGGCCTATAGTCTATTTTTATCCAGAATCTTGTTTGTGTTTTTTGAATTTGGAAATGTAAGGCATGTCTTAATGAAAAATCAAATTAGTTAATAATCTATCTTGTTGCACGGAAAATGTATTTGTAGATGTACATAAGTGAAGATGTGGCGGGGCTTACTGTTGACAGGGGTGTGTGAAGGACCAAGAACTGAGGTGCAGACTGGCGTTCTGCTGATCAGTGAAATTGTGAGACATGGGTTGAGGAGAATGGCTAAATTCCTGCATTTGGGGCACGATAGAGGTCAAAAAAGCCCCGTAGTTATCCTCAGCATAATATGAACAGTTGTGGCCATTAAAGGTGAGAACATTGGCATTATTTAAAAACGGACAGAATGGATCATTTGTGGGTTTACAATTCTGTGGATAAGACGGCGAATCTGCGGAGTTTCTGAAAACCTCGTAAGCATAATTTTGAGGACTCATAACAGATTGAGAATCAATGTTAGTCTCGGTGGGTGATTTAAGTGAGTCACGAACGATCATTCGTGGGGACAGCGGCCGGCTAGCCCCAGTAGACGGGACCATTCTTTTCAGCTTGTCGTCTTTTTTAGATTTCATCCGTCGGTTCTGGAACCAAATCTTGATCTGTCTCTCACTGAGGTTGAGTAGATTGGACATCTCTAGGCGCCGCGACCTGCACAAGTAACGGTTGAAGTGAAATTCTTTTTCCAGTTCCACCAACTGAGCACGTGTGTACGCTGTGCGCATCCTTTTAGAAACTCCTGACACCAGATGTCGTTCAGCGGTTAGGCTTTCTTCTGATGAGAAATATATACGTCATTAAATACCAACATCAGCAAATTAAATCAACAGCATATACTGACTGTTTAGACATATTTTGTAAGCAATAACCTGGGGTTTATTGCTTATCTTTGTAAAAGTTAAAAAGGCTAAGACTTGGTAAGTGTCGTTTATTGTGAACTGGATCACCATATGATAATTCAAACCGATAGTACCCACCATCATAAAAGCTGTGACTTTTCTGTTTTAATTTTCTCTTTGACATCCAAGGGAAGACCTGATTTCTGTCAAAAGTAAAGTCGTTGGTTTTTAAAGCAGTGCTCATATCGTCGGACTGCACAGAATTGATGCAAGGTTTCTGAGCGGAGACCGGGAGTGACGGTGCTATAAAGTTTTGATAGCGTTCACTGGGAAAACTGAGCCTAGTACGGTCCTTGGTTCTCTGATTATTTTGGATATCGTTTCCAAGGTAAATGTGGAAGCAAACGTTCCTCTGTTTACCGTTTTCTTCCTGGGAAGCCATGTAGAGTGACACGTGTCTTGCCACAGCATCCAAATATGTTGACACCCTCAAACGAGTCACTGCGGGATAATGAGGAGCCGATGTTGTATGCCTTGTTCTGCACTGCCTGGATTGGTTTTATTTGCTAGCTCGAGTCTGTTTGGGCTCCTGGCAAAGCGGTGGCATCTTAAGTCACGTGACAGACTCGTTCAACAGGCCACTTGGTAGGCGACCTAAAAGGTCAAAGTAACACAGGGCATGAATGAGGCGACATAAATCCATTACAGCTGAAAGAGCACTTGGCATGGATTGGCTGTTTCTTGCAAAAAAGCTATAGAATGAAATTTAAAGAAATTTAAAGAAAATCTCACTAACAAAATAAAGGCCTTGTTTATATATTTGATACCTTGTAATGGATGTGCTGATGCTCTGCGCGGTGACATAACCACCACAGTTCTTTGTCAAGTTATTAGTCGTGCTTTAAAAGTCGACACTGTTGAATTCTGAACTTTCATTAAATATCTTATTGTACAGCAAATGGTGAAATTCTAAATCTAATTTTGAGCATTTTTGACAAGATAGCCACGTAACGTTGTTTCTTTGTAAAGAGAAGCATTTTGCAAAATGTGAAACAAAGTCTTCTGTTGCTGGACAAGCTCGTTGGTGGCTTATTAAACGCGAAATTACCGTATATACTTATATATGTATCATAACGTATACTTCAAAACTATATTCAGAGTTTTCGGAAAGTGTGGTTAGTTTAGGCTATTTGTCAACTCTCGGCCAACTCTCGTGGTTAAAATCGTTCAAGTATCCTAAAAGTCTGGGGTAGTGCACTTTTGTGGTCGTTTACTGACGTAAATGCAAGGATAAAATACAATTTCATGGGCTTAATTAAGCATACATTCAAGCTGAGAAAAAGGCAGATAACCTGTCTCGTACTGTAGCCTAACTCAAATGCAAAATAATTTAAAAATTAGCAAGACCTTCACGTCATGCTTTCAGAGTAAATAGCTTTTTAAAATAGCCAAATTGCAACGAATAAGCAACGATAAGAGAATTAAACAGAAACAGAATGAAACTGCTTTAAACAATGTTATTTGACTAACATGTTAAAGGGTCGCCCTACAGGCTTATTTTCAATTGGGCTCTTGTTGATAGAAGTAGTGGAGGGTTAGCGATACCGATAAAGAGACAAATAGAAAATAATGTATAGCAAAAGAAACGAGAGTGACGACACTAAAGAACAAAGGCTCCTGAACTCGTCGTGAACCCTAGCTGAAGTAATATGGTGATAAATCATGTAGACATATCCGCCGTTCACAAACCGAGCCTATTTCAATACAGCTTGCCTGTCACGTAGGGCTGTAGAGGTTTTGTCTTGAATCCACAAATAAGTAAGGGCTCGGAGATATTTTATCTTCAATTTCTTTACCTGTCCAAGAAAACTACTGAACAATGACGCATTTAATTTCACTAATTTAAGTCAGCTATGTAAGGTTTGTGCTTGACCAATATAAAATTACTTGATGAATCAGCGAATGTCAGTAAATACACGGCCAAATTAGTAAGAATTTCCACCAAGAATCCTGTCATCGTAAAATCTCTATACATTTAATTGGTAAGAATGCCCTTCCTTTATTGTCTCCTGAATCTCTCACTACATAGTAACGCAACGTTTAATTTGACACACGTTTAACTGCTTATCACTCCCGTGCTCAAGGATAGGTAGTCTGTTCCTCTTTCATCCGGGAAACTCTCATGAAATAAATTTAAATCGCACAACCAAATGCAGCCTAGATTTTACAGTTAAATAATTGTAATATGGGGATGTCTGTGCTCACTCACCAGTAAAATAATCCGCTGGAGACTTCCTGCAGGAAATTCTTAAACATGGAAAATACCTGAAGGGAAAATATCCGTTGGTAAAGATTGCCCACGAATAATTACCACAACCAAAATAATGAATGAAAATATATAATACAAAAAACTGCACAAATACGTCTGACCAAACACTTGGCCTAGGATAGTACATAGAACCCAAATCAAACTTGTATGGAAGCGTACAGGTAGGCAGACGTTTATCACAGCCCCTGTAGAGGCTTCTTTTTAACCACACTATAACCACTATAACCATGGGGTGAACGTAGACCGTTAGATGGTCAGACAACTGGGAGAGCAGGAGAAGACTTCAAAAGCTGATCAAGGCAAATACTGCTGTGTCTCGGAGTAAGCAATCGATATCAATTGAACTGCGAATCAAACAAAAATTAAGCAAGATCAGGATGTCGTCTAAAGTAGTATTGACGTTCTGGGCAAAATAACGGAGCGGTCAATCGTCTGCTTTAAATAACCCAAGCAAACACTCTGACAAGGAATGGTAGTCATTCTAAGTTGTATATTACGAGAACTACTGCCAACGAGAACTGTGTCCAGAATCCATGTTGTCATAGCTGCCTAACATTAGCCTATACTTCTTTAAACATGTACTAGTTTAGTAGGCCTGTTATTCAGAAGATACACTTTCTACTTTTCGTGTTTGTCATTTGATTTAATTTATGCTACTTTGCGTTTTATAAACCTGACACCTGTGAGGCATGTTTAAACTGTTCTGTGATTTCTGTGATCACATTTTGATAATAATCACAAAATAATCACAATGCACTAGCTCACTTATTTTTCAGCAAACCGTAAATGAGCAATTTTCCTCTTGAAAAACAATTTGTAATTTTACCAAAATATGAAAATGGTTTGTATGGTTTTGAATAAATATATCTGGTATTCTCTTGCGCCTGGTAGTCTTTTGTAATTACCGAAGACGAGGATGAGACACTGACCATGTCTAGTGATGGTTTTCGGATCAATTTCCAATTGGTCCAAAAGCCTTTGATCTCTCAAGTTGATCTCCAGGGTTCCGTTCTCTTGCTCACGTGCTCTTTGCAGAGAGGGGTTAATATCTAACTTGGACAACCAGCCTTTGGAAGAGACCCACAGGTAGGCTAAGACCTCCCATAAACCTTATAATCTATATTTGTTCTAAGACAGCAGAAAAATCTCAAAGTCTTAAGTGTATGTAGAGATTTCTAAAGTCAGACATGCAATTTCAAGTCGTAACCTTTAAATTTGACAGAAACTCAACACTGCATAGAATTCAGCAATGAGATACAGATTTTTCGTTCATCTCCACCAATATCTGTTTATTAGTTAAGCCTATGTTAAAAGTTCTTCATAATGACATTCCATATCCCGGGACACATAGATCAGACTTCATTTGTACTCATCAACAGCTTTTTGTCAGACACCCCACCCTAATGAACAGACAACAGCTGCCTTGTACCCTCGTGGATCAAGTGAAATGTCAAACAAGTGATATCTTTTACCTAAACCTCAATGTCCTTTCTGCTGCACTTCTGATGGGTTTAAAAGATACACACATCTGTGCTCCATTTCTTTAAAAAAAACTTTGCATATCACTTAAAGATATTCAGTGGACAGTCTTTTCATAGGCTATTTGGGAACGCCCCCCCATACCCCGTACCTCCCCCACCTTCTAAAAATGGATAAACTAGAAGGATAGTTTATTCTCCTGTAGTTAAGAAATAAAACAGATGAGGAAATTCAGTTGTACAAAAGAAGGAATACCACTTAATTAAATCTTTACAGATTGGTTTTTTGGTAAGGAATGTTCTGTAGGCTGTCTACCCGAATACCTGGACTGTCTCATATTTGTCCCTTCCTTTGTTTTCAGAATGTCGTGAAGCTTGACAAATAACACATTGGAATCCCCGGCGTCTGCCCCGATCACTGGATCTGTGGAATACTTGCTGCTGCACGAAAACAAAAAGAAGTAGCATACAGTAAAGATCATTTTGACATAAACCCAGATTACAAAAAACTTTCTTCCTGTCCTATTTGACTTATGCTTTCTGAAGATTTGAACATTTGTATAATTTGAGTCAATTGAGATATTTTGACTAAAACAAGTAAAGCATCACTCCGGTAAAAGTTTCGTAAATAGGTAAGAGAGTGAGGATAATTTTGCTATGACAAACATGAACAAACAGATTATTGTATAAAAAACACACACAGCAAGAAAGTGTGCGTTATTGGAGTGTGTGGAGTGCTTTATCTAAATAAAAAAGGGCGGCGCCAACCAGCGCACGAGATACTGAAGCGCGATCTCAGTTCAGAACAGGCCACGCAGCAGCTCTGCAATGGGGCCTGTTCTCCCATATGGATCTTCATTAGAAATTCATAAATTTAATCTGTCATATTGTAAAATCATTCCTTTTAGAAAACTAGACTCGTCCAATTGCATCATCACGTTAAGTCTTAATACAGTATGAATTGAGGTAGGCTACTGGCTGAAGTAAACATGAAAAAAGACATTTTAAAATTCTTCGTGTATTTCACTTGTGTTTACATTTTAATGGAACTCAATGGTTTCTTCAGTTACTACTCACAAGCCTAACCACTTAAAAGGGCTCGACTGATTTTGCCTTGGTAAAAAGAACAGAGCTAAATGAAGAAACGACAAAGTCAGACATTACACATTCAGTTTCCAAGATCGACGCTGCGTTTACATCAACTACATATTCCCCAAGACACGAACTTGCGAATAAATATCCTTTCACACAAATTCGGATCTACAGGGTATATATAGATGACAGATATGCCCAGCCGTTTGACTGATATGAAACGATGAAAAAGGCCACTAGTTTTTAAAAATGTCAACTTTCGACAGGGGTAAACTGACAAAAGGCCAAGTCTTGTGTTACAGTGCAAATGAGTGCACCTAGGCCTGTATGACAAAAGATAATCCCTCTCTTAAAACAGGCTAACAGATGGCCTTAGCCAAAATATAGCTACACAATGTCTCAACACAGTACGTGTTGTTTACCGGCGCTCTTTGCTGGTTTGATCAATACACACGGACCCAGTCATTACCAACTTAACGGCTGGCTTTATTGTCGATGAGCGCCAATTGTATTAGTAATGTATTAGCTTATTACACCGTAATAAGAACCAAAGTAAACTTACTTGGTTCCTTTCACTGTTTCTACGCAATTTCCTTGTTTGTACGCGATCCGTTCCATTTATGTATCATCCATATCATTTTTGGCCATGCCACTGTCCAAACTGTAAATCCGTTTGTAAAATGTAAAGTCTTATAGGGTGTGATTTCTTCCTCGGTGCGCCGTTTCGTGTTCACCTCAACAGGGATACAAAAAGAGCTCCTTCTGAGATACCAGAGAAGCTTTCGGACGCATAACAATCGATTGAGAATGAAAAATTAAAGATAACCCTAAGCGCGACATCATTGATCATAGACATCCTGCTGTTGCACCCCTTGGCGTGTTTCTATTTTGTTAAAGCTCCACACCAGTGCAATACTGGCCTATATAATAGCAATAAATATAAAGTAGTATCTTGTTCTATTTGACAATCAAGTTTACATAAAGTTCGACACAAATGAAGTACTGTTCGTCTTGTATTGTAGTTACATTGTTTGGACTTGAATTTGAATTTTTAAATATATGATTTATCAGGATGATTGTGTAAGGGATTTTTTTTTACAATTTTCCATGCTCAAAAACTTAATATTAAAGCATAACAGTTCACAGGTGTGCAAAATGTTTTTTTCCCGCTTGCCCCGAATGTACTGCCTTCCAAAATGTCGTATGACAGTATAAGGATCTCTGGTCTGCCATAAAATGAGAATCATTCTGTCGTTCGGTGACCTCAAGATGAACTCAAGTCCCATTTACATGTGCTGAGAGATATGGGTAAGGCTAAATCATTAGTTTAAAGACATTTTGAAGACAAATATACAACAGCCTAGTTCAATTTGGTGCACTTGTATGTATGATCATATGGGTTTGAGTGTTTGCTTCTTTAATATACATTAAATCGCGGGAACATAGTTTCTGCCATTGTTCATTCTCGCAGCGATACCAGACTTCGCGAATCGGTAATGAGCAAGTTGGAGTTCATGAGCTTGTAAAGTTTTGTAGGTTTGAGTATTTGCACCTGATAGGAGCATATTGGGAACTCATTAACAGGATTTCGATTGCAATAGAAACCTCCACTACCGAGAGGCAAAAGAAGTTAAACTGGACACGTGAACGGTAAACCGATTAGGAGCTCGGACGAAGGCGTGCTCTGCTGGTGACGGACGAGCGTTACATCGGAAAAAACTACTGGCTAACAGAAAACGCTGGTTTACACGCTTTTACATTCGAGATTATATGGGCTGTAATATATGTAACATGTCAATGAACAAACGTTAAATTATTTCTGGAGATTAAACGTTATTTTACTTAGACTTTGCATTTTTACAATTCTTACAAATGTAGATGTCTATATATACGATATGCACACATCTATATATATGCACACCTATATATACCACACACACAGACACACAATAGTACACTACAAGGAGTCAGATGTCTGTTATAAGATTTGAACTATATGTTTGGTAGGCTTCATTTGTGACGCCGCGTGGCAGTGTGGCACGGGGCTTGTGCCTCTGTATTAAGGCATGTGTTCAGCACCAGTCTCCTGACCTCGCAGTGATCCCTTCCCAATGAATAATTGATGAGAACAGCGCACAGATTACCCCTATCAATATGCAAAACACATTACTGTAGTAGAACGAAAGTTTAATAGTTATGAATAGTGAAACCGTGTGTATCGCAAGAATTTGGAACAATTATCATGTTTTCTGTGCATTTAATTTTATCGGCTTTTGGAAAAAATACAGATAGAGGATTTCTTTCATACTTTCTTTTCCCACAGTCACGAAAAGTCAAAACTCATGAGCAAAATCTTAATAAGCACAAGTTCTCTCAATGCCTTATTTTTCATTTCGTTTCATGCACGTGATAGTTACCGAGCGACTTTATCTGTATTTGACTGTGAGCAAACAAATCTACCTTGACTGAGGACCAATGTCTACAGGTAATATCATTGTAATGGTATTTTAATATTGACATACTAAAATATAATTTCAATGTATTATATGCCTATATAAAATAGTATTTACAAAGAGAAGAGAAGAATATTTCACGTGAACACAGACAGCACAGCTTCATCAATCAGTCCCAATATTTATTGTCCTAGTATTCGAAATTTGTAGGGTATCCAGTGTACGGGCGACTAAGTAACATCGCATCAACATATACGAACGTTCTGACAGAGCCTGACTGAAAATATTCGGGCCTGATTGTTCCGGACCCCTGTGGAACAGCTGATCTATCTGAAGCTGCAAGTTGTTCGATAGGCTAACAGTCTAATCATTTTCAAAATAATCATGAATTGTACGCACGTAGGGACAAAAGGAAAACTTACTCAGAGATGTCAGTATGTCTCTTTGCCTTGCTCCAATCCAAGAGAAAAATGACATTAAACAACCAAGTCAGTGTAGGATATTATGACTGCCCAAGGTAGCTGACTACGAACACGCCACATGCCGTCCACAACCTTTAGAATCCCGCTGAAGCAGTGAAACTGTCACTTTCATTCAAGAATGTGAATTATGTCGCACATTGTCAACCCCCAAAACCATAAAACTAACTTTATGGACCTCACGTGACTTTTTAGTGCTACAGAAAACTACAATTCTATGTTATATACTGGACTTCGCAGAGAAATCGGTGAGGGTAGTCCGATTTCTGATGCAAGACTATACATATGTTTTTATAAACTACTCGCAGTTCCTCCGATTTGACCATTACGAGGTAAGTTAATGGATACAAACGCCGCAAAAAAAGGTTATTGTTCATGTCAGGTTTAATGTCCCTTTTTGATAATAAAAGCAAACCTTTTAGGTGTAAACAAAAAAAATAAATGAAGACGAAATTATGCAATCCTGTTTCCATGGTAAAGTTAAGAAATTGAATCAGTCAAGTATGTATGTGCATGTTTAGTAGAACTGCACCCCATAAGCTGTAATATGCAAAAACGCTGAGTAAAAGTATTTTACCTAGTTACGATCACAAAGCGAACGAGTTTCGCGGTTTTAAACTTGACATAAGATTTCTGGTCCTACCTGCGCAAAAGGAACAAAAACATCCTTGAGACTGAAAGAAACTTTTATTTTTCTAATTAGATTAACCAACCGCTTTGCGTTTTTTAGTCGAGACATAAATAGAAAAAAGGCAGCTGGCAAAATTCCCAGTATATCAATGTTAAAACATCCTCAGCTTTTAACACGGAACGTTCACCACTCACATTGTACAAATAAAATACTGATCACAATTGTACATCAAACATATTTCATCCTTCATGAAACATTTTACGAGTCTCGAAATGCTTATATGAACATAAAGTACACAGATGTAGCCTAAGTGCGAATATAGATTATTTTCCCACGATGTAGCCTAACTATCCTATGCAAAAAATAAGAATCAACTCGGCACAAGCATACATGTTCTGCAAAATTGAAAACAGTCTACACTGACGTTCTTATACAAGTTTATAAGAGTACTACAAAGTTATTGACTATCGCTTCTGATATAGGTAGTGCGAGTTGTTACTGTACAATATTCCTGTTACAGGTCTTAAGTTGCACACAAAGAGCTTACATGGAACATGCTTTCTTCCACGAAAGTATAAACTTGATACGTAGCATTTACATTTATTTTATGGCAACTGCAACTAGGCTACCAGTAGCCTATAGCATATGTGAAAACAATATTCAACGGTTGACAATTCGTGTTACACCAGTTACACAAAAATTGGACGCCTGATAATGACAAGCAGAAAGGTGCAGTGCTATACCAGCAGTCGAATGTTTTCAACGACCTTTTATACTTCTATAACACGGTCAGTTTTGAAAAGCGCTCCCGGCTGTAGCGAGACTCATACTTTTCAGTTTATTGTCCTTCTTCCATTTCATCCTCCGGTTCTGGAACCAAATTTTAATTTGCCTCTCCGTGAGGCACAGCGCGTGTGCTATTTCTATTCTCCGTCTCCTGGTTAGATACCTATTGAAATGAAATTCTTTCTCCAGCTCTAGCGTTTGATAGCGAGTGTACGCAGTTCGAGCACGTTTCCCATCAGGTCCAGTCATATCTATGGCATAGACAAGAGTAAAAAACATAAGAAAATACAAGTAAATGATAATACGAACAAGAAAAATGTAGCGCAAATAATAGTATCACACCTACAGTAGCATCCAAAGAATTACGTCCACAAAATCCTGCAGCCCTTAGTTTTAACTGTACCTCATCTTTTCAACTCTTCACAGGTTGTCTCGCACCAGTAAGCTATACCCTAGAAAGCATTTGGACTGTCTTATTTAAAAATGTAAATATCATTGTCTTATCCTCTACAAACTATGCATTCGTTCTAAAGCTTAAAATAACCCCATTATACTACAGCTTTATCATATAATTTTCCTAATGAATATCTTAAGCAAATGTCATAATTTTAATGATTATTTTTGACCTTCATTTTAAGAATACTGCAACCGAGTCCAGGTTTATCCCGCGCCATTTAACCAAATACATCAAAGCCATAAAAATATTTATACCGTGACTAATGTGAAGTTTCCGCATCCATGGAAATATTTGCGGCGTTTGGCCGTCGCTTGATGTTGTAGTCGAAGTCGCCACAGATTCTTGTTTCTGCGTCCGAGGAGTGGGGTTGTTTGACTGCACTCCTTCCTCGGTCTCAGAAGAGACGTTAGTCTCGTCGGTTTCTACAAAGTGTGTGCTATTACTGCTGGTGAGTCTGTTGTTGCCCCCGGTTGTGCTCTGGTCAGAAGAGGGAGATGAGCCTTTCAGGTTGAGAGTCTCGCTGTTCGCACAAGGCAGGGGATCTGGAGATGCAAGCGAGCAGCTTGTTTGCCTATACCGGGTGTCCGTGCCCGGGGTTTGGAAAGCGCGGGCGTTATCTCCAACATCACCGAAATGGGCATTGTTGTTAGCCCGATTTACGCTAAGGTCTATTCCATTGTAGGTGTAACCGAAAGACCCGGAATGCATGCTCGTGTCCCTGTAAGAACCGTTCATAGCGCTGTTAGTCCCATAATTTAGTAACTGATAGTCGGACCCATTTGGATAGCGCCCTGAGAAGGAGTTTAGAAAATAAGAGCTCATTTGGATATTTTAAAGGTCTTGATGAGCAGATCTTGGTTGTTAAAATCCCGCGCAGCACAATTTATGATGTAAAAATGAATTATAGCAATGCACTGTACTTCGTTTTTGCCATGTATGCGGCCAAATATGGGCGCGCGTTAGGGCATCACGTGCCTTTGTTGACCAGTCGTAAATTCTCTCTGATGACTTCAAGAGGTAATTCATGCTCTATGGTTACAAATGATGACGAAATGATGATCGTTAGATTCGACTCAATGGTGCCTCCCCATTGCGCGCTGCATCCCATGTTAGCAGAGGGCGTCACCTACTGGGAGAACTGCAAAATGCCCAAACACCTGCACTTCTTGGGCTTTTCTGTCTTACACCACTATGTGATTATATGAAATTCTATATTTTTACATGCATTCCTAAAACAGTCTATTCTATTCTATTTATCTTATTATTAAGAAACTGAATTTAGTTATGTGCGTGTAACTGGCTATCCACGCTATAATAAACATAAGCCAAACATGACGTACGTAGCAATGGCTTCTTTAAAAATAAAACAAAATGAAATAAAATAAAATAAAGTGTATAAGGCTCAAATTTAAATGTCGTTTGTACTGTAGATGGTGTTAAAGTAAAAATAAGCCATAGGCCTATCCTCCATCTGAGATTGTCACAGGTTATACAAACTGATATTAGGCGAGTGAACATTTTGAGAAATTGAGAGTTAATAATCGCAAATCTCTATTTCTTTACACACAGCAGTACCGGGCATAAATACACATTCAAGCGGTTAACCATGGTTAAATATTTTTATTGACAAAATGGCATTACTAACAAAGTTCACTAATGCATTTTAGTGCATCCACATACACAAACGTGACGAACAAAATAAATTAAGCTTTTAAAAGCATTTAAAACACTTTTTTTCCCCAAATAGCCTATATCCAGCAATAAGACCTGTCACACTTTTCTTTCACAAGCCTAACCGTTCGCGCTAGGTCGCTGGTAGGCTCGAGGCTACAATGTGAGAGCAACTGTGCTGAAAATTTAGCTAATAATTTCGGGGCATGTAATTAAATGTGTCTAATGAAAATACACAATGGTGTTCAATACACAAATTCCCCGTTCTCTGTACCACCGTTACCTTTACTGATAAGGATGCCTGGTTTTAAGCCACAACGGCGTCAGTAGGTCTCTGTTTTCACCTGTCGCGTGTCAACAGTGCCTTAAATAGGTAGCTCTTTTCTGTTGTATAAATTTGAACATCTATATGAGCATACTATATGTTGTGGGTAAAAAAATTGGAGTTTCTTTTCATGTAGCCTAGTGCAGTGCATATTTAAACATTTATCCCGCCTTGCCCTCCTCCTCCTCCTCCTCGCTGGCCTTTGTAGAGTTCATCATTTTATTCTCCTTCTTCCATTTCATTCTACGATTCTGGAACCAGATTTTTATCTGCCGCTCTGTTAAACATAGAGCGTGCGAGATCTCAATTCTGCGTCTTCGGGTCAGGTATCTATTAAAATGGAACTCCTTTTCCAACTCAAGAGTCTGAAATCGAGTGTAAGTCTGACGACCCCTGCGGCCAGCGCTGCCGGGCATGCCTGTCAAAACAGTGGAAGAAAGGCATGTAAATATACAGAAACGGACATAAGGCACGTGCAGGCGAAAATATATATATTAGTAGTAGTTTTATTACCAAGAACGTCTGGAGCAAATGAAAATGTAATAGTGTATCGTTAATGATTTGACGTTGTATACGTCTTGACGGCAAAATGAAAAGCACTCAGTATATATTGGTTCTTGACTCATTTTATATGTAAATCTCAAGATACATAATTGCACATGCGAACAATTTCTGATTTCTACAGTTTGAAAATGACATAGTAAAGTCTGCACTTTCTAAGAATGAGATGTTTACATTTTGTCTACGTTATACTAAGTGTAAAACTATTCAACATATTACTGAAGACAATGCTTAACCTACCGTTACACGTGTTCATCCTTTGCATCCAGGGATAAACCGGGGTACACGGTTTTTCTTCACTGTAAGAATATCTGTCTGAAGTCTGCTCAGAGCAGTCCGTCTTGCACTGGTCTTGGGTTAATACCAGCGAGTCTTCCAAACCTCCGAGCGTGCATGAACGGTCAGCGTCTCTATACATGTTTGACCCAGCATAGTCGCAAGTAGTGGTGGATCCGGTTCTCCCGAAGACACCAGAAGCTTGCTGGTAGTACGAGGGGGTGTAAACCTTGTCCTGCACATTTGTCGCTCCGAATGTAGCGCTCGGGTAGTGTCTTAAAGTGTCTGTATATCCAGAGGAATATATCGGTATCTGACCCAAAAAAGACTCTTGTCCCCCGGGTAGAGACACTGGAAAAGCTGAGTTGACGAAGTAGGAACTCATTGGGTGGCCCTTGTTATTGTCCGAGTGTTATGATTTGTTGTGTTTTATAGTCCAAGTGTGTTTTGCCATTACTTTATCTGTGGTTTGGTTTTAGCCGAAGGGGGGTGGCGAAGTGCCAATGTGAGACCGCCGGGAAATGCACCAGCTGATCAGTGGCTGACCAATCCCGAACATCTCCGTCAATACAATCGCATTTAGGGAGGGGAGACTCTTGTTGCACAGGATGGAATCCTCAAAGCATATAAAACCTTTCAGCTACAAGAGTTTTTTTTAACTAACACAGACACAATCAAGACAGAATAGGCTACTGGAACTGGAACAAATGTAGGTTTATAAAACCCACGTTCCACTTAGGTTACCCAACGAATGACCTACCAGTTTCCACACAAGATCAGTCGATTTAAAATGTAGCAGAAATGCAGTAGTAATATAACTACGCAAAAAGAGGGGGAAAAGAAAAACTGAATGTTCAAAGAACTACTGATACAGGCTTACTTTTGTATTCATCTGTTCACGCGCGCTGTATGGTGCAGTCAGAGAGATAATACACGTGCAGATATTTATCCCACAGTTAGTGGAAAAAATATTTGTTTAGACGCGTATAGGAGACGTGAATATTCAATTTTCGTTACAAAGTTCATTGCATCTCAAAGTAGGCTAAATGTGGTTTTCTTAAGAGTTTTGAAATAAATAACGTATAGGCTATATATGTATACAGGCTTATGGACATTTACCTTAACAGAAGGTGAAATCCCGATTATTATAAGATCATCTTTAATTAGGCCAGTAAACTGACAACTGTAACGTCGCGCATAGGCACTAGAATTCGATAACTTAACCCATTTTTGGATCATTAAGATATCATTTATGTTTCAGGTTAAATCTGCTTTTCGATCATTTTAACCTAATACACTAGTCTTCCATTCAAGCGAGTACGTCCAACAATGTACAGTTCCCATAACATCAAGCAACGTAAAGAATTAATTAATTAAAAAACATCAAAGTGACGGTGAGGGCCGATCCGACGTAACCCCTCTGCCATCGGGTGTGGCGTATTCAGCATAGCATCATTTTTTCATACGTGTATGTGTTTTAATAGGCTATGCAAGATATGTATATAAAGGGCTATATAAATTCTTCATTCCTGCTATCTATTCTGTACCTTCCCCATATTTTATTAATAGCCTACCCTTAAGGCCTTGGTATCATTACTTTAATCACTGCACCTTTTTGCAAAGCTCTGCAATGCAAATAAAACCTTCACAGCAAGAAGTGTACTGAATCGCATAGTTTAATTTGACATACATTACCTAAACGCACAGACATCTCAATTCCAAATAAAACCTTTGGATATATGCATATAATACCTTGTGGGTGTCATTTCCAGGTGCCCAGACATTTGAAGGAAGACTGCACAGCGTAAGGCTAACACATACAAAAATATTACATTTACAGTTTCGCTGCATCTAGCTAAACCCTACAACCTATAGTTCTAACGAATAAAGACTACTTGTATAGAAAAAGAAGCACTTGTAATAGTCTCTGCATCATCTAACAAACGGGGCCTAGACTACAGTCAGACAGCTCAGAACACCGAAGCTTTCGTTATCGCATGAGTCACTAGATGGCATCACAGAGCAAGAAAAGAGATAAACTGCGCATTAAAGGAATAATAACATATTTTACTTGTTTGGGATGTGGATTAACACAAAGCAGTCGAACACACAGAATGCTCATCAGGTAGACTTTTACAATTAACCAACAGCTAGTTAGTCAAAGCTTCAGAATCAGATAAATAGTTGTACAGTTAATTATGCTAATTAATTTAGTGGAGTAGTCTTCTAAAATTCCTTCGAAGCAGCACCTAACATTACAGTCGAATATCCTCCAAAGCTAACCAAATATTGAGAGGCTAAGGGTGGATTTCTGAATCGGTGGTTGCATTTTAAGACGCACGTAGCCACTAGGGTATGTCTACTTGAGGACTAACCGTAAGAACTGAAACAGATTCCATTGTGCAGGACGAAAAAAAAAAACAGATAGTACTAAAAAGGAGCCACACTTCCAAAATATTCATCCAGCAGCACACAACAGAGATGAGCGTCCCTCAAACCTAATCTGAGATCGCAACTATTGTTTAACATAGCGTTACTTTGATTCAATTAATCAGTAGTGATCAGACGTGGGAAATCGATAATGGTTACAGTGTCTTGTTCTTTACAGAAATACTCCATGATAAACCTGAATTAGGCTATTTCTTACTATTTCACTAAAGATAAATCATACTTTTCCCGTTATAACCAGAAAATGGTAAATTAAGAATAACCAATCAGGTTACTTTGGTAGTTTAGTTTTCAGAGTAATGTGTTTAATAAACGCTTCAAAGCACAAGTATCAAATGCAATGTGCCACTAATTGCCATTTAACTCAAAACTGCATACATCTGTCTCCGCTTAACGTGTACACCCCCGTATTAGTTAACTACAAGTTTGTTTTCATTAGCGTCCAATTAAATATGACAAGGACTTACAACAGGCATGCCTGCCCGAGATACGGGGCCTGTCATCCCGTGGGTTAAATAAAACACACATGCACTGCTTAACATCACAAGAAACACTGAAGTCCTACCTTTTCCGTTTATTACCGTCATGGAGGACTTTCCAAATTAATCAATTTTTTTCTTCGATTCTTCATCTCCCCTTGTAGTAATCAAGTGATCCAGTAAGAATGTCAAAAATATGAAATGAACGAAAAATATAACATAAGTTGATGAGTTTTGATCCATTCAGTCTTCTCTGGTAGAAACATCTCCAATACAGCGCCCGAACAAGCAATGCGTTGGAGATGGCAGCTTCCAGCCATCTTAAGATTCAGTTCGACAGTGTAGGTTAAAATTCTGGATATATAGTCTAATATTAACAACTGGTAAAATCGTAAACAGCAAGACAGAGGTGTTACTGACTGCACCCTGACCAAAAGAACCCTGCATTATAACCACTTGGGAAATCATAAAAAGTTCATGTTCACAGAGAGCTGTTCACGTGACCTCGCCTAGCCAATCCTAGAGCGGAGTCACACATAAAGTTCTATCACAAAGTTGTAAATTTTCATAAACAACTGGGAGTTTATTGCTTTGCTTCAGCAGTAGCTTCGTAGCCGCCATCTTTTTTTCGTTAAAAAGGAAAGATAATGCACTACTAGTTTAAACGGGAAACCTTTTCCTCCAAAGTTTTCTCTTTTTTTACAAGAAAATGTTCACAATCTGTAACCAAATAAATGTATAGGATTAAAGCCACGTGCAACGGTGTGTGCAGTTTATTTTACGTAACATGGATAGTTTTCTGCCTAGACAGTTTTCTGTGAGATGTCTGGACAACTATTTTGTTCGTTGTTAAACTACAAATGATTTTAGAATAAAACAAGTCACCAGCAAAATAGACTTAATATCTTAATTTACCCATTTCAAAAATCCTTTTCAGTGTTCTGTGCTAGACGAGCAACACTGATCAAGAGGAACAGACAAACGGATAGTGTAAAACGTTTTATTGCACTAAACATGCTTGGCGGAAAGAATGACTTCCTGTAAGAATAAACACTTATTTCCGACATTTATTGGGGCAATAAAGCCGTATAACCCAAAAGCGACCTGTGGGTTATCTAAAAGTCTCCCAAAATCGAGCAATATCTTCCCAGTCCAAAAGAGCAGGGTAGCCTGTGGGTGCGACAGACTACAAATAAAACATTTTAATATGACTTTCACAAAGTGTTTTTTAAATATTGGCGTTCGCTCTAATTATTATTTTGATCGGCTGTTAAAATATGTTAAATTAATCTTTTGGAAGTGTACAATAGCTAAGTTTCGTTTTAAAAAGATTACAGAAAATAAAATGTAACGCGATCCAGTTTTAGCAAGTGTAACACACTGCCCTAAATCTATATTGGGTTGTTGCTACTTTCTAAACGAGAGGTTTTCCAGGACGCATTAGTAGTCTATACATATGTTCACAGAGAACTAAAACTATGGAAAACAGAAATATATGTATATCAAATTGTTTACATAGTGCCTTCAGAGAAATAGGCCTGTGATCTAAGCCTGTCGTGGGCTGTTCTGTTTTTCATGGCTGGCATTTGAACATTATAGTGTTTCCCTGATAATTTTATAAACCAAAAAGACGTAATCCAAAAGAATAAAAAAAATACATCCACTGAAACCAAATTTGAATTTAGTGTGTTATGAACTTCCACAAAACCTGATAAATCATTTGAACTCTTGAGCATTTTGTTTGAATTGTAACCTTTTGTAATTAATTGAAATTAATTATTTTTCTGATATTGTTATTATTGCTAGACAATGTAGCACAGTGTAATTAAATGGGTTGGTGTTACATATGCCTTTTGGCAAATATTTTAGGACAAAGGATATTTCAGTAAGAAAGAAGAATTTTCAAACAGAATTAGCTCTTAGCTCTTCAGAAGAGGAGTCGCGATAGCATAGGCCTATGTTACAGGCCTACGGATATATTAAATATCAGTATTTATTTTGCTTTTGCCTTGTTCCTTGGAACAAATCTTACAACCCATATCAGAGCATTGTCCTGTTTGTGGTGTATATTCTTTCAAGACTGTAAATAGATAAGCAATATCGTTTTGGGCTATTTGAATTGGATGTTTAGCACGGTAGCCTGCCCGTGATCATTTTAGTCAACCGTCACATGAGTTTGTGTTCTTGCAACGCCCAACATATAAACTTCATTTAATAAAAGGCACATGCGGTTGGTCGAAGGCTGTGTTTATGCGTAAGGTTAGACAATAAACGTTTTAAAGCACAATACCATGCAGCAGCCATGGTGTTTGGTGAGGAACGCTTTCTGCTCTGGCACGAAGGCCTACAGCATGGTGCCTTTGCATTGTTTATAAGTTAGTACCAAAACTGGACAGTGATTTGTTCTGTTTTTAAATACAAATTATAATGGAAGATTAATATAAAGTGCCATAATCTAGACTTTTCGACATTTTAAATATTTGCCAGAATCAATTATTGCTGTATTTGAAGTGGTCCAACAGTGACCTCTGAGTTCATATCTAATTCTGGTTCGTCGATGGATTATAGATCTACCTGCGGATGGACATGGGCTCTGGAGACAGCAAACTGTAGAGCTGTGACACAATCTATATTAGATCTACACATGCTCTGCGAATTAATATCCCACTTTTATCATTATTAAAAGTCACTAATCTAACCTCATTCCAATTCGAATAATTGTAAGGTAAAAAAAATCAACAAATAATTTTGATATGGCTATTCAAATAAAGTTTTATATGTTTCATTGACAGAAAACAAATAATAATATCATTTCAATAACACTGTTTTGACTTTAAATGAAAGATGTTGTTACTTCATTTTGTTACATTACACATCATACTTATTTACACCAAATCATTTTATCACTCATAATTTAATCTAATACAGGCCTATTTTAAAATCTCCCTATAGTCCCTCCCTATACTACTGAAGTTTAAGTTAAGGACCAGTTTAAATGTAATGCACAGGTCCAATTAAGATTTTTCGTTTTTAGATGTTAGCCTTACAAAAACAGAATATAAAAACAAATATCAAATACTACCATGTGAACAAAATGCATGATATTTTTCTGAATTCCGATTACCTAATAACATGTTTAATACACAAAATCATCCCATCAACAGATTTGTTTAAACACAGTGATACAACTGGACTCTTCGTTTGCCAATTAGTATTATAATGTTAATATACATATTAAGATTTACCACGCGATAAATGTTCCATTTTCAGATTATTTTAATCTACAGTTGAAGATTAAATTGAGAATAATGTCAATATTTAGTTTACGTCAAATCTTGAACTGCAACAAGAAGTTCACGTGTGACCTCTCCGCTGATCTCGTTTAAAGACTAATTTAATATACACATAAAATAACCTAGTATAACTAATATTTGATTTAAATAACCTCTTTCTGTGCATATCAATAGATACTGACCGTTCAGATGGCCAAGGTTATAAAAGCAGACTCAAATATTATGAAAATCTAGACTGCTTGCGGAAATAAATATTTAAGTCTCTAAACTCATCACAAGAAGCCTCGATGTAAAAGTCGCTGACAGTTTCTTTCCATTTGTTATAAGAACAAACTATAATTAGAATTACCCTGTGATTGAACTATTACGGTAATTAAAACTCACCATTAACGTTTTCTCTGTCATTGTCTTCAGATGCAACATGTTAAAAGCATATATTCCCGGTTTTACCTTACGGATAGATTTACATGCTGAGCTAAAAAGCTGAACTGTAACCTGAAAATGAGCTACGAGACTAAGCGAGACTGTGGTTGCAAAGTGTGATGCACGCGCCGGTGTGTGTCTGTTGGTGCTCTCTGTTCTGAGGACAAACCCATTGTTACAACCGGAAAGAGACCTGGGAATTGGAAGGGTGGGGGAAAAAAGAAAAACAATGAACACAAAAGGATCTTTATTGTACCCTTTTCACATACACTTCCAACTAGAGACAATAAAAAAGACAACTAGACAACAATCAAGTGCTTCCACAGATATCCAACATATAATAACAATATTTACAGTAGCTTACGCATACTGACTGCGCGTGCCTTGGACTGATTCACTGAATTGACTAATTTACACATAGGTAGTTATTTAATAAAGGCTATGGGAGCCTAATTAAATGTTATTCTCATCAAGTAGTCAGTAATCACAAAAGTGCATTATAGTTACAACACTACACTCACTGATTCCCTGATTTCTATCTTTATTTCCCACACACTACAACGACAACTGCTTAATGTTTACTTGAGTAAGTCTGGTGGTGATTTTGCTTTTACTGTTCAAACAAGTACGGAGTGGTCTGTGGATAAGGAGCAGGTTTAAATGTAGTTATTTAGTATTCTCTCCCATAGGCGGACGTAATCTGGGACGGGCAAGGATGCTGCATCAGCACTGGCCTTACAACACCCCTCAGTCCAACTCAAAGCGCTCGCGCGTGCACACACGCGCGTGCATCCGCGCGCGCACACACACAAACACACTTGGTACTTCTGAGGTAAAAAAAATAATTACTTCATTTTTTTAAAATTAATACGCCACAACCATATTGAGTTATTGTTATAAATGTTGTTCTGGGTGTTGTTGCTATACTACTAGCTGGCTATTGGCAAAGAGAAAAAATATACCTCGTTATGTTTCATAGGGCGTAATTACAGAACAAGTGTTTAACCCACGTAATCGTTGTATCTTTTCAAATGACCACAGGTATTCAGCCTACTGATGTCAGCCTAATATGTCACGAAGCTAATTTGAAAGCGTTGTAGCTTTATCTGTTACTACAATTACTTGTTCTTCGTAGAATTACACTTTTTCTGAGTCATCCTCTACTGTTGTGTGTTTTTCTGAATCCTTGGTGCATTCTTTCCTCTGTCTTTCGATTTCCTCTTGCTCCGCTTTACAGCTGGGGAACTTGTCTTTGTTATTTTCTTTTTTCCACTTCATGCGTCTGTTCTGAAACCAAATCTTCACCTGCCTCTCAGTGAGGGCCAGGGCGTGCGATACTTCCACGCGCCGCTTGCGGGTCAGGTAGGGGTTGAAGAGGAATTCCTTCTCCAGCTCCAGCGTCTGGTAGCGGCTGTACGTTTGTCGCCCCCGCCTTCGTCCGGCAGCTACAGAGAAAACACTCATCATAATTTACATTTACAATTTACTTGAAATGCATAATAAATAATTACGTAAGCGTTTGAAAAATACAGGATTGTTTGCTGACAATCTCGGTCTCTATCTCTATAACCTAAAAGCATGAAAATATGGAAACTTTGAAACTGCAGAGGGAGGTTAAGGCCTAACACCTAATTATGAGTCATGTAATGTTTAATTGGGGATTAATATGTAAATTGTTCTAAATATTGTCATGGCAAAACAGGAATTACAGGAACTAGGAATGTTTCATCTTTGCAGTCTCACCTTGTGGTCGCATCCACGGGAATAGTTGGGTTGGAAGTGTTTCTGCGCTCTCTAAATCATCACCAATACAGGATGCTTTTAAACTGTAGTCCCCGAGTTGAGCTAAATCCGTATCCTGATGGCCTCCAAAGGGCTGCCTTTGTAAACCGTCCTGTCCAAAGAGGTTTACACTGGGTTCTCCATGGTATGTTACTGGACACTGGCTCTGCTGGTAAGACGCGTGAGAGAACGTTGATGCGCCGTGGTGATAAAACTCCGGGAGCTGAGCCGCATGTTGAAAAGTAGATCCTGTATTGTGTCCATACAGCACAGATGGTCTACCTCCAAGGTCCTGTGTATATCCAGAACACTCGTAGTAGTTGGCACGTACGGAGTCGCCTCCTTTGAGTTTAGTGAAAAGAGAATTAACAAAATACGAACTCATTCTCGGTGTCGATAAACTTTCTCAAAATATTCGAACTATTCGAGATTTATAGTTTAAATCAACCCCTGTTTCAGTATATCACAAGTCATGTAGACTAGTCCACTTTTGCCATTCAAAATGAATGAGTGCGATTAGTTCAGAATTACGCACAAATGTCGTAAATATTCATGCCAAGCCCTTTCTGAATAAATTGCAATCACGTGGCATTTTAGTGAGTGGTTTCATGGAATAGCCTTCTCCTTTCGTCTTCCAGAGCTCTGTGGTATTTTGCTGCATTTTCAGGTTATTGACTCCTTATTCATTGGACCCGTCATTCCCAAACAGACAAAGCGCGCGCATGTGATAGGAAGACCATGGTAGAGTGAAAAGGGAGAAATGGAAAAAGGAAAGAGCGAGTTGGCTGTGTGGGGCGCGAGGGGCGGTAGAGGGTGTAAGGAGGAGGAGGGGTAAGGGTGTGCTGTTGTTGGTAAACCATTTTAGTGGCGATGGCTCAAACGGCAGCTACAAAATTATATTATATTCTGTAACAACAGAATCCAGCGTCTTATGTGATTGCTTTCAGTCTTGTTTTACACACATGAAATCATAGCCACGAGGCTATACCATTTATCTATAAATATATTAAAAGAAATCATTAAAACTGGTTTAAATAAGTACTCATATTTCACATTTCACACCCATACTTTTTAAATCCTAAACCGGGATTACATTCTGATCATATCTGACACTCCAATTTCCATGTCTAGACTTCAATTCATAAATGTCCCTTAAAGCCTATCGGGGTTATCAAAACAAGGAAATATCTATTATACTAGGTGATTTTAAAATGTATTTGATCAAATTGTATATCGTCACAATTACGTGTAGCTTTCTTTATTTGTCTGAAGAAAATGCGAATTATGTTTTATTTATAAATAATCGACATTGCTGCTGAGATTTATTCCTGTGTGTGCAGAGGCCACTGCGGCTATAGGTTTTCAAGGGTATCCGTAGTGCAACCATGCCACTGTGTGGTGAAAATAGGTAGTGCATCATGTTAGGGGGAAAGAAAAAATCTACACGAGACAGACGTACGGATGATGATCATTGTCCTGTTTAAAACGACTGTGGAGGTTTTCCAGTCGTTTTAGTTTTGATCTTAATTTTCTGAAAAAATCTTTAAGAAACATATTTTATTAGATAAAAAAGAACCAAATAGCGAGGCCTCCCATGTGAGTGACCGATGTGTAAAAGGTTTCGACAACGGTCGAATGAGCAAAGGAAGCAAGGCCAAGGCTGCACCAGTCTATCATTATCTCGAGCTCTTTAACACAGCGTAATTGTCCATCTGTCTTCCTCTGCAAAAGCGTTGCCTGCATTTTCTTAATTGGTATACAAACAAAAATGAAGAAAAAAGGAAGGGCTAGAGTCTGATGTTTTGTTGGAAATGGAATGAAATATAATCGAAATCGCGCTTGGTTTGTGCAGCCTAAAATTAAGCAATGACAATTATACTGACTTCTGATTTATACCATGTGCACTATCATTAACTACGAGAAACTCAGTATAACATGCAATTGCCGCGTTTAACTTTATTGTTTGCACGCCATAGAAAAGTTGGTGAATGCAGTTCTTCTCAATTTCTCGTTCAAGCGTTTATGACTAAGCATTTATAACAAAACATCCACAGAGGAAAACAACTAAAACATTCATATAGTAAAAAATTACACGTGAGTAACATTTATTTACACATGTAAGCCTAGGCTCCCATATTAAGTATTTAATCAAGGCACGTTGCCTAATAATAATAATAATAATAATAATGATAATAATAATAATAATAAAGGTGGTGGTGTGTGGGAAAAAATAGATGCTGTATTTTCTTTTATTTGTCTCTCCTTTTTTTGGTCGAATGCTGTAGTGACTAAGTCAACGAGATCAACAGCAAGCAAAAATTTTTTTACATCTCGGCCTGACATATTTATGTTGTGTACAACTCCGCACCCCCCACCCTCCAAGAAATGTATTTTTAAAAAAAAACGTTTTCAGCCTATGGGCTACAGGCCACTAAAGCCTAATCACTTTAACGAACCCTGGCTCACGTTTTACCCTGGCTCACGTTTTACCCTGGCTTACGTTTTACCCTGGCTCACGTTTTACCCTGGCTCACGTTTTACCCTGGCTTACTTTTTACGCTTAAATTGTGAAAGCGGGAGAATATGTATTATTTTTGCCAGCGCAGATTCTTAAGAAGCAAGACAGCATTATTCTCACTGAACTCAAGAAGAAAAGTCTCAGCAAAACTGCTTCATAATCATTGTTTAAATTCATTATCATTGTTTCATGGGCTATTGGCTACCAGAACCGTATCCTCAACGAAATCTTTCAGTTATCACCAGAGATCGTTCATTCTAATATATATATATACACACACACACACACACACACACACACACACACACACACACACACACTATATTGCCAAAAGTATTCGCTCACCTTCCTTGACTCAGATATGAACTTAAGTGACATCTCATTCTCATTCCTAATCCATAGGTAAGGCTGTCCACAAGGTTTAGGAGTGTGTTTATGGGGATTTTTGACCATTCTTCCAGAAGGACATTTGTGAGGTCACATACTGATGTTGGATGAGAAGGCCTGGCTCTCAGTCTCCGCTCTAATTCATCCCAAAGGTGTTCTATCGGGTTGAGGTCAGTCAAGTTCATCCACACCAGACTCTGCCATCCATGTCATTATGGACCTGGCTACTGCCAAACCTCGTCCATCAGATTGCCAGATGGAGAAGCGTGATTTGCCACTCCAGAGAACGCGCCTCCACTGCTCTAGAGTCCAGTGGCGGCGTGCTTTACACCACTGCATCCCACGCTTTGCATTGCACTTGGTGATGTATGGCTTGGATGCAGCTGCTTGACCATGGAAACCCATTCCATGAAGCTCTCTGCACACTGTTCTTGAGCTAATCTGAAGGCCACATGAAGTATGAATGTCTGTAGTGATTGACTCTGCAGAAAGTTGCTGACCTCTTCGCACTATACGCTTCAGCATCCACTGACCCCACTCTGTTTACGTTGCCACCACTTGGTGGCTGAGTTGCTGTCATTCCCAAACACTGTGTGACTGTTGACAGTTGACAAAGACAGTTGACTGTGGAATATTTAGGAACGAGAATTTGGATTTGTATATATATATATATATATATGTGTGTGTGTGTGTGTGTGTGTATAGGGAGAGAGAGAGATCAGGGCTCTTTTTCTGCAGGCCATTCCAGGATCCCTTGATTCCTTAGCGATGATAGTTCTTAAGAACATTGGCCATAGGTTTGGGGTCGTTGTCCTTCTGCAGAATAAATTTAGAGCCAGTCAGATGTTTTCTTAATGGTATTGCATGGCAGATAGGAGTCTGCATTGAGAAACCCATTAATCCTGACCAGATTTGCAACTCTATTTACTGAAATGCAGCCCCAAACATGCAAGGAACCTCCACTTTGCTTCTCAGTTGCCTGCAGACACTCAATACCACTCCAGCCCTTCAGTGAGCAAACTGCCTTCTGTTACAGCCAAATATTTAACATTTTGACTCATAACTACAGATCACCTTCTGCCATTTTTCTGCACCCCAGGTCCTATGTTTCTGTGCATAGCTGAGCCGCTTGACCTTGTTTCCATGGTGAAGTTGTGGCTTTTTGGCCATAATTCTTCCATGAAGACCACTTCTAGCCAGACTTCTCTGAACAGTAGATGGGTGAACCCGAGTCCCACTGGTCTCGCAGTTCGATGGCACTGCTGGACACTTTCCCATCTCGAAGGGGCGTTTGCATGTTGTGCCAGCTGATGTGAGCTTCCTTGGCCGTCCACTGGGTCTGCGGTCCTCAGCGTTACCGTGTCTTTGTGCTTCTTCAAAAGGGCTTGTGTAGCACACCTTGAACCCCCAGTCTGCTCTGAAGTGTTTGCCTGGGAGAGACCTCACCGATGCAGTATATCTACCTTGTGTCTTGAGCTCAGACTTGCCATCGTGGGACCCATGACGCCTTCCACAGTATCACCTTTGTAGTAGAGTTTGGCTGTTCCTCACTTAGTTTTATCACTGCCTTTTCTGTTTCCGTTGATTTTGTTTCAACCTACATATGAAAATTATGATTTTTGAAGGCAAAGTTGTTCAGACCAAATATTGATTTGATTCAGATTTCTGTTTTGTTCAGTCACTTTGCATTTTGCAAATTGACAAAAATAAACTATACAATGAATTATAAAATAAATACAGAGTATGCAATGCTACATGTGCAGCTTAGCTGTTAACCACAATATTTTATAGAATCTACACTTTGCATATTTTATACATTCTGGAATTATAGTTACATTTACAAATTCTATTTAGTTATTTAGAATATTTATACAGATTTTGTTTGCTTGTTTTAAATATATAGACCACAATCCATGTTAAGCTACAAGCCATGTGTGTGGATTTTACTGAAAAAGGCATTTAATTGTAAGTTACCCAGCCAATTAAACACATTTCACATTCTGTTCATAGAACACTACAAACAACAAATAATAGTTGACATTTACTTAAATAGGGGCGGCATGGTGGTGTGGTGGTTCAAAGACATGCATGTTAGGTTGATTGATTACTCTAGATTGCCGTAGGTGTGAGTGTGTGTGTTGGCCATGTGGTGGACTGGCGACCTGCCCATGGTGTACCCTGCCTTTGCCCAGAGATGCTGGGATTGGCTCCAGCCCCCCCGTGACCCCGACTAGCGGGAATAAGCGGTACGGATGGATAATGAATGAAATGAATGAATTGACTTAAATATTTGCTTTGACACATGCTCAGTGAATATAACGACTCAGTGAAGTAGTGATGCCCTCAGTGGTTTGTTTCTATCCAAAGAAAACATCAAGATAAAATTCACATCATTTCACATTTCTGTATAGTTCATACCCTGTGATGACCTGAACAAATGTAACATCCTGAGCAAAACCCCAATAAGAAATAATAATAAAAACACTGATGGTTGTAAGCGTCTTTGGGTTTTAGAAAAGCGCTATATAAAAAGAAAGCATTGTTATTATTATTAAACAATCAAAAAACCAGATACTGCATGGATGCGTTCAGGGCAGGTCCTGCACTTGTTGAAAACTGGGAGGTTGGGGAGCAATGCAGTCGACAGGCCCTTGGGGGGGGGCTTGTCGGGGGGCTCTGCGCAGGGTGCAAGACAGGTGTGGCCGTGGGACCAGAGGGGCAGGGCTGGATGTGATGAACAGACTCTGCATGGCTTCAGGGTGTGAAGACACTGGAGTGCAGTGAAGTCGCTTTGAGATCAGCTGTGGCATAGTGGCCATGGCCACCCGGGTCCTCGACTCAGCCAAGCAGCAGCTCATACTGGCCTGCCTAGCAAGCAGGCTAGTGACTAAGAAACAGAGAGAGAGAGAGAGTATAACTTTAGCTGCAGTGTTTACATAAAGCATTAACTGTTTATGGAAAGTATCAAAGTGGTGAGGTCAGAACTCTTAAGATACATCCTCATAGGCCAGAAGAAGCCGCGTGGCCCGTTTCTCTCAGCCCAATCGCTCACTTGACCACGGTGTGTGCTGATGACTGATGGCCTTCCTGCGATGCGGAACTCGCTGCCCTGCCTCCGATGCAGGCGCCACGTCGAGCATGTAGCGCTGCACGCCGGTGGGTTCACGCGGGGCCGCCCGCCGAGGCCCCAGATCACGGGGGGCCCAGGCACAGCTGCGCTGCAAGAGGTGGGCGTGCGTGTACTGCAGGCGAGCTGTAGCTCCTGAGGGCACCTGCTGCTCAACCACAGCACAGGGGGGCTTCTGCCTCTGCAGCTCCATCACTGGATAAAGCTGCATTCCCAAACAACGGCAGATCAGGAGAAATGCAAACTCTGCGTGCTTGTGTTATATAGCATATATAACCTTACGGAAAACACGACAATCTAAATAATCTATAGTACAAATATCAACTCAAGCTCTGTCCTCGCAGTGCTCCCTTACCTTGCTGGGTCTGGCATATGTATTGTGGGAATGGAAACTGGCTTGTTCATATGGGCGCCTGGTTGAATCAGATGGAGGTTGCGTGTCCTGGAGCAGCTGGTACACCTGATCAACCACACCTAGGTCCCGCAATAGGTTTTCCCTTTCCAGGAGGCCATTGATTCGTTCCACCTCTTCCTCCTCTGATACAACCAGAGCTAAGGAACTTCCTTCCCCCGAGGCAGGAAGTACAGGCATAGACAGCTGCTACAGAAAAGAAATTAAGAGAATATGAACAAGGAATAATGGAAAATGAAAAGCACTGGATATTTTATGATGTGATAAAATAATGTATAAAATACAATAAAACTAATAATTATTTTATCAATTCATCCACTAGTTCTGTGATCTAAGGAGAGTTTAATTCAATACAAAATTTCAGCGCCCTCTAGTGGCACAGCGATGCAAACCCCCATTCCAGAGTGAAACTTCAGAGGCCTTGCATTACACACATCCACATACTTCCTTCAAAAAGAAACAATTCCCCAGCTGCAGTGATGCAAATCAAGGTTTGACGAGAGACTAAAGAAACAAACTGTCGGCACAAACTGACAGAAAGCCGCGCGGACAGATGCGACGTACATCTTGCGGAGAGTTGAGATGAGGGTGTGCAGGGCGAGCTGGCGTTCTGCGCCGCCTGGCTCTCTCCCCCGCAGACTCCCCCTGCAGCTGCCGCCTGTGAGTGCCCTTCTGCTCCTGCTTCTGCTCCTGCTTCAGTCGGAGCTCCTGCAGCTGCTGCCTACGCACGCGCGCACACAAACAGCCCAACGTCTCTCATTCACTCTCGCCCGGCAAAGGTCTGAGCGGCGTCGCGCCTGAGCGCGACACGGAGCACGTACCTCGCGCACTCCTCCCTTGCCTTGGAGGCTGCCGTCTCCTGGAAGAGGGAGCCGCTGTGTTTGAAGTACCTCTCGTACTTCTCCCCTCCCTCTCCGGGGTAGATCCGGCGGAATCCGCCCAGGTGTTTGGCTTCGTATCTCTGCATCTGATCCACGCTGGCTGCGTGAGACTGGCGAAGTTCTTCGCTCCTGATCACGGAACAGATCGATCGACAAAGTAGATTTAGTTGGGAGCAGCAAGCTTTAGCGTTGAGTTAGGTAGTTTGGATGACTGGTAAATTACAGAATATGACTAAAGAACTCCAAGGCATATGAAATGATAATGTGTCTTTCAATGCCACCTAATTCATTCATATCTCTTAAAGTATTTGAAAAAGTACATAAAATTCTTATATCACCCATATTGTCAGGGTGTCTACTGTGGCGGTTTATGACCTGGCCTCTCTGGAGCGATTCTGCTGTAGTCGTTCCTTCACCCTACGCTTCTCCTCCTCTGTAATCTTCCTGCGGTCACACGCCCCTAAATTAATCAACACCAACGTGTCATACAGCAAGCCGTCCTTCACCTCGCGGTCCAAACGGGAGTCTGTCGTGAAGCTGGGTGAGTGGTTCACCTATCCGTGCAGATACAGGGAACCAAAAATACACATATACATCCAAATATACATATACACACCCACACACCCATCCACATGCAGCACCGTAAGAGAACTGCATTGGTAGGATTTAGATGAGAAAACCTGATCCACTGATTAAAACACACACACACAACCCCCCCGCCACACACACACACAGTTGTCCAACACTGACACACAAATCATTCAACCCGGTATCACACCTCCAGCAGCCAGGGCTTTAGGCGCTGGTCCAGCAGCACATCGAAGCCCAATATCTCGAAGCAGGCGCTGCCTGCAGCGTGGTTGGGGAAGCAGGTGTGGTAGTTGTGCTTTAGGATGGGATGAGTGGAGATGAGGGTTTTAATGATCACATCCTCAATATCCCCCCACACCTTCTCTGGGTCATAACACATGGCCTCCAGATGCTTGTTGAAGGCAGAGAGCTTCCTGTGAAAACATTATTTTTAAATCAGTTTATTTATTTATTTTTGAGATTTGCAGGGCTAAATACACTCACTGGCCACTTTATAAGGCACACCTGTCCAACTGCTCATTATTGCAAATGTCGAATCAGCCAATCACATGGCAGCAACTCAATGCATTTAGGCATGTAGACATGACCAAGACAATCTGCTGCAGTTCAAACCGACCATCAGAATGGGGAAGAAAGGTGATTTAAGTGACTTTGAACGTGGCATGGTTGTTGGTGACATACGGGCTGGTCTGAGTATTTCAGAAACTGCTGATCTACTGGGATTTTCACGCACAACCAACTCTAGAGTTTACAGAGAATAGTCCGAAAAAGAGAAAATATCCAGTGAGCATCAGTTCTGTGGGCGCAAATGCCTTGTTGATGCCAGAGGTCAGCTGAGAATGGCCAGACTGGTTCGAGCAGTCGTTACAACCTGAGGCATGCAGAAGAGCATCTCTGAACACACAACACATCGAACCTTGAGGTGGAGGGGCGGTAGACCACACCAGGTGCCACTCCTGTCAGCTAAGAACAGGAAACCAAGGCTACAATTCACACAGGCTCACCAAAATTGGACAATAGAACATTGGAAAAACGTTGCCTGGTCTGATAAGTCTTGATTTCTGCTGCGACATTCGGATGGTAGGGTCAGAATTTGGCGTCAACAACACAATAGCATGGATCCATCCTGCCTTGGATCAACGGCTCAGGCTATTGTTGGTGGTGTAATAGTGTGGGGATATTTTCCTGGCACACTTTGGGCCTATTAGTACCAATTGAGCATTGTGTCAACCCCACAGCCTACCTGAGTATTGTTGCTGACCATGTCCATCCCTTTATTACCGCGGGTTAACGCGCCATGTCATAAAGTGCAAATCATCTCAGACTGTTTACTTGAACATGACAATGAGTTCACTGTATTCGAATGACCTCCACAGTTACCAGATCTCAATCCAATAGAGCACCTTTGAGATGTGGTGAAATGGGAGATTCGCATCATGGATGTGCAGCCGACAGATCTGCAGCAATTGCGTGATGCTATCATGCCAATATGGACCAGACTCTCTGAGGAATGCTTCTTTGTTGAATCTATGCCACGAAGGATTAAATGCAGTTCTGAAGGCAAAAGGGGGTCCAACCCGGTACTAGCAAGGTGGACCTAATAAGTGGCCGGTGAGTGTATGTTGCATTGCTTTGGTTTAAAAGCAGAAACAACTTAATCATAATAAATGTAAAACCCACAGGAAGGATCAACATCCTTCCTCAGAGTCACTAAACTATTCCAGGTTAAGAAAATAGATTAAATAATTAGCAAATTTTAGAAAAAAATATCATCTGCATTTTGAATTGACTTTTTTCTACAAAAAAGGAATAAATCCTACCGTTTGCTGCCTGTGTCATCATCACGGACAAAGTTTTCACTGTGCTTGTTAATGGCATAGTTGGTCAAGTGCATGCAAATATCCTCCTTCAGGGGCAAAGGTGAAGTGAGTGGGAGACAATTCTGAGTCAGTGCCAAGGAGCAAGGCGTCCATATTCAACAGGATGTATCTGACACTTCAAATTCAATGTTTGCCTTTATTTTACATCAAGTACTTTGTTACAAGCAATAACAAAGGAATGTTCACTTTGAGCACAAAAACAGGCAGTTTCATGTTCTGTTCTGTGTTTGTGAGTGACTCGGTTATTGACCAACTCTCACCATATTGTTGCTGGTGGGCTCACTGTAATGGCTGGTGCAGAAGCGCGCCAGCCCCTCGTGATACACAAAGATACGGAGGGGGTCACAGCTGGTCACTAACACATAAATGCGCAGGTCAAACTTGAATCCATCAATTATTAATGGCTATGGAGAGAAAGATGATACATTTCAATGTCTGAGGATGCCTGCTTCATTCGGATGTATATTTGTAATATGGGGAGAACATGAGGACAGTTTTGGTTACTGTAATGGTAATGTGGGTTCATGAATAGTGACTTACCCTGGATATATATACCTGACAGATCATGTGTTCACCAGGCCGAATGTCCTTACTCGACTTGGTCAGAAAGATACCGCGCCCTTGGCAACCTGACTCGGGCTTGCAAATGTAGGTCTTGTGCTTTTTGGCTCTTGTATAGGCTTGAAAATCACTGTAACTGAAGAAAATACATGTATTAAAAAATGTTTAGCCAATAACGATTGGCCACTAAGCTTTAGGTGCAATAGCATCATGGACGTGACATTAACACTGAATGCGATGAATGTGGGAAGAAACCTCGCTCACTCTGCAGGGAGACACCACGTGCGGGGAAAGATGTGATAGTCTTTGGGAAAGAGCTTCAGCATGCGGTTCATGTTTCGTGCAAGAAGATCTTTCCTACAAATCTCATTCATTCCTGGAAAATGGTTGATTTTCTGTAGAAGTCAACAAGCATCACGTCAGCTGAGAATGCAAACAGAGGACCACTGCTAACCAGCTGAGATTGAGCAGAGAGAGAGAGAGAGAGAGAGAGAGAGAGAGAGAGAGAGATTACAGTCTAACTACCTGGTATCTCTTCATATCCATGACTCTATCCAAAGACACAGAACAGTCAGTCCAGAATAAGGTCCAGTCTTCTCCCTCCCCAGCCTCGCGCAAGCCGTATCTGCGAGCAGCTCGACGCACTTTCATAAAGGAGAGAGAACGTTCAGAGAGCAGCAGAGCACCGACGGGCGCTTTTCAGAGTCTCAGACTCCTCACGCTCTTTCCGGATTGTTCCCTAGGTGTAGGTGTGGGTGTAGTTAATACTATACATAGGAGCAGGAACTCACCACTCTCATATTTACAGTTAGTAAGATTGATCCACAGTCATCTGAAAGAGAGGAGGAAAACACGCAGACAGACCTATGCTTTGCTCATGAGACTTGAAGCACCCTCATCACTCCTCAGTTTTCCTTTGTTGTGGAGAAAGGGGCCACTTGACATGCACTGCAGTTGCTAGTAGTATAACATATAAAGATTGTGACTTCATTATTCTATTGCTTGTGGTTGTACCGGTGACAATACCGTCTAAACAATGGCCTCCATTGATTTAAGCAGCTTACCTGTTTTTCCTTTTCTTTCCTTTTCTCTTGCTCCCTCCAGATATAGGGGTTGACATGAAGGCTTCCGCATGGCCTTCACTGCCCCAGCCCTCTCCCTCCACCCCTGGCTTAGACTCACTCCTACAGGAACTCTGAAGCTCTGCACTCTCTGCAGGAGGCCCCATGCTTAGAGGCCCAAAGGAGATAGAAAAGGTTAACGATTTTATCTCCATACATGCGGGACAAAATGACAAAACATTCTACATATTGCACTTAGGAGAATATTAATGAGGAATGTGCACAAACCATGTGCAGTCACGGCTCCACGCTGAAATTCAACCAACCGTATCATTTTACAGGTTATACTGTGCAAAGAGGGACGTTGCATCACATTTCTGCTTCCACTTCTTTCCACTGGTGACTAAGCTATTTCAATCCACAGTTATACGAGTCATCATGAACAGGACTAAATATAGGGTGCAACACTCTGTGCCTCATCACCACGGACAAGACAATTTGGCTCCAGTTGGCCAATGTTACAGAAAGCTGTGGGGGGACACCTAGAAAGCTGCAGGAGGCCCGTGTGCTAGGTAACCGTATTCTGATCCAGTGATCTGGATAATCCTGACCATGAACTTTTAACTCATAGCTGGAACAGCCCACTTACCTAGCAGAGGGATAATATTACAACTGAACATTGTGGGTTTTACTGTACCTTACAGTACCTGTAAAACCAGTTTATATATCTGGTTCTCTAATATTTTACCAAAACACTTTCCTATGCAAAACTGAAAGCAGATAATAAGTGAGAAGCACACCAGATATTAACTACAACTACTTGACACTTATAACATCTTACTGTAGAATCCATAGGGTACTGGCACTTTTTATAACTCAAAGATAAAACTGTTACATAATTGTTACATTTTCAAAGTACTACACACTTACTTGTGAAGAGGTCAGGAACAGGATGGCAGTACTGACAAAGGCCTCACCAGCCTCTCAAACTTCAGGTGGAAAATGACTGTCTACAACTTAGTTTTTGCTATTTTTCCCTGCTGGGGAGACGTACTAGGCCACATGTCTAAGTAAGAGCTGGCATGTCATCCCTGACAAAAAGGCACATATTCATCTGCCCTATGTTTGCATCACCTAACTCGGAAACACTTTGCAAACCTTAAGATCGAGTAACCAATTAGAAACACAGGAGACCAATTATATAAACACAGGCGACAAACACCTGATCTGTCCCAAAAAAACCACGGAAAAAATTAATAGGAAGCAAGCAAGAATAGAGAGATAATACATTATATTTGTCCAGGGAACTTAAAGAAGAGCACTATCCAAATCAGTGCTGGAACAAACAACGGTTTAGATAACATCTAAAAGAAGTCACCAAGAGGGCCATTTCAGTGTCAAAGGTAACCGACACAGCATACAGAAAATACGTTAACTTGCACATTTCTAATATATTCCAGGCATATTCTAACTTCGAAATGACCCAGATAATAGCAAGCACGGGAAATGTTGAGTTATTTTAAATATTTATGGAGAAAGCTGCTATAACTAGCTAACTTGTATTCTAACCTCTTAAATTCACCATATTTTGCAACCTTAGCGTGAACACCTACGTATGAGTATTTGCTATGGCAACCGGACGCTAAATTATAAACAGATTAGACGCTAGTTGGCTACCAAGACAGAACTATACAATACAAATAAAGTACTCTATAGCTACATTATAAATCAATGCGAACAAAATACGCACCCGTCTTCGTTAGCAAGGGCCGGAAACTAAAATAAGAACATAAAATGGATTTCTGTCACCGCTAAGCATGACATTTCTGAGGAGTTTCACATGCTAGTGTTTTCTCAACGTGTGTAGGATTAGTCCGCTGAACGCAGGCCCGCCCAATCACAATTCGCGCTCCTTTACTCGAGCTTTCCGATTGGTTCTCGACTTCATTAAACATCATCTCTTCGTTACACACACACACACACACATATATATATATATACACATATATATGTGTGTGTGTGCAGTTTATCGTACAATTTCGATCAGCGCTGGGCTCACTAGTTTGAGAAGGACAGGACCAGGAGCCAAACACCACAGGAACTTGGGCACTCAAGCACCCGAACACGTATATCTCTCGTGTGGTATCCACAGCTTCATTGATCAATGAATGTTCAGAAGACGTATCCAGCAACAAATGACAACTGAAATATTTATTTTTGGTCTTTTTATTCAACCGACATTTGTTGTTTCAATCTTTCAAGTAAAACAATGCGGAATTACAAGGGAACATAAGGAATGTAACAAATTAGACACAAACAAAATAAAAATAAGACCATCACCACATTCTATCAGCAATCCCCAAAAGACGTCTCTTCCCTTAAAATGGGACAAAGACAACAATTGACTGCCAAGGTTCAGCTGGGAGATAAGTAAAGAAAAAAAAAAAACATACCAAAGGGTCTTGCAAGAGTATTTCCATTTAGTCTTGCCATAAAAATGACTTCTATTGAAAACAGCAATTTACACTTAAGAGGCATTTTCAATTTGGTTGCAAACAGAGATGTACCTCTTGTGGTTTAGGATGGAAAATGTCTTTATTACACTTTTAACATTAAAAATGTTTGAATCCCAAACTTTCCTTAACAAGGCATACAGGGATGAACCTCCTACATGGATAAACAGGCACTCTCACTTTGTCACAATGATTTGAGACTGACAAGTTTTAACAAAATTAGACCATAGACTAATACCTTGAAAAGATGGGAAAAGATTTCCCCTCACATCTGTATTGCCAGAAAGAATATGACAAGCAGACTTCAAGATTCATCACAAGCTCAAGAGTTGTACATACACACTGTGTGAGGTACCAGAAAAGTATATCTGATTGAGAGTTTAAAAAAAAAAAAAAAAAAAAAAAAAAAAAAAAAAAAAAAGCCCCATCATAATGGTCTCCAACGCCAGGGTCATGTGAGATGTGCAAATGGAAAAATGCAGGCTGGATGTAAAAGTAATGGACAGGAGGGGAAAAGAATTACACAAGACAAGGTCTGAGTGAAGACAAACTCCAGCATAGTGCAGCAAAAATCACATTAGCCAACCTGTTCTGTTCTTCATACCCTGGAGGGAACGACAACATTTTTAATTTATTAACTGACTTGAAACAAACAATAGTCAACGGCTGGCAAACATTTTGTCAGAACCCAACTGTTTAAAAATGTTATAACAATTGTACAATCCCACTCAATCATTTGAATGTAGCATAAATGATGTATCGCGATCCACTCTGCAGCACAAGTACACTCTGTATAAAGGGCACAACCTAAGTGACCCATTCTTAACACATACTTCTTTTAGTATTCCAGTCTTTAATTGATTACAGTACATAGTGTGAACTAACAACATCTCTTGCCCCTTGCCCAGCTTTACAAAGTCCTTGTGGTATGGTGAGGCACTGTCAAGAGCTCGTCACCACGACAGCAATCCCACATTTTGAACAGGTACCCTTTTTGCTCCCATCTTGCATCCATGCCCCCTCTCCACACTCAAGATGGCTTAACATAGGTGAGAATGCGCCAAAAGAGAGTTCATCTCTTCGCAAAGTGCATCGGACTCGATCCAACCGCCTCCTCACTGACAGTGTTACAGAATGGCAAGTTTATAAAGACTGATCCCCGTTCCTCATAACCCGTAAAAATTCGTCCCCTCTTCACTGCAATTCTCACTAGTTACATTTCACCACCTCATAGTTCTGCCGTTTGTCCTGATCAAGTCTTGGAGTGCCTGTGTTGGGTGGAGGAGGAGCGGGTGTTGCTAGCAGGAGTCCGTGCCTGCGCAGCTGCCAAGGCAGCAACACTCCGCAGCACCCTGTCCGGGGTCCCCTCGCTGGACCCGCCACTCAACTCGGGCTTCTCGTGCGATCGTCTCTCTCTCCTGCTCTCACGACCTCTGCCCCCTCCCGTTTTCTCCCGCCTGCTCTTGCCCCTCTCCGTGTCACTGCCAGAGGAAGCGGCCCGTGAGCGTGAACGTGGCGGCCCGGTGCTGCGGGAGCTCAGACTGTGAGCGCACTGGCTGCTGTTACTGCTGCTCCGGCTCCTGCTGCTCGCTCTTTCGCTGCTTATACTGCTGCAGGCGCTGTGAGCCCTCGAGGACCTCGTCTCCCTGTTCTCGTCCTCCGCCTCCTCCTTCTGCTCAGAGGTCTTTTTCTTTTCCTCTTTTTTCGCCCGCTTGTTTTCCGACGCCAGGGGAGGCACCAGATTGCCTGGTCGCTGCCGAGTGGAACGGGCTGCGGAAAGACTTGCCCCGGTGGTCGACTGTGGGGAATCGGTTGAACTAGTAGGGGTATGTTGACCGCTACCAGTTTTGGTATGAACCGAATTTGTTTTCAGGGAGTCCTGTCCTGGCCTGCCTCTAGGTTTAGTGCTTTTATCAGAGACAGCTTGCTGTGTGGTGGCTTTACCCTTGGAGCTTGGACTTGGTGTATCTGGTCCCCGTCCTCTCATGGCCAACAGTTTGGCAGCAGCATTGAGAGCTGAACAACGTTTGCCCAGCACCTCGGGCTCCGGTGAGGTTGGAGTGGTCAGCTGTGACGCAGGTTGTGGGCCTGTGAATTTACGGGTTACCCTGTGAGATGTTACTCCACTGGACTCACCCTCTGCGGTAGCTTGAGGACTCTTCTTATCGGACATCTTCCTGTGTCTGTTAGTCCTTTCATCACCTTTGTCACTCTGGGACTCCTCCAAATTCTTATGTGACGAGCGAGTGAGACGTCTCTTCTGGCCAGTTGAGTCTTCAGAGTCTGAGGATGAGGAGGAGGAGTTTGAACACCTTCTTCTGGCAGGTGTCACTGGATCTTTAGGAGCCTCCCCGTGTGCACTCTCCTTTTCCGAGTCCGTCTCCACTCGTTTTCTTTTTGAAGGCATCCTGCTCTCTCCAGCCTTTTTTGACAAAGACAAGCGAGTGCCACAGGAAGAAACAGAGGAGGGAGAGGAGGATCGGACAGATTCCTGACTACTTTGTCTGCTAATGCTTCTTTTTTTGCCAGAGGCTCTGTTTTCTCGCTCTGTCTGACACTCTTCTTCTAGTGGCTTATCCAAACTGTCGCTCTCAGGAGCAGTTTGCATCACTGCATCCGAGATTGAGGATGTAGGTGCGTCGGACATCGGATCATCCACTCTCCTCCTTTTGGCCTGAGACTGAATATCACCACTCTCCACTTGCTCTGGCTTTCCAGAATTTTCTGTTTCCATTTCCTCTTTGCTTTCAATCAGTCCCTCCTTCTCTGGTACTTTATGGCCTTGCTGTTTCTCAGATGCAGTTCTGTTCTGTTCTGCAGGGGACTGCGGCTTGTGTGTGCTGCTCTGGGTGGAAACAGATGACAGAGGAGGATCAACTGTCATTTGGCCAGGGGATCCTGGGGAAGGTGCAGAGGTTATAGAGATTTGGCTTAAAGGTGTAGGTGTTGTTTTTGTTGCTTCACATGTTGCCTGAAACTGAGGTGCAGCGGTCTTCGGCGGGTTAGATGTACATTCCTGTGCAGCTTCAGGTGTGCGAAGTGCAATGGAAGGCTGGGACAAGTCAGGAGTCGGTATTGAGGAGAGCTGAAGGTGGTCAGTGATCACGGCCGGTGTAGATATGACCTCACTAGATGTTTCTGCAGGTGTGGGTGAAGAATGCGGAGAGCTTCTAACCCTAGTGGGACTAACCGAGGTATCAGGATCTGCTGTTGCCAAGTTGCTTTTGAGGTGCTGCATCACTAACTCCGTCGATGAGGTTGAGTCTTGCTGTGAAGCGCTCTGATTGGATTTCAGCAATGGCTCTGGAAACGTGTCTTTGCTTGGAATAGCTGACAGTTCTGAAGACACGGTGTAGACTTGACTATCTTGACGAACAAGTACTGTAGATGAAGGAGCAGGTTGTTGGGCATCCATAGGGGCAGAGTTAGCACAAGTCTCACTTATGGGAACAGCAGACTGCAGTGAAAATGAAGGGTGTGTGTTGGTTGGAGTAATGTTTTCTGTAGGAATTGCTTGTGGTGAAGTCAATGTTGAACCAGTTGGAGAATCAGAATGTGAAGCCTTAACATTCAGCGTGGCGTGATCATCACCAAAGGAGAGTTGCGATGTGGATGTTAGCTTTATCTGAGATTCATTTGGTGCTGGAGATTTAGAAATGAGTGTAGTGGACTGAGTGTCTGTTTTAGGAGACACTATAGAATCAGCAGCTTTAGATGATGCAGAAGGAACATCAGATGGAGAGCTTAGTACTGGGCACTCAGGGTCAGAGGGCAAAATTACAGGCCTAACAACAGAACCAGGAGAATTAAGGTCTACAGAGGAACGGTTTTCATGTGCAACAGATGGAGAAAAGGTTGTTGGGCACCTTGATGCTGGTCCTGATTTTCCAGCATCTGCTATATTTATGGTGGAATCTTTGCGAGGTCTACCCCGCTTTCGTTTTATTATCGGGGGCGGCGGACTTTGTTCTTCAGTTATTGGTTTCTGAACTACAGGAATATTTTGTTCTGGGGCTTCTGGTGGCCTAGACGCTGATTTTGGAGGTCGACCCCTTTTTCGCTTCACTGGTATGGGATTGGCTGCACTGGGATCAGTAGCAACAGCAGGGGTGGCAGTGTTGTCCTTAGCTGAAATAGGTTCCTGTTTCTTTGGTGACACTGGAGTGCGTCGGTCTAGCCCTCTTCCTCTGCCTGGGTACTGGTCTCCTAACTGTGCAGCCATGCGAGACTCCGTCTCCAGGCGCCGACGCACTGGTAAATTCCTAAGGACAGGCATGTCTGGTGAATGGTGTGTTGGAGAGTATGGGTGGTACCCTCTCCCCGGACTTGACAGTGATGATGGGGAGACCTGATCCTGCCCTTGCGGTGTCCGAGAGGGTGACACAGAAGGCGATTTAGGAAGAGTCTTCTCTTTGAGCAGTTGGTTTACTCGATCGGGAGAACAGGGGGGTGCGTCATGAGCCAATTCAGCCTGCTCCGTCTCTTCTGACGAACCCTCAGTATGCACACCCCCACTCATACTACAACCCCTTCTCCTCCGCCTCGGTTCTTTCTCCTCAACCACAGTGACCAGGCGGCCAGGAAGCTTCCTAAGAACCTTAGCAGATGGGGAATCTTCTGGAAGGCCTCTTAAGACCTCTCCATCAGCAGTCTGACGCTTACGTGGTGAACGTGGGTGTGGAGAAGCCTGTGAGTTTTGGCCATCCTGCTCCAGCTGATGTTCAGAAGAACAGGTGGAGTCCATGGATATTGATGCTCCCCGCTCTCTTATGTCTGGTATAGGAATATCAGCGTGTGCCTCTGTTCCATGCTCATCACCTGTTTCTCTGTGTGAAGGCAGTGCAGAAGTGTGTCCAATAGAGCTTCTGTCCACTGATGGAGAGGCAGCAGCTGAAGCCACTGAATTTGACGGAGAGAGGGGCTGCTGATGTGGGGATAGTGCCTGTCTGGATCTGGGGACTAAATCTTGTGTCATATCTAAATCAGAGAGCTGATGATCGGTTTGAAGTTTTGAATGCTCTGGGAAGGCCACAGGTTCTTTGGTTGCCCCTCTCCCTCGTAGACTGCTACGGGGTCTGTCAGGCACTTCTCTAGACTGGAGGGACTTGAGACCGGCACGGCTGACACTGGGCTCAGAGACCAGCGTCTCCCCCCTCCTCCCCCTCTCCGTGTCTGACGATGAGCGTGCTGTAGACACATCGTCACCCGTTTTAGCAGGTGTTCCTCTAAGCCTGCCACTGACCCTCGTGGAGGGGGCACCCTTCTCTTTGTGTTTGCGTGTGCGGCGTGCCGAAGGATGTTCCTCGGGAGTGGGAGGCATGGAGTCCTCCTCATCATTGTCCGATGACTGATGGAGTTTCAGGCCCTCCTCCTTTGCCTGATCTAGTCCTTTCCTTGCAGCTTCTACTTGCTCCTATTGTAAAGATGAAATAATTGCATTTGTGTATTTTAACATCTTAATGTTCCATTAAATGGCATTAATACTACCATACTATTATTTACACCCATGGTGATCTTAGCTTAGTCTTGTTCTCAGTTTATGCCAGTTTACCTCCGCCTGTTTCAGTTCTTCTTTACAAATATCCTCAAGAGATGCCTCCAAGAAATTCATGGCATATCGCTCTATTGGAGTGAGCTGTTGGGATGAACAACACTGATGAGACGCAATGGAAGCAGGCAAAGGCCAGACAATTAGTTGCATCAAGACAAATGATTACCTGTTCAACCAGGGCAGCAATTTCCTGCTCAGCCTTGGACAGTTCCTCCTCTTCATGGTCTCTGCTTTCACCATCATCCAGAGGAATATTTTCATTGAATTCTGCTAGTTCAGCCACCTGCTCGGCTTTGGCTTGGGAAGCCGCCACGATGTCCTCCTCATCTTCAGCACGACACAAGGCCTTATCGAAGGGTTGAGTCGGTCATTTGAAACGAACAGAACTGCACCGGAGGTCGCCAAGACGACAACGACCATGTTTATTTGTAAAACTGAATGACTTTTACCTGCTCTAAAATAGTGGTTTGTTGTTTATTAATGGCCTCATCATCATCTGATGGAGGAACACTGGACTCAGCCTCTTTCTTCTCCCCCTCAGTCACATCAAAAAGTTCACGGATAGTTTGCTGCAAGGAGGAGAAATCGATAACATGTTTTACATTAACCACATTAGCTACTATGGCAGCCATAATACAAAAGAACAAAGGCACAAAAAGGCACATACCTCTTTGAAAAAGGCAGTAGTGAAGTTTCCTCCTTCGATCGCCATGTCTCCCAACATCCTCTTCTGATTGGCTTTCTTCAGAATGTTCTCTTCTACAGTGCGTTCGCTGATCAATCTAAAGAAAACGGATGAAAATTATCTGTAGTTACATCGTCTTCCATAAAAGCACCTGCCCTGCTATGTGGCATTTCACAACTATTGTTTTGAGGAGTCCAAAATCCTTACAGGCCAATGATTTAAATGAAAGCAGGTACCTGTAGATGTGAACATCTCTCGTCTGCCCAATACGGTGGCAGCGGTCCTGGGCTTGAGCATCCATGGTGGGGTTCCAGTCGCTATCGTAGAACACTACTGTATCAGCACCAGTCAGGTTCACCCCCACACCACCGCTACGGGTGGACAGGATGAAACAGAAGATGCGGCGGTCTGCGTTAAAGCGCTCCATGAGGGCCTGAGAAGCAGAGAAAAGAAATAATTCATTTTTAAAAATATAAAATCTGAGTTGCGAAACAAAAATGGCTAAAAGTGGCATAAATATTGCTAGTTAAGGGATCGCATACAACCATCAGAAAGCTCCCAATTCACTTACCTGCCTCTGCTCCACTCGTGTGCTGCCGTCCAGCCGTAGGTAGATGTGTCCGTGGTAGTTGAGGAACTGCTCCAGCACATCCAGCATGCGGGTCATCTGGGTGAAGATGAGCACTCTGTGACCTCCGGCTTTTAGCTTCCGCAGCAGGAGGTGGAGTGTTTGCAACTTGCCTAAAATACAAACCAAAAAAAAAAAAACCTCTGTTACAACCCATGAGAACTCATGCTGGAAATTGCAGTCTTACTACTGCTAAAAATGTTCACAAGTCACAGTGCTGACATCATTGAAACCCTATATGAGCTGGAGGGGGGGGGGGGCTGATCATGAGGTACTCACCACAGTCATACTGGATGAGTCTCAGGTCAGGGAACTGAGTCCGCATACTGCACTGAATGCTGTGCAGTGTACGCGTGAGCGGAGAAACGTGGACCGACAACATGGAGGAGAACAGAGCCTGCTTGTGGCCAAGAGTAGGAGGTGGATGGCAGCAGTGCATAGTGATGGGCTTAGCCTCCACTGGAGGGATGACAAACGTGAACCTGTGGAGTGAGGAAGGGCAACAGCTACAGGACAATCTGTATGCGGAACATGGACGCGTCTGAACCGTAGCGTCCCCTCTGGACAGCAGGGTTTGGCGGTAAAAATAGTACACATACCGCTCCATGACTTCAGACAGCGACCGAAGCCTCTCCTCGGAGTTGTGGATGGCCTGCCGCAGGACCAAGCTCCGGTCCAGATAGTCCCTCGTTAGCTGTGACTGAGCAGTGAGACAAGAGCTGTACCCTGAGTGGCTCCAACTGTCGGGGACGGGGCGGGCTGGCGTGGGATCGACCCCCGTCAGGAAGGTGAGGAAGGCCAGCACTTCTTTCCCATATACAGGCTTCGTATTGCAGTGCAGTTCGTTGACCCGAATGATTTGAGAGATGCGGTCATTTCTCTGGGACTTGCGGCAGTCTGAAAGCCATGACTGTCAGAAAGGGAACAAAGGCCAGGGTGCATCATCTTGGGATTAAATGACAGATGAGCCGAGAATTTTAGACTTGGAGGTTGAAAGTATACATGCACCGAGCAACCATATTATTGTGCAATATCATTTATACCATGTAGAAGGGGGATCGTGGTGGAGGTGGAGGCTGGACTCTGGGGCGCTGGAATCCAAACGCACTGCTCTGGGAGGAGGACGCGGGCCTCAGACTGCCCATGCGGAGAGTGAGGACATCACTACTGCTGCTCTCCTCACTCCCTAACGAAGCATTCACCTTGGCTACAGGAACAAGAAGCAGTAGTAGAGGTCACCATGCAACACAAAGTGATTATGCCAAGCACAGCATGTAGGCTTAAACTCAAACAAGCCAGTAAGATTCTACTGTATACCACACACACACACAGGTAATAGTGTTGCAAATCCTACTTAGTGTCCCCTCACCTAGCCCAGTGCTTGGCGCCGATCCCTGTACCACCTTTAGCACAGGGCGAGGGGGCGGAGTTTGGCCAGGGGCCGAGGTAGGAGCTCGAGGTGGTGCGGCGTAAGCAGGAGGTCGTTGGGGAGGCGGTTGAGGAGTAGTCGGCCTGAGAGCAGGGCTTGGGGTACCATGTGGGTGGAGCAAGACCGACTGGGGCGGGGCAACACGAGGACAGGGAGGCACTGCAAGAGTGGGGACCTGCCCACTCTCTTTGCCTGCTGCCTGGCGCACGACAATCTTTACAATTCCTGGTCCACTTACCATGGAAGATGGTACTAAATGAAAGAATGAAACACAGTAGATTAATTGTTCTACTCAAGATTAAGCATAGTCAAACTGCCAATTGTTGGGGCTGGGCACCATACTATGGATTACAGAAGCAGAGCCAAATCATCACTAGGTCTGGCAATTTCTAGCTCTTAAAAGCTCAGGCAAGAATCCAAAGCAAAACATTGCGGCAAATTCCTAAAACATTTATCCAATGTCCAAATGCCTGTTAAATTAAGCTTGAGGTTGACACAAAAGCACAGTGAAAGAAATCTCAAAGTGTTAAGGGACATCATAAGTGGCGTGTTACTCCAAATGTAAAAGGAAGGAAATGCACTGAAAAATCAGAGTCTATAAGCACAGCATATACTTGTTGGTCGAAAGAGCCTTCGCAAACAAATTAGCATCCATGAAGATCCAGAGGGCTTCCCTGAAACTCACCACTCCAATATTACTCATGTATGTCCTTCAGTATTTGTAACATTATAAAGCTTATATGGTCTATGTTTTAAATACAACCGCTTTCCGGATACACACTATTGTATCAGTGCCCAACAAGGCATCCCCTTTTTAAAAACACCATTTCCAGCCAAAACCATGCAACCATTTCCAGACTACCCATGTCTTGCTCTGCTGAGTAACAGGTAGTTTGGTACCCAGGCTTGTGCGAATGACTGTAAGGATAAACTCAAGGACAGCACCAGTACCTTGAGCAGCAGTGAGTGGCACTGCTAGTCCAGAGCAGGTTGGGGTTGGGCTGGCAGGGTTGGGATTTGCCGAGCTGCTACCTGACTGACTAAGTGTATGGAGGACTGCCACCTGAGCTGGCTGACTAATAAGGTGGTGCTGCCCACCGCTGGAAACCAGATGCATTACATTCCCTAAAGGGCACACAACCACAGGAGAAAACGTTAGGCCATTAGACCGCGCGAACACTTGCAGGCTACAGGCGTGCAGGAAATAAACCTCCCCCAGCGGACGTTCATGCAGGCTAGCGGAGGCGTGCGGGCGCGCTCACCTTGAACGGGCCGTGGCTGGGGCGTGGGCACCTGGTGCAGCGGGGCACCCGACAGCGTGAGCTTGTTGCCCTGCAGCTGGAAGGTGACGGGTTTACTGCCCTGACTGGATGACACGGGGCGGCCTGCCAAGGAAGCCAACTGGGCAATGCTCACCACCTCCCCAGCTGCGTGCAAAACACAAGAGATCAATAATAATATCAACAACAACAATACACTGTATTACAAAGACTGCAAAAATAATGGTGTGGTGAGCTCACATGGTAATCTAGCCTGCATGTCCGGGCTAAGAAGGACCCTCTGGGTCATGACGTTACTGGGGGGTTGAGTGGAGACAGACACCGCTGGGGCTACTGAGGTCACCGAGGTCACCGGGAGTCGAGCAGTCACCGCTGGGTGAGGAGCGCTGGGTCTAAGCGTGGCCCCTGCAGAAGAGCCGCTCAGACACAGGGGCGCTCGCGGAGCAGCAACAGGAGTGACAGGACACACTGAAACCCAAGCAGACACAGTGAGGGACAGGCGACGACAATGTGGTGCCTCTTCTATGTACAAGGAACCGGCTGCTCGGAGCACCGCTGACCTTGCGGGGCCGGCTGGGCTGGAGCCTGAGAAGGGGTGACCTCTGTGATTAGAGGGGGTCTTGGAGGCTGGACAGCAGGAGAAACGGGACACGTGGGCCTTGGGGTGTTGGCCGTCACCGCTGAACGCCCATCGGATTTGGGAAGTGGCTGCAACATCCTTTACATAAACATGTTCAGAATACATTGTTGGATGAGCGCCGCAAACTCTTCTGATGACAGTATCGTCTGTATATTAAGTCAAGCAATATTTATTCAAATGAACAGTGAACCGTGAATGTCTTACCTGTTGACCTTCATGCGAACTGGTTTTGGTCTGGGTGGAGGCTCAGGGGACTCCATGATTTCCTGAATCAGCTGCCGATTCACTCTCCTGCGAGGAAGGTAAACGTCCGCTTGGTAACGGGATACACGTCCCTCCAGACCGATCAGGTCAAACATAGAGAGATCACAGCGCTGTGGGAGGGCGAACGAAAAAGCAAACAAGCATCAGGACGCAGGTTCATTCCAGTAAAAAAGTGGACAATGAAAGCTGGAATGGATACACCTTTAGAGGTCTAGGGTCAGTCAGTGGGTAGTCACCAGTCTAAAAATGTTCACCTGGAAAGGGGAAATCTCCAAGGCCTTCAAGACCAGGGAAGCAGTGGAGTAGACGACGGGCTGGATGATGAAGGGGGACTGGATGGGCCGCGGGTCAAAGAGGTTGGGGTGGTTGCACACTTTACGTAGCTGCATCAGGATGTTGATCACAGACATGAAGTGCCCACTGGCCAGAGTCTCCCTTGTACTGGGGGGAGGTTGGGTGGGGGCGGGGTTAATCGAGCACCACCAAGATGCAAACATCTACAAATATTACCCACCACTCAATAACCAAAGAAAAACAAATCAAAATGCATGAACCCATTCCTTGTTTTCCATAAGGCCCTAGACAACCTCTCTGTTGTCACCGTTATCTCCAAGGCATTCAACACTCTGGACACTCACGAGGCTTGTGCCATGAAGTCATCGTAGAGGAAGCGCTGTCTTTTGGAGAGGCGACAACGCACAACATGCTCATACTTCTTGGGCATCTGTTTCTCCACGTCTACCTTGATACGCCGCAGAAGGAAGGGCCTCAGCACCTGAAGTACAGGTACAGGGTAGGGGTGAATCAGAGGAGCACGACGGCTGGTGGACCTGCGTCGGACTACATACAGTAACCGGTATTTTACACAAATTCATTCGCTCTGCTAAAATGAGGCTACCAACCTTGTGAAGCCTTTTAACAAGACCCTCATTATACTCCTGACTGCCTTCAATCATGCCAGTCAGCGGGTTGGAGAACCACTCCTTGAACTCGCGGTGCGACTGAAAGACGTGTGGCATGAGGAAGTGCATGAGTGACCAGAGCTCCATCAGGCTGTTCTGCAAGGGTGTACCTGTGAGCAGCAGCCGTCGATGACTGCAGCCAGAACAACCAGCACGCACACAGAAAACAGGAGAACAGATGTTCAAATCATCTCCACACCGGTCACAGTGCATCCTGTCCAGCACAACTCAGGCCCGTCTTTGTGGACGGATTACGATCAACAACCCAAATCCTATTTACAAAAGAACCCGCCACCAATACATAAACAGAATCAAGAATCATTGCTCTTGCAAACACCTGTTGAAGTTGAGCAAACTCTGCCATCGCTGAGACTTGAAGTTTTTGATGTTCTGAGCCTCGTCCAGGATGAGGTACCGCCAGGACTTGCGTCTGAAAGCCTGATGGTCCTGTAAAACCAGCTTATACGAAGTGATGCACACGTGGAAGGCATTGGGTTTAGTCCAGCCCTTAAAAACAAAGAACAAGGATAAAGCGTCTACCACAAGTGCACCACAAGCACACAAGGCCCATACAGCTGAGGACGCCATTACTCACGCAGGGGGACCAAGTTCAGGCCTACCTGCTGAGGACGCCATTACTCACGCAGGGGGACCACGTTCAGGCCTACCTGTCTCTTGAGTTTACGCTCCTTCTGGCTACCATAGTAAGTGAGGATTTTGAAACCAGGGCACCAGCGCTTCAACTCCATCTCCCAGTTTAACATCACACTGGTGGGCACAATAATCAGGTGGGGTCCCCAGTTCCCTGTGAGAATGCAAGACATTGTGTAATACGTCACTACTGCACTAGCATCATACATGGACTATGGGGACAAAAGCGATTAATCATTTATTTTTAAACGCAGACCACATGTACACGAGTCCACTTACCCTTTTCACAGGCCAGGTGTGCTAGCAGAGAAATGGTCTGAATAGTTTTACCAAGTCCCATCTCATCTGCCAGAATACCATTGAGCTTCTTCTCATACATGGTGACCAGCCAGTCCAGTCCAATGTGCTGGTACTCACGCAGGGTGCCGTGGAGTAAGAAGGGAATAGGTGTTTTCACCTCGAGTGCAGCGAAAGCAAAAACATGATCAATTATCAGTCAACTATTAAACCTTTACCACACCCAAACTACTTTTATTTTATATTTTATTGGCTGACTCTTTCTGTTCATGTTCTTGAACAAAACAAAACAACCAAGCTGTGGGTTTGGCCCGTTGGGCGGAGCTGCTACCTTGGTTGTGGCCAGTGTGTACCCTTTGGGCTGGAGGCTCTCAGCAGTAGCAGCTATATGGCTGATCTCCTTTTTCGGACGTGGAGATGTGGGAATCGAGGGGCTATGGTCTCCCTCTCTCAGTAAAATCTCCATCCCTTCTCCACCATCGTCCTCATCGTCACCACTTTCCTCTGCTTCAGCATTTTCCTCTTCGTCACTGTCTTCACCTTCACCTGAATCTAAATGTTCAGTTAATAAGATGACTATAAATTATGGAGATAAAAATTAATGGCTCATTTACAACTCTCAAACAGTGAAAGAAGTTAAACAGAACCACCATTTGAATTTCAATAAATAATTGATACATACTTATAGAAATTACAACCTGGGAACACACTGCAAAGCAAGCTTATCTGCACACCTACGCTTTTTAACCGGAAGTCTTGGACGAGCACATTAAAATACCTGAGGAGGTCGCACTGTCTTCATCACTTTCATCCCCCTCTGTCTCTTCCTCCTCTTCCTCTTCGGTACCCTCCGACTCCTCTGAGGAGTCTGGTGATGCTGACGGCTCCTCAAAGTCTGACGTGTAAGCTCCTCTGTACTTCTCCAGCAGTTCCTCCACACTCATCTCCCCTGAGAGCCAAGCACAGAAGACAATACATCAACTGCCATCCAAAATGGAAGTAAAATATGAAAAATTAACTTAATGGACTTGACTGATATGATACAGAATGTGTCATAGGTTAGCAAATGTCCCCCAACGAGCACAAAGCCAACAAGACTAAAAGTGATGCTTGTTACCCTCTTTGGCCAGGTCATCAAGCTCTTCTTCATGACCTCCATCTCCCTCAATCACCTCCTGGGCTGCAATGGTGTCCTCCATGTCTTCCGCTTTAGAATTGTAGAGAGCAATCATTAACAATACACAACAACGTTTTACAAAAAAAACGTACGTTTTTTTTGAAAGATAAACATGAGGCTGTCCAACTGCTCACCATCTTCCTCATTGGCCGAGAACTCTTTATCCTCGTCTTCTACAGTCGAGGACGAAGCGTCTGAAGCGTCCTCTTCTGATGCGGAGTCCTGTTAGGTCAAACATGCTTCATAGTAAGCAGACCTTTCAAACGGTGCATATTAGTAGCCTGTTACTACTGTATAACAGCAACATTGGGCTGGACGTGTTCTGACTCGCAGTACCTGGGGGAGAGTGAGAGCACTCAGCAGCTGGTCCAGCGGAAGAGTGCCCTCCTGCCTTAGAAGCTCTATCTCCCTTCTCTGCGTCTCTGCATCATTCCCTTCCTGCTGCTCCTCCACCTCAATTGTCTCTTCGTCATCCTCTTCCTCACATGGAGGCTCAAAGTCTCTGTCTGCAGAGGAAATAAGAAATTTAAAACTTGGAAAATACAACTGGTTTTTCAACTTTCGCATATACCACTTTTCCATCTGCAAGGTAAAACTACTAGTAACTAGTATCGAATCACTGTTGTCAAGGACTTTTTTTTTAGAACCAAAGTCTTTCAAAACAAAACAACGTGGGTACATGTTCTCACCTTCATCATCAGCAACATTCGGAGGCTTATTTTGGGGAGTAATGCTGGTGCTGGTGGCCGGAGCAGCCTGCAGTGACTGACTGAGCAGGTCCGAGTAGCGCTCCGTCTGCCCCACGATGAAGTCCAGCTGGAGATCCAGGGCTTTCTTGCGCTTCTCCTCCAGGCGAGACTGCTGTTTATACTGCACTACCTGTGCGAAGAGACATGCGAGAAAGACAAATCTCAGGCAGATCAAATACTTAGTAGTGAAGTAGTGAAGCCAGAAGATTTTTGAAAACACGTGGTTTATTTCTAATTCCAAACAAAACACGACTGCCTGGCTTGCTCTGCTGTATCATTTGTACTCAAATTTTAGCCACCGGTATTAGTCCTGATCGTTTGTGAACAGGAGAGATCACCAAAAGGGAAAGTATTTCAGCATAGTTAAGAGATGCGTCACCTTTTCAACACTGCTCCAGAAGGCGCGGACCTCCTTAGCAATGGAAGCAGCCACCCTCCTCAGTTTGGCCTGTTCCTCGCGCTTCGCTCTCTCCTCTTTCTGACGCAGCTCCTCGTGGTGCCTCATCACCATGCGCACCACCTGCAACATTGTGTGCAATTTAAAATACGAGGACATGTGTACTTGACAGACAAGTGTAAAAACAGAGAGGAAGGGGGTTCTCACTTTTCTGGCCACCCCTTGTTTCCACCGCCTCTCCTGTGCAAAGTCAGCAGACAGCCACTGCATCTCCTCACAGAGGTAATCCCAGTGCACCTTGGGCCGCACCGGCTCAGTCACACGAGTCAGACGTTTCAGGGACCAGAATCCCTCACGCTTCAGAGCAAGTGTGCGATGCTCGATCTCAGCTTCCTGCGTCAAAAAGGGAATGTTTTACGACTGGCATTTTTCAATCCAATTCGTTATGCCTTCCACAAGTAGCTAAACCATGTACCTTGGCCTATGGGGTAACCAAAAAGCAAACACTTCACTCACATGCTTGGCCAGTTCCGCCATATCGGCATGCTTCTCTGAGCGAGCCCGATGGGTAAGCGTTTGATCTGACTGAGATGCTCCACCAGAGCTCTGAGAAGGCAGAGTGTGTTTCCCATGAGAGCCACAGAGAGGCGAAGACCTGTCTACGTGAGCCTGGTTCCAGTCGCCCGACGACGAGGCAGGAGGTGGTGGTGACGGCGTGCGAGAGGTGGAGGGAGTAGAGCCCGCAGTGGTTCTGCCTGCTATCCACTGGCGAACCTAGAAAGGGCCAGACAAAAATTACATGTAGAAAACAAAACCAAATGCTAGAAGAAACAGAGCAAGAGAAGTCAAGAACAAAAGGTGAGACAAGAAAGGCGTTTACAAAGACAACTACAGCCAGACTACACAGTAGTCACCTTGGTGAAGAGGAAAAAAAAAAAAAAACATTAAACCACACGTTTCTTCATGTTATACATGTATGAAACACACAACTGTGAGTAACTAACCACAGCTCCGATCTTCACAAATGTCTGCATGAGCTTCCAGCCATGTTAGAATTCTAAGTGCCAGTAAGAGGTTCAAACTGACAGTCTCTATATGCGAGATGTCGGGAGAAGGTTCTGACACCTCTTACCTTCAGTACGAAGGCCTGTTTGTCTGTCTTGCTCTGTCCATGCTGCAAAACACACATGGCTCAACATGCAGCCTACTAGACCCAACAGAATGGGAACATGGTATTCACATGGGCATGAAGAGCGCCACTCTCCCAAACACTGCCAGTTAACAGTGAGCCGACATGCACACTTCTCTGGGAACTTTCAATTTTTTTCTTCTTACCACTCCTGACTTATCCAGTGCTCTAAAATATCCAGACACATGCGATGAGTATAAGCGAGCATTACAGGCCAGTCCCCATGCTTTATATCATAACAATAAAGCATCGATGCATCACTTACGTCGATCACAGAAAAGCCTGCTTGATGAGGTCATCCTTACCTTGTTTGGGGCAGGACTGGGCATGACGATGCTGTCATCAGTCTGGGCTTCTATAGAGCTGTCCGCCTCTCCGTCGCTGCTCTCTCCTACAGAAGCGTCGAGCTGTCCCGATGCGTTGTGCTGGCCATCTTTTTCAGCCAAGTGTTGAACAGGCAAGTGCTGCTCCTCCACCTCCAGCTCACCCCCCAATGACATGGAATCTTGGCATGGCTGGTTGGCTGGAGACTGTTTAGACCGGTTCTCCTCAGTGATGGCACTGCATACACTGCTCCACATAGCACCCGGGCCGGGCAGGTTACGGGACTGAGCTGGGGTAGACGTAGCAGGGTCTGAGAGAGGCCCATCTTGGGGAATCTGGTCTTCAAACCCTAGAGAATATTCCGATTTGATTAAGGCCTCTTTTTTGGACTCATCCTTCAAGAATGAAGCGGTAACATTGGGGGGACCATGTGGGACAGGAAAGCTGGGGGGATTTGCTGGGCCCTCCATTTTCGCTGGAACAGCCGAGTCGTTTTCGGAAAGGCACTCTGCAGAGAGTGAGCCTGAGCCATCCACGGGGGTGCCAGACTGGACAGGTGGGGTTTGATTCCTGGAAGTCCTGGCTAACATGGAAGGAGGGTGTTTAAGTAGAGGAGTCTCACCTGTTTTGAGGATGAGCAGCTTTGGATCAATAGCACCAGACGAAAGAGAAATGCGGGACACATCTGGTTTATTTTCTGTCAACTTTACCTGCTCCTCTTGTTCAGAGGAGAGCGTGCTGATCAGGGCTGCATCTGATATAGCAAATGTGGAGCAAAACAGCTTTGGAACCAAATTTTGCTTGCAAATTTGAGACATTTCTTTTTGAGTGGAGGACACAGAAGGTAATCTCTCAGAAGGGCTTAGAGTTACAGATTTTGGGCAAGATGAAGCATTGTGTAAGGCAAAAACACTTGAAGGATAAGAGGACAGTGGGTCGAGCTCCCCTGCCAATGTTCCTGTTAAAGATTCAAAAGTGTGTGTATCTGCAGCATCTTCATCTCCTTTTTCAGGCAAGAGCAGCTTAACATCTTCATGAATAGCATCTGAGGGGAAGCAGGGCACTGTGCACTCATAGACAGCAACAGATGGCTGAGACTGAGGACAATGCACCACAGCCTCTGTGCCAATGTCCATCATCTCAGCATCCTCTGTGCTTTCACACTGCCCATCTATCAGTGGAGAAGACTCACTAACAACTAACCACGTGTCCTCCATACCAGGCTGCATTAAGATACCTACATCAATAAAATCTTTCACTTCAACAGTATTAAGCCCAGAAAGAGCCTCTGTGCCCTCATCTTGCTTCTCACCCACATTTATATCATCTGGTGTAGAGAAGCCATCATTTAGACATATTATCTGTGAGAACTTACAATCTGTTTGAAGGGATTCTTGTCCTTGTTGAATCAAACAGTCATTGCTGGTCTGAGAGAGACATGGCTCATTTGAGTCTAATCCCTCTGAATTTGTACATTTGTCTGTGAGTGAGAGTAGACAGCTCCCATCCGATTGGCGATCTGGGTACAGAGTCATCTGTATACTGTTGGCACAGTCATTCTGTTTAATAATCACATCTGAAGAGCCACATACCAGTACATGGGACCCTTCAGTCACTCTGGGGGCCTGAACATTGAGAGTGCATGTCCCATCCCCCGGCACCTTTGGTTCTTCAACAGAAATATCATAAAGTACTTCTGTAACAGCCATGCTGCCAAACAGATCTCCATCTAATGAGAGTGTCATATTCTCCTGCCCCTCATTTGCACTGGTCACATTCCCCATTAACACTGGTTTAGGGGTTTCACTGCAATTCACATACTCGGGGTTCAGCTGGTTCTCTTCGGTTGCCTGTGCGTTCTCTGGCTGGTCAGACGAACTAGGTGTTTTGTAAGGGACGGTAACACTAGGGATAGTTGTTCTTTGTGTAGTAGAGGCCAGTTCGGTCTCCACTGCAGGAAGGGAAGGTTGATGTAAGATTTTAGGGAGGTATCCATCACCTTCATCTGTGTCATTTGGGGCGCCATGTCCATTTCCCTTGGAAGAGGACAGTCTAGAAGAGCCTGCTGAGTTTGGGCACTGCTCACTGTATGTTTGTTCCTGCTTCTCAGCTGCTCCTGTACCTGAACACTCATGCTCCTCTTTACCGACACCAATCTCCTTGCTCGGTAGAGCACACATGGCATTCCGGGCGTTAACAGGCTCACTGGATATCTCACTGCATGCTGTAATGATTGTTGCTGCAAGAGGCTGTTGCACGTCTTGCTGGACATCGGGGTTAGACAACAGGCCTCCCGGGCTGGAGTGTGCAAGCGGTAGATTTTGGGACTGCTGCATGCCAGCAGGTTGCTTGTGGTCTCCATCTGCTGCTTTATCTGTAGTTGACACTGCTGAACTGTACTGAGTGGAGAGGATATGGGTGCACTCTCCAGCTTTGTGCTGTGTCCCAGAGAATTCCTCCTGACCAGTCTCTGATTTATATTCCAGATATGCATTCTCTGGAGCCAGGGGTCCCTTGTCTGTCTTAACAAGAGCAGTGATGTCTCCTGCAACTCCTGATTTAGGAGTCCAGTCTTGACAGTGGCCCATGCTAGTGTCCTCTGCCATGTCTGCTTCCATGTGTGCAAGGCTTTTTTTATCAGTGTTACACCCGTAATGCAAATCCTGCTCTTTCCTGTCGGTCTCACAAGCTGAAAGTCTTTCTGAGAGATTCTGAGAGTCTCCAAAAGCAGCTGATGCCACTTGTGTTTGGACAGCCACAGTATTGCAATCCAGGGCTGATTTTTCCTCCGATTCCTTGGTGTCGCAGTTTTGCCAAGCCACTTTGGTGGTCTGCTCTTTATCTGCAACGTGTGCGTTGCCTTGTTGCTGCTCCAGGGCGGTGGTGGGGCTGACCAATGGTGGTGGTAGGGGGGCAGCTGCGACCGGCTGCAGGGCAGGCTGGGGTGGCCCGGCCACATTCTGCGCAGCCACAGAGATGCCACCCAGCACAGCCACCACCGGAGGGGTGCACTGCTGCACCACCTCCTCCCCAAGTGTTTCTCCTTCTGGACGTCCTCTGCTACACACTGCACCTAAAATGACACAGAACAGTCACATTTAAAAAAATTACAAATATATTTATACATTTACACATGAATAATTACACAAACCTTAGTTTTAGTAGAATAAGTGATGTTACAAACCAATTATTCCTGAGAATATTTCTCAAAACAGTAGGCTTTAACGAGTACCCCAGCATATGCGCAACAAAGGCTTAGTATACAACTGATTACCTGTATGTGGAGTAGGACCAGTCTCTTCAGTACTTTCCACTTCCAGGATGCTGAGATCAAGGACACCACTCCATCTAAGGAACAAAAAAGTGAAACCAAATAAGCTCATGTGGACTAGGCATAATAATCATAAAGGAAAATAAAGGAAAAAATAGCTCACGTAAAAAAACCTCTCGATTCAGTTACGCGCTTTGTGATGCCAACTTCCTTAAACCTATCTTACACGTGCTTTCTATGGTGTGGCATGCGTTTAATATGGCACGGAAATGTTATTTGGTACATAACGACAGCTGTAAAAATATATTTGTGATTTATTACAGTGACGAAGTACAAAATAATGCAGATTCGTACGTTAATCTGCAAGAGGAAATGTGCAATAGAGGTTTAAGCATTACAGTGATGTACAACTTCCATGAGTGTTGAATCCTGAAAGTGCTTGCCTCGTAGCTAGAACGCTTGAAATCGTTAACATTATGTAGCTAGCTAGCCAACAGGCTAGGTCACAGGTTTGCCTCAGTGCTCACTTTGCTAGCCTAATAAGCTATGTAGCTAATGCTATACATCAGTCGATTGTGATCATAAATCGTAGGTTATTCGTGGATGTAAACGGGCACGACGTGAAGTGTATTCCTCGTTAGCAATGATAACCATCATATAGAACTTGAGTGAGTTGCGGCGGCAATCCGCCGTGGTGTGGCGGCTGTTGAGGCGGACTGCAGCGCACACAGGCCTTTGTAGAAACCACCAAGAACGCTACACGCCTTTTTGTCTAAATATAAAAACCATCTATGAGCATGTATGTGTGCAGCGTTAATGGCTTTCGGTTTTATGTGCTCAGTGCTTCGTGTGGCATTACGAGGAAAACTTGACGATAGCTTAGCTTCCAGACGCGTTGACTGGCTAGCTTGCTCACTGAACATTTCAAGCTCAAGCGGCGTGATCAGAAGGGTTTAAGTTATGTAGCTAGAAAGATAGATCGCTAACCCAGCTGTCTAAACAGAACCACACGTTAACATTGGCTTCTTAACTGTAGCTATAGTACGTAAAAGTATCAAATAGTCCTTATTCTCTCATATGCCGCTACATGGCTAGCTGGCTAGCTAATATGTTGGGGGGGGGGGGCAAATTACGTCACTACGCGGGGTCATGTGTATGATCTAAAGATGACAGTCAACAATCCTGCAATATACTTTAAACTTTTCCAATTAAATTTAACTTAGTTCATCATTGGCCTGTCAAAGAAATTTTACTTTTTTAGTTTCGAAATATAATTTGCAGTCATTAGAGTTAAAGATTTATGATCGGATTAATGTCTGCATTGACAATGCTGCGATTATAAGGCCACCAATTAACCGCCTACTAATAAATGAAGTTAAATATTGTTGCTTGATTTGTTGATCGGCGTTTGGTTCTTTTCAGTTGACAATGTGAAAAATAGGAGCTGGTTAATGTTGCTACTACAATATTTAGCTAGCATTGCTAGGTACTTGGTACTTCAAGTTTCCCAATTCAAACTCAAATCAGACTGATAGAAAACGTATTTAGTAAAGTCAGACAGCATTGGTGTTTTCACAGTTTTCGCCAATAAATTTATGGTTATAGTGCCGTCTAGCTCGCCAAATTAAGTCGACCTAAAATTACAGTCCTCCCAATCAGGCTGTTATTCTCCAAGGTTATGTTTATCAACTCAATGCCTAAGAGAGCAAACTTATCCCGCCATGTCCAAGTCCCCCCACCGCATCCAAATAACCCCCCTCCCTCCCCTTACACTTCCTCCCTATCCCCCCTCCCCCTCCTCCTCTCACTGCCGCCATCTTAAGTTCCCACCTACCTGAAATTTCCGAGCAGTTTTCTTTTACTAAATTCTCGTTGAAGGAGTCGCCATCCGCGTCAAATCGTACTCAATCCGTGAAGATGCTATTCCAAACTATCTCTCGGTACCCAACGAGGTACTGGCAGGTTCGTGAGATCAAGTTAAAGAACGGTCCAAGAGAGACTGGGTTTGGATCGCTGAATCTAGCGGTTGCGGGGAGGAGACTTTCGACGCAGCGAAATGGAGGAACAAGCGACTGCTGACAAAGTGCGGACTAAATCCACTAGATCTCGCGAGACATGAGTTACCGCGCTATAATGCCGCATTTCAGACGGATACGGCGGTCTAAACCGTGTGATCGACTAGTTTGATTGGGTCTAAAACCGTTAAGTTTACATAGTTGCAGTATGCTCAATACCAATACTCGATTTTGAATTTTATGTCATTCCAGTCTTTGAACAGCCTGAAGTGTGAATGGAATTGCGAGAGTTGGTATACGTAAGCAAGTAAAGTTAGCATTTTGGGGAAACAAAATTCATTCATGTAGCTACAGTTGTACGGTCGCTAAGAGAGGAAAATACCTAGCAAGCGCTCTACATTGGTTTCTTAATTAAATTTCTAAGGATCAGGTACATTTCACTTGTCAGTGAAACTAACGTGGTATCTCGAACTGAGAAGTACTTTATAACTAACAATCTTCTGAATTGCCATGTTGAACATGCAGTAAGTAGTGTGTGGGCTAAAATAGATTTGAACTTGTGACCACTCAGTGGATTAAACCTTGATCAAGGCCAAAGCTTCAAACCTGGATATTCTCAAACCAAACAGACCACACAGATTAGCTAAATTGAATCTAACTGACAACTGAATCTAAATTCTGTGGCTGGTTTCCCGACCCATGGTCAGTCTTGTAGCTACTAAATAATGTTAATGCTGATTCAACTTTATATGTACTTGGTACCAAGTAGGCTGCAAGGAAGCAATACACCAACACACTTGTAAATAACCAACAATTTGTTTAATAATTAATCTTTGTTGCTTTCTTTTCAAGGGGAACATATTTAAAAGGTATAAAATTGTTTTTGCTCAAATAATTAACCCAGAATGTCCTGTACTTAAGTTAAGAGTCCCTTCAATCTTGCTGTTCTCATACAAAACCAGCAAACATTTTCTCCAGTGAAATGTCCCCTACCTGCCCCATGTGTTGTTTGTGGAAGATGTTTGTCCATGTGGGGATTATCATAATTTGCCACATTAATCTCTACATTTACAAATACATTCATCAACCAACAGTATAGGGAACAGGCTTTGTGGTGGTTTCAAACCCAGCTCACTGGTATTTTATATCCTTGGTTTCTTGAAGCAGACTGACTGTGCCATTTCCTGGATAAAACTAATAATAACTTGCTCTAACAAGGGAGTGCAACTGGTGAGACCTGAAACAATGACATTAAAACAAACAGTGAATATGTTTATTATATAAGGTAATTAATGTTAACAATAATAATTACAAAAGCAGTATCACTATTCTACTGTATTCTGCCCCAGCTCATGTATTGAGTCAGAGTGTAGGAGAATGGGTTTTTTCTTTTAAATTTTAAAATATTATCAAACAAGATGTACAGTTAATATTTTTTTAAAGATTAAAATAAAATAAATCTGCAGACCATCATTTTCATGGAAGCTTTGCCTCTTGACTTATTGTGGGCCGATTAAGAGCAGAAAGCTGAAGATGTGTTTCTTAAAATTCAGTTTCCAACAGTGCTGTTTCTCCAGTTACAGGCAAAGTACACACTAGACAATGAGAGAAGCACTACTTCAGCTGTTCAACTCCTCTTTTCACTTCATCCTAAAAGCAGATCTCAATCTCTATAGCAGGCTTTTTTTTACAGCCATGAGTTCATAGAGGGAAATAGATATGTCAACCAATGTGTTAAAATGAAACCATCTCTGCATACAATTCTGGATCCATCAGCTTGGAGATGGCCCCACAAGGCTTGTACATACATCTGTTCATATAACAGTACATATCCTTTAGTCTAAACATCCACAGGCCTCTTTGAGAAACAAAATCCTAAATATAAATCAAAAAGCACAGGAGAGGGAAAAAAAAAACAAAGAGTACCTTAAATTGCACCAATATAACCACAGTGGATAAATATACTGAGCAGCCCTAGAAGTCTCTCTGCCCTCCACTCAGGTCATCTTAACACTTGTGTACAATTATTTTAGCCTCAGCAAGTTGGGCTTCCTGCAAGAACTTCCATTTGAAGGAAGAGCAGTTCAAGAGCAGTAAATTCCTCTCCTAATCTTTCCTACTACTATCTGGACTCACCGTCCTTATGTGTGCTGTACAGGGTCAAATCTCCAGCCCCACCAAGTCTGGAAGTACGAGGTGGGGTGGAGGCCCTAGTCACAGAGGGAATTAGAGGAGGAGGCGGACCGACTGACAAAGGCCCAACCAGGCTGGGTGCCTTATTGAGAATCCCATTGGGAACGTGAGGATGTAAGGGGCCCAAGCGAGAATAGAGGCCTGGGTGATGCGCCGCAGGCGTGGATGCACCAGCAGGATGAAGCTGTGAGTGAGACAGCAAGCCTGCGTGCAGCTGCTCAAGGTGGGCCGGGTGGGCCGGGTGGGCCGGACCAGACAGGTGAGGCGTGGAAAGGTGTGGATGCATGCCAAAGTACCGCACCCTCTCAAAGTCCTCCCGCAGTATCTGGGCACGCTGGTCCTCGTCCAGCAAACCGCCACCAGGAGCTCCCACCTGATGAGGCCGATCGAAGGGGTGAGACATCAAACCGAACTCGGGCCGAGCCGCCGAGGACGCAGACGTGGAGGTAGGTGGAGCAGGGTGATGGGGGCCTGCTGCCACGGCCGCCGCCACGGCCGCCGCCCGCTCCGCTTCCAGGTATCGCGCGTGCTGATGCTGAAGCAGACGGGACAGGTGCGGGTCAGAGCGCAGCGCCAGGTGGGGGTCTGGCCGCAGGGCCAAGACCTCCCGGCGCTGTTGCTGCTGCTGGGCGGCGAGCTCCCTCCAGGGGTCCCAGGGGAAGCTGTGCGGGGCCTGTGTGGGGCCCTGAGGTGGCGTGTGCGGGTGGGCTGAAAACCGATCCGGCGGAACCAGTCCGGGCGAGCCCCCGGCACCAAGAAAAGCTTCGATTGCAGCTGCTCGTGAGCGATCCAGGATGGCGAGGTGGTGAGGGCTAGGGTGTGGGGTGGGAGGGGGAAGAGGCACTCCAGATGTGGGAGTCAAGGAAAGGCTCGAAGAAGGGGTTGAGGGATGGTGAGTGTGGCGACTGTTGGGCCTCTCAAAGCTGTGAGGCGGTACAGCTGGGTGTGGTAGAGAGATAGGCACAGGTTCGGGCTCTTCTTTCCTCTCCTCTTTGACCTTCACTGGGGCATGAAGCTGCCCAGTAGGGAGACTGTTGGGCGGCTTAGAAACTGGGGTGGTGGTCCGATCAGGCTTCTTGATCGGGAGTAAACTGACAGAGGAGGAGGAGGAAGAGGCGGGTCCACTACTCTCTCTTTGGGATGAATGGGAGGGATCTGAGTTGAGAGCATGTGGCTGTCTGGGAAACAGGTCCAGAGGGGAGGGTACTGCTGAGGCACTCGGGGGAGGGGTCGCGAGAACAGACGAAGTGGACGAACGAGGTCTGTCCGGCGCCGAGGAGGCCACCACTGCCGCCCTGGAGCCTAAGAGCGAATGCTGCCTTTTCTCTGCCTCTCGCTCTCTCTCCCGCTCACGATCCCTTTCACGCTCCCTCTCCCGCTCACGATCCCTTTCACGCTCCCTCTCCCTGCTTTGTCCATCAGACTGACCGGCTCCCCCACTTAAGGGACCCAGGCCGTTCACGTGGAAACTCGGGGTGCTGCTGCGATGCTTAAGTGTCGGGGCACCGGGCGACATTCGCACAGGCTGACGGCCGTACAGTAGACTATCCCTGTAAGACATGAAGAGGCAAATAGGTACAGCTGTGAGTACATACATGCGTACGAGGGGGGGGAAGTAGATTTTTTTTTTTTTGTATTTTATGCATATTAATGTATATAGAAAAAGTTCTGTCATACCTGTCCTTTTCATCTTTTATGTGGGTCAGTTCCCTTCTCTCGATGTCCTTACCCCTGTCTCTCTCATCCCTCTTCTCTAGTCCTTTGGGCCAAGAGGGCCCTGTGGGGAAAGAGGGAGGGGCGACATGCAGACGGTTCCACGGATCATGCGGGCTGCCTAATCCTCCCACTGAACTTGCAGATGATTCTGCCTTATGTCCAAAAACAGAACTGGCAGCTAAGACAGAGAAAACAAACAGAACATATTAATAAATGGATTCAGTATGTACACAATTAAACCAACTCAATCTTTTGACTTACCCAGTGAGGGGCTACCGAGTCCCCCGAAGGCACCTGAACCCAGAGCTCCGAGAGGTGTGAAAGGGGGCGAGCGGCCATATGGATCTGCAACAAAGATGGCGTACATCATCATTAATTATAAACGTCCAACAGTTCTCCGTGTACAAATGTAAAAGCAAACTAAACAAAAAAAGTAAACCACAAGGGGCCCATTTTAAGCTGCCTGCCATGATGGGCACATCTATCATCCAGTTTTAATGTGTTCGATACCACTCGTTCAACTTCAAGAACTCGACCACTCTTGCTGAATTAGGACATTCTGATAACTAGACTAGGCTACAGCTAGGCTCACTGGTCCAATCTCTTACCCAGATGTGTTGCTGGGGTGAGGAAAGAATGGGGCGTTGGTGGAGGGATGAAGGGAGTGGAGGACGGATTGACTCCACCTGAGAAGAAATACTCATTTAACACCCTTTAATAGGGCACCACTGAGTGTTGAGATTGCTTTTCTATATTTGAATGTCTTAGGTCCTAATGAAATCTATCAGAGTACTTTATAGTTAAGTCCCAGGTCAGGGAGTCCATCTGTATTTTCTCTGTCCACAGTCAAATACATTGATTATGTCATAGCTAATAAGTTTAGCTACTACATGTGATAAGGATTTATGAAAAACATCTCAAATGTTTCATCAAAGGAAGAAAAAAAAACCCATAAAACAACAGCAACAAGCCCACACACCCGAACACACACCACCAGCCTCATTTGAATGCACAGGTGGTTTCTACAGGAACAGGAAAGTAAAAGAGAAAGGCCTGTACCTGCACCTGTAAATAGGCTGCCAGGTCGTGTGAGATCGTGGGTCGGAGGCAGAGGACCTCCAAGTCCTCCAAGGCCCCCAATTCCTCCGATGCTACCAGGCCCAGGAAGACGAGGCAACAGGTCGTTACGGAAGTCCAGCTTTTGAGGATCTGCCTGCATCAGCTGGCAAACGTCAAAGCATAAACAGAATGAGACACATATTCATTATCAAAGGTCTTTCAATAAGTCATTCGATTAATATCGTTACCATAATTCAGAATCTCTGAAAACTACATGGAATAAACAAGCAGAGGCTTTTGTTTGGCAAATACAAAAATAAGTAGGAACAGTCAAAAACAAACCTTAACTTTCTCCTGGTGCCTCAGTATCATCCAGGCCACACGCACGTGCATAGCGCACCACTTTCCAGGTTTCTGCAGCATTGGAATAAAGCCAAAGTGGAATGAATGGTACTTACTAAAGGGGACAAAACTGGCAAAAATTAAAACCACGAAGAAACAATATACTTACATTACTGACTTTCAGTGATGGTCCAAATGGGTCCGTTATCTGTGATCACCGAAGAACATTTGAGAACTACACTATATAACTGTGGATGTCATAGCTTTTCACAGATGCAACAGGCACAACCTAATAGTATAACAAGCTTTAAATCAATGCTACAAATTAATTATTGATATGTCTTTACCCTGGGGTCCTTAGGCTGCAAGTGAGGAGGTACAACTCCCAGACGAGCAGTCATCTCTGGGGCAGTTCCCTGGAGGGCAACAAGCTGTCAATCACAGGACATTGTAACCCAATACAGATACACGTACATCTAACAGCATGCACTAGCATAGAGTGGTCAACTGATATATTGGAAAGTCAATGTATTGGGACGAGTTTCGTATGGGATTCCGTTTTCAAATTAGAAATTAGCAACAAGTTCATTGTGAAATGTCAGTAGTAGTTCATTGTGTAAAATGTATGGCAAATATGTACAGATTCAGAACTTTTGCATTAGGCTACTATTATTTCTTAAAATGACCTGTGCTGAATCTAATATGGGCTTTATATCAATCATAAGCCACACCAATCTCTTCAAATTCACATCCTTGAAAAACCAATATCAGTCAACCACTTTTCTTTTTATAAAACTGATTTCATTAATAGAAGAGGGTATATTCATCAATAGAAGGGACACACACACACACACACACACACACACATATATATATATATATATATATGGCAGACAGTAGTGTTTATTCCCTCTGTTCTGATACATATACACACACACAAGAACAGAGGGAATACTCAAACACTACTGTCTGCCATTTTTCACCAGACAATGAAGTTTTGCTAAGAGGCTGCTAAGATGTTTGTCACCAGTTACACAAATATAAAAATAAGACCAGTGTAGGATTCCTCACCTTGGGCTGAAAAGCTCCTTGCAGGGAACTAAATGGTCCAGTGGGGGGAAGTACAGACTGGATTCCAGGCACAGGTGGTGGGTACTGAGGAAAAAACTTAATGCACAACAATACGAGAGTAGTTACCTCACCAGCGTAGCTCCAGCATATCTGTAGACTGGCCAGTGTTCAAAAGTATGTCAGTACGTGAGTTTAAGTCTTTAGTGATTATACGATGCAGGTTTCCATTTCAGACAAATGAAACTGCTTTGCGCCTAGTCACACATTCACTGTAAATGAGCTTTTAAAGCATAAATCTTACTGGGTGTCGAAAGAGATCCATCTTGCCTGGATACTTCTCAAACTAGAAGTGAAAATATACATACACAAACATCAATAATGTAGTTGCATAACTATTAGGATAACTAAAGAAAAATCCAGCTTCTCAGGACCAGAATTAGCTCACAGAAAGTCACATATGAGCATTTGCAAGCTTCTCACCATAGGAGTAGCAGCAGCAGGTGGGTGCAGGAAGTGCTGGTGGGTGTGGGTGTGCTGGTGCTGATGGTTGTGGTGGTGGAACTGATAGGCCAAAGGCATGGGAGTCTGGGCCTGCGTGGACCTGCTGGAGGTCCCAGAGCTAGAGGTGGAAGCAGAGGGGCCTCCTGATGCAGACGTAGTGCTGACTCCAGCGCTGCTCGCCGACACTCTGCCCTCCCGCTCTGCACCCTGGGAGGTGGGGAAGCGTGAGTTCATTTCCTGGCGGTGCAGGTCCTGATCTGTGAGCGGCAGAGGAGCATCAGAGAACCCGGTTATCTGGAAACGCCGGGAACACCGCTTCGTCGCAACCGATAACACAACGGTGAAGCAGAGCAAGTGTATAAAGTACAGAGGAATGCGGAGGAGGTAAATGTACCCGCAGAGCGAGGGGATGTCTGCAAGAGTGGAGGTGGCGGAGGGAGAGGAGAAGGGGTGAAGAGGGTACCAGGGCTTGGTCGAGATGAAGGCCGGAGCACACCTGCCGCAGATGGGCCTCGGCCAGCCGACACACTATTAGAGGGCGTAGGTGGTCGGATTGATGAAGAGGACGACGAAGACGCAGGCTTGACTGAAGTACTGTTCCTGACAAAAACCAAAGAGGAAAATGTGTGGTTCAGCCCGCTACGAGGTTCCTCTGTCTACGGTTTCCATTTCAGTCAGTACTTTTATTAGAGAAACTGGTTAACCCGACAGCGAACTCTACTGACCTGTTCCCCATACTGTACACCGGTTGCGTTCGTCCAGGGAACGAGAGGAAGGGCTTATGCTTGTGCCGTGGGGGGCTGCAGTCGTGGCGATGGTGTGGTCCAGCATTTCCATTCTGCTGCTCAGGCAACGGGGTGGAGGCGCAGTTGGGAGAACGGAGGAGGAGACAGGGGAGAGAGGACGAGGTAGAGGTGGCTTCTGGGTAAGGCAGCTCTAGACTCTTCTCCTGACTGCGCTCCAGACCAGATACTCTGGGTGTCACCGACAGGCGAGATGGCCCACTATTCGAAGGTAAGAGGGTGCAGCCGTTGCTCACAGTAGACGCCACGTTCACTTGGTTAGGGGCCACAGCTGGGAACATGAAAGAGACTGAGTTACATGTCTAAGCTAAGCTAAGCTAAGCTTAAGCTAAGTGATGACATGACCCAGGAAACAAATATTATGGAGAAATTTTATGACATGGGACATTCTCAAGGATACAGTCTGGAATAATTTATGAATGTTTCAAAGATAAAGCTACAAATTAATTTTGTTTTGCAGATGCAGATTTGAATCTAACAGATAGATTCAATATTTCAATACACTGATTAGCACAGAGAAAACAGTATTAAAACAGCCTAGATGAAATGTTATTCATTTAGTTAAGCAAAACAATAATAATTATAAGTGAGAAAATGCAGTAAAGACAAACTGAAAGATCTAATAAATACTAGATACTTAATATAATTAGATATTATTTCAATTCTATTTAATAGAATAAATTTACCGGTTTTTAAACATTATGTGTAAAAACACAAAACAAATATCACAACTTATTTACCAAAGTGAACATTGTACCATCACCATTGTAATGCTTTACAGTTCCTACTTTAAAAACACCCTGACCTAGCTATTACAATTAAGCAACTGGATTCAAGATCATGATGTGTAAAATGTAACACTTTGCAACACTTCTTCGTCTCGAAGATGTTTAACTTCAACAAGAGTTCTGATAGTGGCAAGTAACCAGAGCTATTCATATTGCTGACCTTTGGAGGAACCTTTGGAGGAACACGCCTGCCGTGAAGCTGGACTACTTCAGCATTGTAGTGCAGTTGCGAATTGGCTTTTATGTTGCATATTGTGGTGTAATGCAATGCAATTGCTTGCAAAGCCATTTAAAAATGCAACTTGTGTGAAGTTAATGGCATTAAAATAAACAAATTTTCACCAGCTAATAAAATAGCTATACAAATATTAGCAGTATAATATGCAGTACTGCAACATTCTTATTTTTGTAATGCATTCAATAATTTAATCCAAAAATAGTGCTGTGGTGCAAGTTGGATATATCGTCAGCATCTCCAGGTAAAGCACATGTTGGTGAGAGGACAATGCAAGACATGTACCTTCTCTAGTGCTAACGATGAATGTAGGCTCCATATCGTTGTCAGAGGCCTGGGTTTGAGGTACGAAAAACAACATGTGTTACCAACATTTCTAACAAACAAAAAATAGAAACTAAAAGAAAAGGTATAAAGGAAAACCACCCACCTTATCTCCTGATTCACTTTCTGTGTCACACTGAATACAAAGGAACAAGAAGACAAAACCACAATAATATGCAGAGAAAAAAACATTAAGATACTGAAATATGAACATCTGAAGAAATGGCAATATACTAGTATGAAACCATATATACACACATTTGTGTATATATATATATATATATATATATATATACACACACACACACACATACATACATACATAACATATGTATGTTACACTTACAATGTATCCCGTTTCCATGAGATTTCCAGAGACCTGTAAGACATTCAGATTCAACACTTTTGTCTGCAGTGTTATTAAGTAACCAGACGCATACAAGGGATCACATTTGTTTTGTTATTCAGTGATATCCAATGTTATTGGCCATGACAGACAAGATGAATGTGCTTTGAGTAATGGCTAACAAAACACTTACATACAGAGAAACAAAAAGGTTCCAGTAAACCCTGAAACTGAATGTCAACTGACAAGTTAACACAGGACAATGAAGAGACTCTTTCTTTATTGCCCTGCCCCACACCTTAGCCTCTCTCTTTCTCTTGTCGTTCTTGTGCTTCTCTCCGTTGCTGGTGGTGTAATTAGCAGGAGCTCCTTCCTCAGGCTCGGTGAGAGGTCCTCCGTTCTCATCCAGGCCTCTCTTCCTTTTGCTTCCTCTCCCCACCAACATGCCAGCTCTCTCCGGTGGCTTCAAAGAACAGTCCATCTATTAGAACACACGTACAATAATACACATGAGCTATGGTGTTACTCAAAATGGTCTGCAATAAATTGTTGCAATTTCATTACAAAAATCTAGGCTGGAATATTTATGTGAAATAAGTCACCCAAAAGACAAACAGTGTAGTTTAATATGCAAAATTCAATCATTTACACTTAAGTAACAAGATGGCAAATAAAAAATAAATAATACAGATCAACTACACATACCTCCAATGCCTCCAAGCTTATGAAGCTGGCTATAGCAAATCCATCGATAATGTCTTCTTCGCAAGAAACCGATTCTCGCTTCCTCCGACGAGGAGGCCGGTGTCTGGCACCAGTAAAGACAGGTCGGCATTCTCCACCACTCGCACCAAGGAGAGAGTCTCCTCTGCAGAGCTCCTGATCGGAGGCCGAGGAAGGCGAGGAGGGCCGGAGGTCTGCTCTTCGTCTGCGCCGCTCTCTGTCACGCTGTGAACGGGAGCGACGGCTCTGTCTTAACCCTCCGCTTCGACTCGGACCGTCCATGTCAAAGCGTACTGCACCAACGTCTGCACAAAAGGCACCAACGCCTTTGTCCCTGGAAGGGCCTTTTATGTCTACTGAGGAAAACCCAACACCTTCTGGACCAATATAGGTATCCCAGATTAAGTTGGAGGTAATATTCCTGCCTATAGCTTTGTTCCCATTAAAGACCACATGGCATCAGCACACTGTTGTCCAATGAAAGTCATGTCTGTCCATCTGTGTGTCTGTTTTCCATTAAAAAAAAAAGAAAAGAAAGAAACGAAAAAAAGACGTCTGTCTTATGCTTCAGGATATTCCCTTCCTCGTTACTGTCTTCGTGTCAAGACATTGTCAGTTTCAACTAGGAGAGAAAAAAATCATGACGTTACCAACAAACCAGCGTATATTATAAACTTTATGTTTATGTCATTAAGAAAGCTTACAGCGGAAGAAAAATGTATTGAGGGCGGAAAACGATGTAAAACTATGGAGGTCAAACAGAAACAAAATATGCGACTATTAAAAAAATTACATCCAAATCAGATCAAACTATTCAACAGTATATACGGTAGCTGTTCTATTCAATATGTGAAGTAATGTTGACTTAATTAAATCACCAAGGTAGTTAATGTGGATAAACTGACAGCTAACGTATATCATGGCTTAACAAAAATAATATCGCATTTTTATATAATTTTGATTTATATGTGAACAATAAAGATACACAAACGTTTATTTTAACCCTAATACAAACATGGCAAGGGGTAATAGAACGACCGAAAGACATCCCCAAAATAAGCTGACCAGTTTTTCCGTCTGCTGACGACTGCTTGCTTGCTTGCTAACCCTAGCTAGGTTAAGTGGCCTAGCAAGCTAGCTACCTACCTTCAGAAATGACGGTAAGGTAATTATCATATTGCTAGCTTGCTAACTGTCGTTAGTGATACTACTCCGTGCAAACATATTTCTTGAAAAGCCAGCAGTGATGTACTAAGCGGCGTTATCTGACATTCACAAGAGACGTCCAGAAACTGGCGACTCACAAAATTGATCCGTTTCCATCGTCCACACACATCCAGCTAGGTAGCTACTTCGCTACAAAAACAGCTGGACAGCAAGTCAATACATTTCAGCTTGCTATTGGCTAACTACACTACCCTATGCTAACTTGGGTTGTTTGCTAAGCAGCTAAAAATATAGACGTTAACCCAGCGATAGCTCGGTTAGCCATCACGAATTTGCCTAAGATTCGATGACACTACGATTACTGTCTTAGCTACCGATGATGGCTAGCTACCAAGCTAACACAGAAGCGCAATTCAAATCCTTAAAATCGATCAAGTATAACGAACATGTTTAACCATCTTAAAAAATCAAAACATGATTATAGCTACATTACGTGGCTAACTACGCTAACGTTAGCATTCTTTTGACGAGCAAGAGAAAGGCGAATACACCAGAGCCGAGGGATGAAGGATCTCTGCTATTTCACTCGATTCCTCAATAGCTAACCATCTTTAAAAAAAAAACATAAAACAACCTTACGCGTATGTTTACATAAGTGCGGACATAAAAAACAGTTATTCCGCTCGCACCCACCACTTGAAACCTGCCGATGTACGTGATCCTTCTCTGCGGGTTTGTGCTTCTGTCGTCCGGTCTCCATTTGACGACGCTTTCGCGGGCCCCGAGGCCTCGCGCTTGATTTACATCAACATGAACGTCGGCCAAGCCCTCGTGAAGTAGGCCGGCCACCTCCTTCCGCGGCCCACTGTGTAATCCACTGAGTCGTGTAAAGTTGAATTATTTTCTTGTTTTCGCGGTTGTGATCAATATTGTCTCAAGAACAAGTCTTTGAAGGAATTCGTTAAATGTTATGCTTAATTCAGATCGTCAAAATTAGATATTTCGATATATTTTAATGTTATTTGAAAAGCTGGCAATACGTAAACCCTGGGTGGATAACCCTACAGTGAAACTGCATTGTGTGCTTCAGTCGATTTTTTTTCCTCTATGATTCACGGACAGCTGTGTATACCTAATGATAGGGCAGTACTGCCACCTGTTGGTAAAATGTATTTGCAGCAGCAGTCATGTATTCAGAAGTTAATACAAAATCCCGCACTACATGTAAATTCCAAACCCGGAAAACTGAAAAATGTAAAAAATACCTGCAGACTTATTGATATCTGCACACCATAAAACGTTTTAATGTTTAGCTTTAATCATATTTGTTATATAAAGAAGTTCCTAATGTAAATACATTGTTAATTTGTATCTTTAATTAAACTCATGCATAAGACACCTTAAAAAGCAATGACAACAGCTCTATGTAATGATCAGAACCAGGACTGTCAGTCTAAATCTGTGACTGTTTTTTTAAATCCTACGTACGTCCTATGACGTGTGAACCTTCCGTAGGAAGTGCTGACATACGGAAGTGTTATAAGGAAAACAAACGAATAAATCGACGAACTCGCAATTAGTAATAGAAAGGAAAAGAATAACCGATTCTTTCCATTGGAAAGCAGATACTACTTAGTTCATATACATTACCCACGACACAACAAAAATTAAGGTATTTTTTAATAACAGTATGTTGTCCTTACTGTTCTGCCTGAGTTTTGTAAGCTAGGCTATCAGTTTGCGTTACCTAGCTAGCTAGTTAGCTAACCTAGCTAGTTACTTGCTAGCCAGTTTTATTCATGTTCGAGCCGCTGTCTGGCTACTGATTGAACCATGTTATAATCCAGATGCGAATGACCATCTATCTGTAATATTCAAAGTATTGTAAACCAGAATTGTATCGTTAGTGTACGTGACGCTGTCCCCCAAAAGTACATAGATCCGCTACAGAGCTGCCGTTACTGAACTGACAGCTTCTTTTATCTAGGTTGTTTGCGGAAAACTGTGAAATTTCTAATTATAAATTGAGTAAATTATATATTTAATATGATCATCTTAACTCAGGGGCGTGTTGAAGCATTGTCTTATATATGTAAGTCGCAGGCCTTGTTTGTCATGTGATACTTTAAGCACGTTTGAGCCAGTATCAGATTAGGCGTGTTAATTAGCGTTTCGACATACATATTCTTCAGGTTTGTTGCCATATAAAGTAACACAACAGACGATGTATTTTGGCTCATTGTTAGATGGAGTTTTTATTTGGGCGGAGGAAGACCCCAGAGGAGATGTTGAGACAAAACCAGAGAGCACTGAACAGAGCCATGAGGGATCTAGACAGGGAGCGCCAAAGACTGGAACAACAGGAAAAGAAAATCATTGCTGACATAAAGAAAATGGCCAAACAGGGACAGATGGTAAGTAGTGTCATGTTAATATAGTCACAGCTCTATGATGAGCCGAGACATAGACACACCTTTTTTTTTTATATAATTTCTGATTATCGCATTATAGACTTGTTAAATATTTGTGTAAATAATTCTAAATATGTAGAAGATAACATTCATATCTTCCACATATTCAAAATTGTAGTGAAGTACACAAGGTTTCCAGAGAAACAAGATGTTTTGGATAGATCAGCTGTGCAAGCAAAGAGCTTCTGAAATTACAGGAGGAGGATCTTGTTTACACTGTTTGTATAATGTTACCTCCTGTAAATCCAGAAGCACTTTGCTTCATCCTGTTTTGTCCTTCATCGTAGTCTCATCATCACCTGGAATCTTCTTTGAAGATACAAATTGTCTGTCTGTCTGTTTTGGCACCAATTATGATTTTTAAATTTTTGTTACAGGATGCAGTTAAAATAATGGCCAAAGACTTGGTTCGCACCAGGCGATATGTAAAAAAATTCATAATGATGAGAGCCAACATTCAAGCAGTTAGTCTCAAAATCCAAACCCTCAAGTCAAACAATAGCATGGCACAAGCTATGAAGGGAGTCACAAAAGCCATGGCCACAATGAACAGACAGGTCAGTTCACCTAATACACCACTCGTATTCTTTTGTTTATTTACACAAATGCATACTAGTGTGCTCCATTTACAGAAACCCTGGGACTGATGTAAAGCAATCTTGAGTATGATGGGCATGGCAAAGGCATTCATTCTGAGTGATGAATAAAGTGCACAATATAACCACATTTCTGAGCATGCACTGATGCAGATTTTACAAGAGTTCAACTCCATAATTTATTACAAAATACCATGTGGTGTGGAATTGCTCTCACCTGGTAAAGCAGGTAGAACAAGGTGTTAGTAACACCAAGGCCATGGGATCAATCCCCAGGGAGAACACACACACTGCCACACTGATCAATATGTACGTCACTGTAATATCTGCCAAATGCTGAAAATGCACAACACTCTGATAGAACCCTAATAAAATACTTGACACAGTAGTGAGGTTGCAGTGTGCATGTTGAACCATGCATCTGAAGACCTGTATTTATCACATGCATGTTCCAAAAAAAAAACAAACTAGCCCAAAGAGTCTCAGTGTTCACCAACATTTTTGCCCCTGTGCAGTTGAAATTGCCACAAATTCAGAAGATCATGATGGAGTTTGAGCGTCAAAGTGAGATCATGGATATGAAGGAGGAGATGATGAACGACGCAATTGATGACGCAATGGGAGATGAGGATGATGAAGAGGAGAGGCAAGACCACATTATAGGAGACTGCAATAGGAGTGTTCTTGTGTCACTGCTATATTGTCTTCATATTGAATGATGTTGTGTTTGCAGTGATGCTGTGGTGTCTCAGGTGCTGGACGAGTTGGGCCTTAATCTGACAGACGAGCTGTCAAGTATGGAATTTATGTTGCATTGCAATTTCAGTAAAAGGCAACAGGATATTTACATATCATTATATTTACATATCATTATATTTACATATCATTACATTCACATTATATTTACATATCTCTAGATATGTCTATGTGTCTACATCTGGGTGTGTTTTCAAACAGATCTGCCGTCGACTGGTGGGAGCCTTTCAGTTGCTGCTGGGAAGAAAGCGGAGCCCCAGCCGACTCTGGCAGACGCAGACGCCGACCTGGAAGAAAGACTGAATAACCTCAGGAGAGACTGAGGGAAACGGGACTTTTGGTTAAGGCTTTAGTACAGAAATAAGTGTATAAAGCTTTCCAACACTTCACTGAGATGTTAAGCGATTAAACCGGAAGGAGGAGGATCACTGCAGGATTTGCGTGCGGTCTGTTTATTCGTTTCAGTATAAGGCACTCGTATGTGAATGTTACTTTTCATTTGTTTTTTGTTTTTCTATGGGAAATGTGCCGTATTATATTCTACCAAACAAATGCTCCAAACAAAGATGTCGTCCTTCAGTTTCCTGGACATTCATGCCACACAGATCTTATTTTAATAACAAAAGCTTTTACTGGATAAAAAGTCTAAAGCCAAGATACCTTCCTGGGAATTGATGAGAGGAATAAACGCTAAGTAGTACTACCTTTAAAAGGACATGCATTCTGCCATCAGTCTCAAATAAATGTTAATGGGAAAAAATTATCTTTTATATTAGTGCAAAATAGAATTGCTACAATTTTACAATCTGTATGTACTAAGTTACCTCAACTTGCTATTTCTCAAGTATATATCATGTCACATTAATATCATTGTGGTTTTACTATAAATTTGTAAATCTTGCAAGGATGATGGTTTATATATCACAGTGCTTAATTTTCTGGTACCAGGTCCTGTTTAGAAGATGCTGTTCTTATACTAATTTCTTTACTCACCATCACCATATTTAACGGGCCACTGGGTTTTAAATATCTAAAAATGATCATTCTTCACTACTTTCTCCCAGTTGAAGTAGTTAAATTTTAATTGGTGAAAAGGGTTCAGACAAATTTATGGATATCAGTGTATTATAGTATTTATCTAAAAGTAAATGGAGATGTATTTTGACTTGTTCTTTTCCCTCAATAAACATTTTTCACATTTAGCAGAGACTAATTTGCAATTTGAGATTCCTGGGCTGAGTGTAATCGAATCTGCTTTTAGCCAAGTATAAGAATACAATTCAACACTTGTAAGTTTGACTGTAAGAAGGCTACAATGCTGAGAGTGGTATGAAAACCAGAGTTCAAACACAGTTAACTCTTCATAGGGACACACAGTCATGCTGGCATCCCTACACTAAAAGTTACATTAGTTTAAATAAAGCCTTATACTAAGGGATCAGTATAACAAAAGTATCAAGGTTCATAACATTTTAACAATTGGTGTTCAAAGTTGTTCTTGCTTTTGGGAATTTCTCATTTCAGCCTTGTAAAACCCGTCTTACCAGTGGCATATAGCCAAGCTATTACTTATTTTGCTGGTTTTCTTAAGATAATTAAAACCTTCGATATTACATTTACATAAAGGCAACATTGCATAAATCACATAGTAATAGCTTGAGCTTTATACAAAAATACAGCATTAGCTGAATATTTTAATTGTTCAGCAAAAGACTTCATGGTATATTCATCAAAGCAAAAGAACAAACTAATGCCAAAGAGGATGAAACCAAAATCTAATAAAAACAAATGGTTTCTATTATTTTTTCTAAACCACTTTCTTCTGTAAGTTTTCCAATGTACTATCAACATATCTATACTGAACATATATCAGCCAAACATTAAATAATAAAAAAATAACATTTTCCCTTATATACATTCTACAAGCAGTGTAGAGCTAGACACAAAATATTTTACACATTCAAGAGGAGGGAAAATGATGTGGCAAAACAAACCCATGTCAAAATAAAACGAAGTTTTAGGTTACTGCAGTGCAGGATGGTGGTTTGTTAGTTGAAGTTACACTGTGTGAGGCACGTAGTACATCATGACTATTAACTGACATGATGAGATTTGGGGCTAAAAGTAATAACATATTTCCAAAACTACACAGTCAGATGGGCTTGGACAAGAATGATGAAGCAGAATAATGCAAGGTCACTGACTTTGATTATTAGACATCCTCTCGGTCCACTTGCATGCCTTGTCAAGCAACTCTAGACATGCAGACCTGTACAAGCCTACAAATAAGGACTAGCTTCTAGATACTTACTATAAAACAACTTAGAATATACAGCTTCATGAGGTTAACAGTTTTAATGGAATTTCTATTGTGCTTACAAAAAAGAAAAAATGTCTATCGATTCAAGACAACCATGCATCCTAAAACAGAAAAATGAAAGATTAAAGTCTTAAGCCACTTGTACTCTCATTGAGTATTCTTGGTTCACTCTCCCTACTATACCTGCATAGTGCATGTACAATAAAGGTATTGGTTTAGTACAGCTCGTCATTTAGACACCCACTGTGCATGAGATATGTCCACTGACTTATAACATCCAAAATATGCACCAGCTCCTCCATATCCACAAGGTTCTGCATGTGAAGGTGTTACTTAAATCATTGCTTTCATAATTTAGGTAAGAATAGACAGAGCAGGACCAAGACTACTTTTATACAGAATGCAATCCAGACTCAAAACTAAACATATTTATACAAAAACCCCCACAGGGTCCCGGTTTGTCCTAACAGTTAATATAAATAAATCTTCAACACTGCAATTTTCTCGTATTGTCACATGGGAGTCTTATTACAGATTAATTGTAAAACCACACACACACACCTCTGAACAACTCAAGTGTCCTGCAATCTAAAACAGGGCCATGTCCCTCTGCAGCATTCAACTACTAGCTTATTTCCGGCAGGTCCTGTGAGGAGTTTGTTTTTTCTGATTCTCTATGCGACAACGGCTTCTTTCATCAAGCCATGGCAGCTCAAAGTTCCTGTGGGTGAGTGAGTGGAGGAAACACAGAATATTTATCTATATTATAGGGATAACACCTAAAGGTCAAACTAAACTCCATCAACCATCAGCTACTAAGAGCTATTTTATGTAAATAATATAAGATACTCACTGTGAAGTCAGCCTGGGCAAAGGCCGGCCAAAGGCCACGGCAGGTAGGAAGGGTGTAATGACAATCGACTCCACTGAGGGGGAAATGAGTTGAAGCACAAACCCGTCATGTCTTTCTCAGGACAAAAATCTATTTTTTTTTTGTTGTCGTTAAAGATTTTTAGTGACTAAAAACGTGAATGAACTAATGTACAAAACATACCATCATCGATATCAGGATAAAAGGACAATATTTCTGGTTCGCTCTCCTGAATATTCATCTTTCTCTTCTCCATTCGCTGCTGCAGCCTTTGGAGCATACGCTGTTCCCGGATCCTTTGAATATCCCATCTAAAGTGAGATAAACAGGTCACCTCACCAGTAATACACAGGAAAAAAAGAACGTCCATGTTCAGATGAATTTGTCCAATGAGGACATGGGAATCCTAACAAAGCCAAACGAGGAGCACCACCCTTACCTCTTCCTTCTCTTCTCATCCAGCTCCAGCTTTGAATGCCTTTTCAGAAAGACACCATCCTCAAGATTCTGGTGGTGGAGAAGATCAGGTGTTTACACGCCACGTGATTCATAAGTACAATGTTAAATGAGCAGAAATAGAAAATAGCAAATTAGAGAAAATGCACCAATCAAGAGATCATCTCACCTCAGACATGTCAAAAACATCTTCTTCCCTCAAAGGCTCAATGCGGTTTTCTCTCCAGGACGGGACTGAGCAAAACGTATAAACGTGCATAATATTTAGTAACATACCAGCATGCTGTTAATCATTTTAAAGGACATCCATGCATTTGAAGCACTCACTGGCAACATCCTCCTCTTTCTTGGGGGATGGTTCACGTAGCGGAGAGACAGGCGGCTGGTGCCAGCAGCACAAGTACATTTCAGTCGTGGTCATGTACGGGACGTCATCGTTTTCACAGCTGTCCTCTCCCTCGGAGAGGGCTTCCATCTGACTGGATGACCGCCCTGTCTTTTCAGGGGTCTCCTTATTTCGTAGATCCCTCTGGCATGGTGAAGTTCCTCCTGTGTCTGATTTGTGTGGGGTTAACCTAGAACCCTTTCCTTGTGACCTCTGTATTTTGGAATCCACAAAGCCAAATTTCCTAACCAGCAAAAAAAGATTAACAGCAAAATTAAACAAAGACAGAGAGAGACTGAAATGTGAATGGACATATCAAACACTCATATGCATCCATTACCTCTTTGGCACTTTGCTGCCTCGACTAAATACAGAGGATTTACTTGTTGGGGTCTGAGGGCTCTCTCCTACATCTGAGTCCCAAAAGTCATCTGTGTCTGGGACCCAACGTTCTAATGGCTGAAAGAGACGCTTGTCACGTGGTTCTTTACTCATCAACTGTAAACGACGTTCCATACGCTCAATCCGTGCAAGAAGCTGTGTGAAGAAATATAAAAGTTTAAACAACCAATTACTAAAAACAGAATAGTCACAGAAATTTCCAATACACAGGCAAGACGTAACCAAGAAACCAGTGCTAAATTCATGTCCAATTTAAAAACGCTTCACATACCGTGTCTCTGTCTGCTTTTAGTTCATCTATTTCCTTGTCCTTAGCTTGCAGTTGTTGCTGCTGTTGCTCTATCAGGTCCAGCTGAAGGAGGAGGAGCTGTCGAAGACAACTGGCTTGTGAATTGGGATTTCCAGAGGTTTTCCTGATGTTCTTTCGTTTACCCTCTGTGTGTTCATGAGATGCCACACTGTGAGGCCGCATAGTTTCCAAACCCTTTGTGCTCTCTTCCCCTCCAGAATCTCTGGAGTTGTGTGAATTCATTGAAACAAACTCTGCCTTGTTATCAATAGCGTTGGTCTGTCCAAGTGGAGTTTTACTTTTAACAGGGGTTCCTTCGCCCCCCATTTGTTTAAGCTGAAATGCAAGTGTGTCTGTGCTCTCAGAGCTGGCTCCAGAAGCTGCACCTACTGCTTTATTCAGTCCTCCCAGCAGTAGAGGCCGTGTAGCTTTCCCAACGAGATTTTTGTCCAGGTTTCTTGATTTAATTAAGTGATGCCCAGCGTTGTTAAGAGTGATGCCAAGAGAGTCGGGCGTTTCTGTGCCAAAAGTGTATGAATTTTTGGGGGGGCTAATGTGCCCTAGGCTTCTTTTTGTCAGGTAAAAATTAGATTCTGAGCGCAGTCCCACCTTAGAGATGGATTCAGAACGCATACTCATGGCGAAAACTGTAAACTACAAAATAAAGCATAGTCGTCCATCTCAGCTTATGATAGTTAGTGACAAAACAAACACGTTAAAGAACCGGTCTGTCTTCCTAACCTGCGAACAGAAAAAATACAAATAATTTTGCACTGCAAATGTATCCAGTGAGATAACTACAAAATACAGATATCGAATATCAGCACGCCAGATTTCATCTGACAATTACGGAGACGAAGTTGCAAATATATCACACTGCCTAATATTTATTTGCAAGCTAGCTGGCCAATTGGCTTGGTAACTTAGCTAGCTAGCTACATTGCTATTTGATATGCGCAGTTATTCATCGGCAGACGAATCAACAAATTCCTAAAACGTGCTAAGGAAAACTGTGTCATATTCTGCTTCAGGACCATTTCAGCACTTCTCTAACTGCCACACGTAGCCACTCAGCACTCGCCTCCATTTTGATCCGCAATGCCGGTTATGTGACTAGCTTGCTAGTTAGCTAGCTAGGCGCTAGCTAGCAAAAACGAGGAGAGGTAAAACAATAACAATCACTTTGATATCTTAAGTTTTATAATACCGACTACATTAAGTGCGCACATTCAATTCTTGTATCGAAATGTCACGGTGCATTACAGGCAATGTACTCACCAGCAGAGAAAACACAACGTATAACGATATACTTTACTTTTATTAGTATCCCCCATTTTCAGGCGTTAGCCTCAGCACCATATTGAGCGTACGTTCGATTTAAAAGCCATATACTGCGCATGTGTAAAGTCAAGACGTGTTTACAAAATTTGGTAGGTGGGGTCTTACCAAGACGTTTTGTAATATTTGTCGGCCAGGTTTCTGTAAAAGAAAATAAATAGAGATGTTTTATATTGAAGACAAAGTCAGGGCCATATTTGATTTTACAGACCTTTTGCAACTTGTCAGGAAGATTAAATATTCATATGACATGAAACAAATGTAAAGCCATTTCCTCCCTTTACATGAAAGTTTTACTGTTTTTTTCAAACTTATGCAGGAGTTGGTGAAGGTTTTGAACCTTTACTGAAAAGTAATTATATACCAATAGTATCTGTTACGGAACTGACATTTTTGCCATGGTTTCTTCATCTGGGTCATTGTGTGGTATGGCAAGGGGTCTGTTTTACCAAACAAGCCACAATGATATGTCATGCATTCTCAGGGGTGAACACTCAGACACTGGAACCTGACGGTGCCTGTCTCAATTTGTCTGTCTCAATCCAAGTTCTAGTCTGGCAGTGGGTGAGACTGTAGCTGGGTCAGGATGTGGTGTCACACAAGGGAAGAAACACACTCATGGGAAGAAACATAAGCACATGGGAATCACATAGGACGGAACATGTGATTATAAGACAATGGCATGAAGTGATATGCCTTCTGCAATTTTTTTGGAGCCTACAATGTGTCACATATCTTAAATCTTTATCAATAAAACTTTTTTTCTTGCACTTTTCTTGCACCATCTCATAATTTTCTAATGAGACAATTCCTAATGTCTTTTCATTGGGAGATTTAAATATCACCGTACCATGAACAACAGGCATAATCAAAATACGCCTGTACCAAAGCCCTAGACAACATAATGGCTGTGTTCGAAATAGCCTACTACATACTACTGGCATACTGCTTGGGCCCCAAATCAGTATGCAGTATGTAGTATGCGAATAAAAATAATTTTTCCAGTACTCGAAACATCCCCGGATGACTTCCGCAAAATATTCCAGTACACGAACAGACTATCTTCGTGGTGTACTGCATCCCATCATGTAACGCAGCCACTTTCATAGCCTCCGTAAAAAAACATGGCGGACAGTATGCCGTATGTAGTAGGCTGTTTCGAACACAGCCAATCACTGTTCTAAAACAGTGAATCCTGAAAGTGGATCCTTTCATTTGAGTTCCAACTCTGTCTGCATACTCCTGACCTGACATTTAATTATCTAACATATATCCTAAATACTTAACCATATTCTTATCTTCTTCTGCCTTGCACATTTACATCATTTATATAAAAAACAGAGGAGTCAAAATATTTCCTGGGGGAACTACACAACTAATAGTTCTAGGCAAGAATAAAGTAAATATCCTTGACGTCATCGGTCTCAAACCTTGCACCAATCCCTCTTTAGAGTGCCTTTTTCAGGGTCTAATAGGTATACTATTACACATATTAAGCACATTTTACTCACTGTTTCTAGCATGAAAAAATCCATAATGATCACTTATCCTGCAATATATTGACTCATTGTCTTATCTGAAAGCAAAACCAGTTTAATTACAGTCTGGACCTAACAAACTCCTCTTCCTTAATCATTTGGTGTAAACAAATATGCAACAAAAAATCATCAGTGGCTTTTCTATAATCATAGAGGTCAACGTTTTATGGTTTTGTTTGAAAAAGCCTACTGAGTCAGAAGCAAGACCCATAATTAAAATATTGGGGGTCAGGTGTGGTTTCCATAAACATCTTCCTTCCTAAATTGACTTTAAAATAGGGTATATAAATTTTGAGTCGAGTCATTAACCAGATAAGCCCTGTAACACATTCAATGCCTTATGGGCTTTACATCACACAAACAGCGTGTCATTCACATAAATTATTACGTTAATGATGTGTAACTAAGCTATTTTTCCAGACGTGAAACCCTTGGCAAGGTATAAAAGCTAAACTGAGCTTCACTGAAACATGGCAAATACCTTTAAATCATCACTGCTGCAGCACAAGATTTGGTCAAGGTAAGCTTTAATAGAATTGTCAGTGTAGATAACAAAATATCTGACAGTGACATATATTTATATTTGAGAGTTGCAGGAATTGTTCCGTAGTTGGCCTGTCTAAATTAATCATTTGGATCTGAATTTCAGATTGTTAAAGATGAAAGCCAAACTTATTGCTCTCGTTTGCCTTTGCCTGGGAGGCACAATGGCAGTCAGTGCAAGAACAATTGACAGCAGGCAAGCCACAATGTTTGCATATGATTATTATTATTGTTATACTATTGTTGTTGTTGTTGTTGTTTCTTCTTTGTATCAGTATAACCAATGTGTTTCAGACACATGTTTTTTTTTAAATAACAACTCAAAAATAATTTACTGTTACAATTTTAAAACTAACAGCTCAGCAGATGACGACCAACACCTGGAACGTCGATATGCTGAATCAACTATTGCAAGTGACATCAGTAAAATAATGGACTCATTGGTACAGAAGAACTTTGTGAACTTTCTTCTAAATCAGAAAGAGAAAAAGAGCGGGTATGTGTGAGGATATGCATGAGGTATTCAGTAATAATTTCAATATTTTGTAAGTCATATAAACAGAAAAACAACTTTAATACACACTTACACAGACCAGTTGTGATGGCAGAGGATCCAGAAGAACAAGCCTTCAATGATCTACTAAAGAAGAGCATGAAAATGTGGGTTCACAACAAAGAAGATAAATCCAAGTAAGTGTTGTAGTGACATAAAATATGTACATGTGCACCTTGTCACAAACATCCAAAGTGTAAATAAAAAAATAACACAAATCGTTCTTCATGCTCCTCCACAGAAGTCTTTAGTGTTCAGTAAGACACAGTGCTTACATGCTGACTGACCAGATGAGAGCAGTCTGAGCACACTCTCTTGCCCTTCATTTGACATGGCTCATTCTGTGAAGTATACATTACCCACATAATTTTAAATAAAAGCATATTTCAAAGTCAAAATCTTGTGTGTGTGTGTTGCTTTACAGCCAAGTAGGGAAATAGGCAATACCATATGCACAATGTCATCACAGCTGTAAAACTGAATAACTGAATATAAAATTATTGTAAGGTGATACAAATGTATGTAAAGAGTAATTATAAAATGTAATTTTAATTAGAAAACAGGGTCTCCTAACATGGTTCATACTGGCCTCAGCCAGCTAATAAAAAAAACAGGGAATTACCTACTTGCATGCAAGATTAAATTAAGTTTTACGGTGCCAAAAGACCACTTTTGCCTGAGTTCTAGGCTCAAAAAATCTTGCATCAGACTCAAAGAACATCAATAACATAAAGATACACCTTGATAACACCAGTAGGTGGCAGTATTTCATTTTACCATAATGTCCCCAAAGAAGAAGAAGAGCTATTTCTTCTTCCTTGATTGGCAAAAAACGTTGGTGTGTCAAAAAAGAATTATAACAAAAACACAGATCAGTTTAAAGTAACAAGAAGAAGATCGTTTTCGTTATCAATTCGAAGAAGACTCAGGCATCTACAGTGTTCTTTACAATGCTGATATATACAGTATATTGTTAGTCATCTGATTTGTTGGCTAACCTAGCTAGCCGACAGTGAGTTAATGTATCATCTTGTCCCCGGGCCCTGAGAACTCGAAGAATACATTTGTCATGTTTCTTACAATTACATTTTCTAGCTAAAAGGTAAGTAAAAGAATAGACAGCTAAGCTGAAGTCGGAGGAGGTAGGTTAAGATTTGGCCAGCTACTCGAGAGTACGAAGACGAGAGCCAACATGCACAGAAGAGGCGTTGGTGCAGGAGCAATCGCTAAAAAGAAACTCGCAGAGGTAGTTTTCAGATATTTTACTGCGATTTCTTTAACGATCTGTTAACGCACACATTACAGACGTTAACATATATGTCATGTTCGTTATTATAGGCCAAGTACAAAGAAAGGGGTACAGTCCTCGCTGAAGATCAAATAGCACAGGTATAGGAAAAGTCACTTTACTTCTCTACTATCCCATGGAAATGAAAATATTCAAAATAACCAAATACATTATTTTTTCTTTGCAGATGTCTAAACAGTTAGAAACGTTCAAAACTCATTTGGAAGAGTTTGCCAGCAAACACAAACAAGAGATTCGGAAGAGTTCACAGTTCAGGGTGCAGTTCCAAGAGATGTGTGCTACAATAGGAGTGGATCCCCTCGCCTGTAAGTAACGTACCCTAAAAGCTGCTTCTTAAACGCGGAACAGTATTGTCTGAGAGCATGTTTGTTACTGTTTAAATGGTGTACATTAAAGTTACGTATATGTAAACACTCAATGTTATTAGATGATGATGAATTTCTCAATTCTTCCCATTTCTTTCTTTCTTTAATGAACAGCTGGTAAAGGTTTTTGGTCTGAGATGCTTGGAGTTGGAGACTTCTATTATGAGCTTGGTGTACAGATAATTGAAGTCTGTCTAGCCCTAAAACATAGAAATGGAGGTAAGTTGAGTTTAGATGCCATTGTCTCTCAGCACATATTAATGGGTTTTAAAAATTCCAGACATTTTCTTGTGGATATAAAAATCTGAAGACCAGGAACACACAAACAAGATGACGCTGAACATCTTTAAATGTCAATAGGACTCATTACACTGGATGAACTTCATCAGCGTGTATTAAAGGGAAGAGGGAAGTTTGCGCAAGACGTAAGCCAGTGAGTGTCTTTCTCCTTCGTTTCGCTCCTGCTCTCTGTAGCATGGCCTTGATAAAAGTAGGTCCACTCAAGCGGTGGCACTTAACCCAATAGAAAGTTTAGTACTTTAGTACAGTTGGCTGCACCTGAACTAGCAGAAATCAAGTCTCGACTTCTCTCAACTGTGATCACATTTAATTTATGCCAGTTCTGTACTTTGATGATCTGGTGGTGTTTTACCACCAGGGACGACTTAATACGGGCCATCAAAAAGCTCAAGGCAATGGGGAACGGCTTCGGAGTGATTCCCGTTGGAGGCTCTTATTTGGTCCAGTCCGTCCCAGCAGAGCTCAACATGGACCACACTGTAGTCCTTCAGCTGGCCGAGGTAATCAGTGCTGAAAATGAAGTGGATGGCTAAGCCACTGTTGTCAGATTGACACAAATATTGTTGCTCCCTTCCAGAAAAAGGGCTACGTAACCGTAAGCGAGATCAGGGAGAGCCTCAAGTGGGAGAAGGAGCGGGCCTGTCATGTACTCGTAAGTACATGAAGAAGACACTGCGTTTGGGTTTTTATTAGACACGCCAGGCACACTCCAAACATGTGCCATGTGTCCTTGCTGTTCTCAGGATCATCTGCTGAAAGAAGGTCTAGCATGGTTGGACTCCCAGGCTACAGGGGAGCCACAGTACTGGCTGCCTGCTCTCTTCTCGGAACTTTCCTCCCGTGATGTCACGCCCGAGGAGGCTAATCAAATGACACCTTGATGAGAGATAGTTTGGTGAGCTGTCGGGTGACCCAAGAATTGTCAACTGGGTTGAATTTTTAGGATTGCAAGTGCTGAAGTCATGTCTGATGCATGTAAGCCAAATGAAAGTGCATTGAAATAAATAAATAAAAGCATTTATTTTCTGTACATTTTTAAAAACATTTTTTTAATAATATAAAAATACAATACGATTTGAAAAGGGGTGCATTACAATTGAAAAACCATTACCTAATATGCAATGTATTTGTTTAAAGAGTAGTCCGTTTGTAATTCTCAGGGTAATCATAGTCAAGCAGACGTTTTCAGAATATGATTTTGATATTGCCTGTGCCCATATAATCACAGACTTTGTATGATATGCCCATGTCCCCAATTAGGATTCATTTGTTTAATAAGCCTAATGAATGTAGCCCTATATGGCTGCATACAAGACCTCTTAAATGATAAGACCTCTGATAAAAATGACATTATCAGAGATTCCATTCTACAGACCCAGAGGATAACAGTACTACCCAAACCTATATTTGCTGACATGCATGATTCCGCCCATAAGGAAACTGGTGATAAGTTCAGTTAAACGGCTAAACTTCTGTTTTCCCTGTTTGACGTGTTAACAATAATCTTAAATTGCACGTAATGCCACCCAGCATCCAGAATGCTGCTGTTTTATTCTAGGGTTCATGTTCACTGGAGGCCTTTATTTTGTGATTCCTTCTTCACATCCAGGATTTTCAAGATCCAACTGTGAATATTTGAAGGTTTTGAAGCCTTGTTTTGATTATAGTATTGGGTCAATTGGATTACTCGAAGAGCTTCTGAAGGGCATTAAAACTAATATGCAAAAAGCAACTTGTCTGAAGTTTTGTTTTAAGCATGGTTTATGAATTCAGTTCATGACTATTAATATTTGTGACTTGTAGTTATGTGGGACTTTCTACAGTAGTTCGGTGTCCTGGTTTGTTTTGGTTTGCCGGTTGCAGGGTACTACTGTGGCTTGTTTTGTTTTGCTTTTTACAATTTTTGTTTGTAACTCCAGTACATCTAATTGACAGTTCTTTAAATAGGATGCATAAGTATATTACTCTATATTACAGTGATTTTGTTCCATACTGGCACCACTAATTCTTAGAAAAAAATGTTCCAGAAAAAGATACATGTAACAGCAAAGAATATAACTATTCATAAGTGTCTGGACATATGCATCCATCTGTATAATTTATTCCTTTTTCAAGACTTTTCAAGAAAAAGTGGGTAACTGTGATTAATAATGTCTTATTTGCTATAAGAAATCAGTGGTGGTGTGCCTACTCCTCATGGCTGTAAACATGATCTTCAAACTCATGCTGCACCATGTCATCGCAGATCAGAGTGCAGAACGGGCACACCTTATGACACTGCTCATGGATCTCCAGCTCGGCTTCCGTGATGCCAGGAAAGCTCTCGTGACAGTGACTGCACACTCTTGACTAAGATGAAGAATGAATCAAGAATTAATTAAATATTTGAGGAAAAAAAATCCCAACAATTTGCACACCAAAGAATCGAGCTTCAGACTGACATGTGTGCGTGTATGTACTGCATGTATAGTACCTTGTTTTCTGTATCGGTGGGTGATACTAAGGGGAAGAAAAAGGGAAAAAAAATGAAAGAAAGAAAGATGTTTTTCTCCAAAAAAACAAAACTGCTTGTATTTAAAAAAATCAACATGTCACCTAACTGCTGTAAAGATACCCACCAGAAAGGTCGCTTATGGACTCGTAGCAATGCGGGTGTGTCTGGGTCTGTAGCTGGGGATTGAAGGGTGTAGTAGGCGATGGACTGAGAGGGTTCTGGTGCTGAGAAGCAGCAGCTACTGAGGCCACCTGGAGCTCAAACAACACCTTCTGTAATCTATCGTTTTCTCCTCTGAGCTTCTGTTAAGAAGGAATAAGACAGTGTCAACCCATGCAGTGCTGTTACACAGTGCACACACAGCTGAGGGACGTGGGAAGTGTTAGTTACACAGTGCACACACAGCTGAGGGACGTGGGAAGTGTTAGTTACACAGTGCACACACAGCTGAGGGACGTGGGAAGTGTTAGTTACACAGTGCACACACAGCTGAGGGACGTGGGAAGTGTTAGTTACACAGTGCACACACAGCTGAGGGACGTGGGAAGTGTTAGTTACACAGTGCACACACAGCTGAGGGACGTGGGAAGTGTTAGTTACACAGTGCACACACAGCTGAGGGACGTGGGAAGTGTTAGTTACACAGTGCACACACAGCTGAGGGACGTGGGAAGTGTTAGTTACACAGTGCACACACAGCTGAGGGACGTGGGAAGTGTTAGTTACACAGTGCACACACAGCTGAGGGACGTGGGAAGTGTTAGTTACACAGTGCACACACAGCTGAGGGACGTGGGAAGTGTTAGTTACACAGTGCACACACAGCTGAGGGACGTGGGAAGTGTTAGTTACACAGTGCACACACAGCTGAGGGACGTGGGAAGTGTTAGTTACACAGTGCACACACAGCTGAGGGACGTGGGAAGTGTTAGTTACACAGTGCACACACAGCTGAGGGACGTGGGAAGTGTTAGTTACACAGTGCACACACACAGCTGAGGGACGTGGGAAGTGTTAGTTACACAGTGCACACACAGCTGAGGGACGTGGGAAGTGTTAGTTACACAGTGCACACACAGCTGAGGGACGTGGGAAGTGTTAGTTACACAGTGCACACACAGCTGAGGGACGTGGGAAGTGTTAGTTACACAGTGCACACACAGCTGAGGGACGTGGGAAGTGTTAGTTACACAGTGCACACACAGCTGAGGGACGTGGGAAGTGTTAGTTACACAGTGCACACACAGCTGAGGGACGTGGGAAGTGTTAGTTACACAGTGCACACACAGCTGAGGGACGTGGGAAGTGTTAGTTACACAGTGCACACACAGCTGAGGGACGTGGGAAGTGTTAGTTACACAGTGCACACACAGCTGAGGGACGTGGGAAGTGTTAGTTACACAGTGCACACACAGCTGAGGGATGTGGGAAGTGTTAGTTACACAGTGCACACACAGCTGAGGGATGTGGGAAGTGTTAGTTACACAGTGCACACACAGCTGAGGGACGTGGGAAGTGTTAGTTACACAGTGCACACACAGCTGAGGGACGTGGGAAGTGTTAGTTACACAGTGCACACACAGCTGAGGGACGTGGGAAGTGTTAGTTGTCTTCAGCAACCATGACAGAGGAAATCACCTGGTTTTCTTCAGCCAGATCTTTCTTTTCTAACTGTTCCACCTGCGCTACCATGGCCAGGTGATCGATTTTCCTCTGAAATGATGGTACATGAAACAAAGCTTATGCCATAAAAAAAATCAAATGTCTCCCAAAAAGCAAGACTTCAGAGACTCTTCAAAAATCTCAAACAACACTTTATACATAAAAATGGAGAAAAAGCAGATGACACGAGACATTGCGATACACAATCACAACAGGAACCTCGACATGATGAAGCTTTTCCTCCTTCTTTTCCTCCTTCTTGTCCTCCGCCGCTGTCGTTTGTTCAAGCTGCTGTTTCAGCTCAGCCGCCTCCCGCTCAGCTCTGTCTGCCCGCTGGTTCGCGTCGTTGCTGTTCTGGATCTCTTTGCGGAGCGTCCCCCTGGCTTCGGTCAGCTGACTGAGGAGGGCCTGAATCTGCATCTAGATGGAGTTGAATTTCATAGGTCACCCATGGGCTTTTATATGGGCGCAGCAGACGTTATCGGACGTGAGCGATCCACGCTGGACTCCGCATGCGTTAGGCCTCGAACGGGGTTCAGGCTTTCGCACCTTTTTGCTGTCCTTGTCTCCCTCCGCAGGGCCTTGCTTGGATACGGTTGTGCGCAGTGCCATATTGTCCCCACGCAGCTCCTCCAGCTCCGTCTTCATCGTCAGCTTTTCAGCCTGCAGCCGCTCATTTTCTTTCCGGCTGCTCTGCAAATCCACCTGAGTTGGGAAGGCAGAGAGAAGCACTTTCTGTAGGCAAAGGGAAGCGTGCCGGTAAGATTGGACCAACGCTGAATGCATTTCTTTCTCAGACCTGCAGCAGCTGCAGGTGATCTTGCAGCGTGCTGTAACCATGCATCTCTTCTTCAATCCTGGGTCTCAGCCTGCAGGGACACGTGGTGAAAGGGAACCTTAAGAGGATGTGACGACCACTTGGAGAGCTGCACACAAACTCTACTTTTGTTTTTGCACGGTTAAGTGTCAGTATCGGTTTAAGTGTCGTGCTCACTGTGCAATCTCCGTTTGCTGGGCTTCGAGCTTCTGCATTAGCCCGGCCTTCTCTTCTTTCAACATGATAATCTTCTGTGATGCTTTCTTATACTTCTCATGGATGTAAGTCAGTGACTGCAGAGAGTAATAAAAAAGGAGAACACACTCATGGAAGCAGTCCTAAATTATGGACATTTTACAATTACTTATATTGAGCAATGTATAAGCAGAGCATAGGCAGCGCATAGGCAGTGCATAGGCACAGCATAGGTAGCGCATAGGCAGAGAATAGGCACAGCATAAGCAGCGCATAGGCAGCGCATAGGCAGCGCATAGGCACAGCATAGGCACAGCATAGGCAGCGCATAGGCAGCGCATAGGCAGTGTTGGTACCTCTTGTTCCTGTTTGGTTTCATTTTCTTCCACAGTGTGAAAGAGAGACTGCTGCTCTTGGGTAATCTGCCCATCAACCTGAGACTTCTCTTCGATCGGCGGTAGTGTTTCATTCAAACCGCTACACTTCAGTTTGTCCATGTGAACCTGCAGGATGAGGAACCACTGGGTTTTTTAGTGACAGCATCATGCATGGAGGCCAACACAGTGCAGATGCTGGGCGTGAAGGACGGACCCTGAGACGGTGAATCTCGTGCAGTCTGTCATCCAGCTCATTCTTCAGAATCTTATTTTCTTCCTTCAGATGGTCCATCTCAGCCAGCAGGTTCTCTTTATCTTTCTCCATCTGCTCTGCTTGTTCCTGTACACACAATCTCTTTATTCTTAGTAACTAATTGATTGGGTTATTGTAAAATGCCTTGCAGCAATTAAAAATATGCTAATGTACCATTGACATGACATTACAGATTTAATTAAAGCTTGGTCTGCATTGGTCACAGCACACAACAAATTATTAGTTGGAGGGCTTATTTACAGATCGCTGCCTTTTGCTGTAGGAGTATCAGAAAGGATTGTTCTTTGTAGTAGCGAAGAATAATTTATACATTGTTAGACCCATTGTTAGAACAAGGAATGCAAGACAGTGAGACAGACAACACACACACACACAAACAATTACACATGCAAGTGGCAAATGCTACATTGTCCATGAACACTTTATGCAATATTTAACATATTAGAAGCCACAGCTCCAGAAACAGAAATGCGTATACAGTTGACTCTGACCTGCGTAGGCTAAATGTACCTGTGTTGTGATCACTAAAAGGTCATTCTCCAGGCTGCAGTCTAGACTCTCTTCTGCTGGGTTCTGGAAACAGAAAGGAGTGCTGGCTCCCCGGACCTGACCACTGCTGTCCACGTAGCAGAACTGATAGAATTCCCCATCATCTTTAGGGAGGTAGTACTCTAAAGGAAAACCCACCAGTGAATGCTAACACCAACACGCTAACCACTACATGGACCACTCATCAGCACTTTAAAAAGCTCAAATGATTACATAAGAACACAGCTATTCGCCCCACCCAGGCAGTCCCTAGTCATTGGCAGTAAACATGACATCAGCTGCCAAGGAGAAGGCAGGTGGCTGAAGTATTTGTTGAGGTACTAATTACGTCACAAGATGCCCTAGTAAGATCCCGCAAAATGTGATATGTGTGATACGAAAACAGATTTAACACTACGTAGGTTTATTACAGCTATAGCGTAATATTAACTGCATTTAAAACACATCAAATAGCCAGTCCTTCAGCTAATAGGCTAGGCATGATCCACTGTCTATTACCATTGAAGACAACTTCTTTTTGAAGGGGCTCAGACCCATCATGTTCCAGTGAAGGCGGAACCCACACGTAGTTGAAGTACTGCTTTGTTGAGTTCCAGCCAACCTAGACACAATATATATACGGCTACATGCTGATACAGAAACGATGGTAGTGTTTAAAATGCAGAGGATTGAGGTATGAGGTAACATTAAAAATCATTAAAAGATCAACCTTGAAAATGCCAATCCAGTCTCTCGTGCTGGGGTTCAGTCCTCCAGTCAAGGTGTAACAACAGTGCACAGGAACGTTAACCTGGTACGAGCGCGGGACATCAACAAAGACGACCTGAGAAAATGATTCCTTGTCCGCAAATATCGTATTCTCCAGCGTGTCGTCGTTCATTTTGTTTTTTAAAAGCTTTATGCTGATCACCTGTCACAAGGAAGATGTTAGGTTAACCTATAATATATATTGACCATATATGTAAAAAGTCCTAATTCCAAAAATCTCAAAATTACGCGTAATTTGTCAAGGAACCATTTTTCCTAAACAAGGGCGAGTAACAAGTATAGTTTCGCTTTCACTTACTGTAACAGGCCTACGTATTAAATAGCCTACAATCTTTTAAGTTTGTGAATGATTCGTTGAGTCTGCCCTTTTTGTGTTTCATTATCTCAAATTAGTTATAGCTAGTTTTTAATACGCCCTTAATATAGCCTGTAGATTTAGAATCGATATAATAGTTCGTGTCAACCGTATCTTAAAAATAAACAACAAAAAAGTAATTTGTTTTGATTTTCTTAACTTAAACATTAGACAAACTTCTATAAATAAACTTAGCCTGTTACCTGAACCTTGCAGTGTCGCAATCTTGCGGGTCTCTGCTGAAGGGATGCCGGACAGGGTCCAGAGTTTAGGGCAAAGCTGCTCACGGTATGGGAAATGTAGTTTTAACGTGTGCCACACGAATTAGTACTCTGCCGATAGACTACCGGCGTCCAACAATTACACAACACAGACAGCTTCTATATTTTTCACAACAGAAATATATAATAATCAGTATAAAATGAAATTAAATATTAAAATATCGGGAAAATTAAATACAACACTTTAGTACAAGATTTACTTTATTTAAAAACAATAGTTCTACATTACAATAACCAGGATCAGATATTTCAGTACAAAATTCAGTACACCACATCATGCACCAAAACACAGTATATACTCTCTTGATCTTACCCTCCACTAAATTCATTTAGGTAGCATACAATAATAGAAGTCTTGAGTAAAGCACCAAGACACAGGCACTTTAAAGTAAGTAACTATACAAGTGTATCAAAAGTTGCTAAAGCTAAAGGCACCCAGCCTATTTGAGACAACGCCCAAATTAATCACCTGCAGCACCTTTATCTGTATATTTTTCTTAAAATGAGTGATGAACAATTGAAACTGCCTATCTGCAATTCTAGGGTGCAGCCAACACGACAGACCAAAATACAAACTTGACATTTGAAAAAAAAAAAAAAAAAACATGTACATCATGTTATGACAAGCAGTAATTATGAATTAAGGAGCTGATACTGCAATGTAAAAGAAATAAAAGACAACTGTGTATATACAGAGATGATGTGGATACTCATCTTCAGAAACTTCAAGTGTTGAAATAGCATTCTGTTCAAGAACTCACAAAACAATACAGAGGAACACCAAGAAATATGTTCAATTCATTTTCAAAATAATAAAAATAGCACAAAAAGCTCAAATCTCTAACGAATCTCTAAAAGTGAGATCTTTACATTGTGGCATAATTATGCATATATTAATAATTTGTCTCACATGGGGTTTTCCTGAGAACTCCAGTGTTCTTTTCCTTTCTAGAGTCAATGTTATTGATGAGAATAAGTGTTGGTTTTACAGAGAATCAATTGTAGTACAGCACAAAAAAATAAAAAGAAAAAAATATTACATGTCTGCAATTCAATATACATGGAAGGCCATTCTGCTAGGTTATTAACACTGAAAGGAAGATTATATAGTTTCTGCCGTCCAAGAATGAATGCAAGACCTGAAAGTGTCGAGAAGACTATAAACATATGAGAATGTTAGTTAGGTTTAGAAACTGAAAAACACAGTATTTTTTTCTTGAAATGTCAGGCAGGTGAGACCCACAGGAGAGACCCACAGGAAAACACTGAAAAAAAGAGTAAAAAAAGATTACAGATTAAAACATTTATCAAACAAATTACACGAAAGGCCTTTGAAGGAAAACTACTCAAATTTATTAATGTCCTGTGGATTTCTCACTCAAGTGCATTTCAATAAACAGGTTTGACGTGGTCAGAAGTATGGTTAATTCAAGTTGCACTTCTCTAAAATCTAGAAATATGAGATTGCCTTGTCTTTTACATCATATCTGACAAGAATATCACACAGAGAAAAATGCAATGGAGGAAAGATCATATTAGTTACATGAACATGGTTCAATACAGCAATAAGACTCTGTATGAAAGTCCATTTTATGTCACTTTTATTAAAGAAGTAAAGTTTTAAGTTTTGAAGTAAATCAGCGAGAATGCCCCAAACGTGCTAGCATGAATAACTATAAGCAAGTGTCGTGTAGAGAATCAGAAGGAAAACAATTGCTTCTGAGGACATGTGAATGATATTTTCAGTGAATCGTGTAGCATTAGGTTGCAACTCAATGTTCTTAACTCACCTCAGCCTGCGTAACTAGCAGCCAGGGCAATTATTATTATAAGAACTAAAACTGCACAGCATATTGCAATCCCCACCTTTTTCTAAGGAAAAAAAACAATGACAAAAGTATTTTAGAACTGTAGCTGGACACTTTCAATTAACTTAAACTCAGTGATAAAAGTTGTGAATACCAACCTTGCGTGCACTTTTTTGAGAAACAACTGCTTGCCCAGTTTCTTCAACAGCCGTCTCAACATAGTTTTCAGAGCTAATTATGTTGCTTTCAATACGATTCACTGTTTCCCCCTGCAAGCAAAATCAGTCCATAAGCAGAGTGGCGTGGACCGGAGAATGGTAAATTGCTCTACTAAATTTTTCATTCCTTTTCAGACATTAAGAGTAAGCATGTTTATTGATACATACTGTTAACTCCGTACGTATTTTAACTCTATAAAAACATTACTCACCTGTGCTTCCACTTCCATAGCAAGGTACTGAAACATGTCATGAAGGTCTCTGATACTTCTTTCCAATTTAACAATCTCCTCGTGCCGTGTCTCAATCTCATTCAGTGCCAACTTGGTAGCTTTAGCGTCTCCTAAGATCTGCATAAAAATTTAGTTCTGACATACACTGGTAACTTGCACCACAATCTGAGTAGGGTACTGGCAGCAGGCAGAGTGAATGGGATCATGCAACACTAAACATTAGCCCTGATATCACAGCATTTGTACTCCTCCAGCACAGCAGGGTATTTGCATCTTGTAGTCGTGTGTGCTGTTCTGCTGTTGTTTGCACCACGGACCAAAAGAAGCAACATCTTGTATCAATGTATATTAAGTATATGGAGGAATGACTGTAAAACTTGCAGTTGAAAAGTGATGATGATGACAGAACAGCAAAACAAAACCAACACTCACTGATGTCATGGGCACCGTTTAAAGGGAACTACGAATTCTACTGCAAGTTATGAGATTCCTAATACCTTTACATATGGTTTTATTGTATACAGGTGCATACATTCATACATACACATAAGGAAGTAGCTTTGATTATGTAAATGATCTTACCAAATTAACTCTCACTCCATAGAAAGCAAGAAACAGAACTTGAACAGAAATGTGAGATTAACTGAATGTAGTTGGTAATCATATAAACTATAATTGCAGCAAGCTACATTGAGGACGCCAACCAATTCAGGTACAATTACTGTCAGCAAAGTAACCCTATCTATATATAATCAATAAAACAACAATGTGAGAAAAAACGAAAATCAAAAACTGCTGGAGTGACCATTTTGTAATCTGACCCAATTAAATACTGCATCAATTCTCTAAAATAAACATCAAACATGGCCACTTGAAACCCACAAATAAATCCAATTCAATCAAAACGTCATGCAGTCAACTGTATATAAGTAATACGTGGAACACAATGCTCACATTCTGAGTGAACACGTCTGTCTGTCCGCTCTCCAGCATCGTTTCTAACTGTTCATCAGACACATCATTACCAGCTGAAACAAAAAAGGTCAACACGTTAGGATCAGGCGGGCATTTATCCCACACCAATTCATCTTTTCCGAAAACAACCAAACATACAAAGCCACATCATTCCAAGACAGCAAACTCATCAAACTGTATAATGCTAATGTTCAGAAAGCTTAAATGTCTAAAAAGATCTAGTCTTTTGACCTAGAATTGTGGGAGAATATTGGAAGAAAGCAACTTGCAAGATGTTTTACCGTTGAGTGTAAAGCCATTCGGTTTCATTTTTGTTTGGAGATGCTGTTTTCTGGCAAGGACATTTTAGTGTGTTCTTCCAAAGCTTTTTAGAGACATTTATTCTGCTTGACAAAGGTTCTGTTAGCAAAGGAAAAGTTGGCCTGATCTTTCATCTACAAATGTAATTGCTTTTGCAAAGCTCTGATTTTGGTGGTTCTGTCAGGCTACGTCACCTGATGCTGACAACTATGCGAGACTACGCTAAAACAATCATTTGCTATTTGCAAAACCTTTCTACTGTATGTACATAAGCGTGGTTTTAAACTCTTATTTGAGGACATTTATAATCACAATGTGAAGGGATAAAACACTCACTGATTTTTAACTGTCTCTGTATCCTCTCCACGTTTTTATTTCTGTACTTAGCTTGAATAGTGTTGCATTCAGCCATCACTTCAACAAAGTTTCGGGATAAGACGCCATGCTGGTGAAAGAAAGGTCAGAGGGGATTCCTGAGAGGACTGAGCTCAACAACAGCTTTGAAATGTAAACCAAAACAAACAAAAAATTAAAAAAAAGAAAGGCAACCGCTGAAGGTTGTGAAGTGGTGCTGAACACCTCCTCTCACATATCATACCTGTGTTCTTTTCATTCTTAAGCCTATTGGAACATATTTGCCATCTTCATCAGTTTTCTCAGGTTCAAGACCTACAATATGGGTAGGTCAATCTATGGTGATACTAATGCGCATTCAAAACATAAAGTGCATGTTCTATGGTAACAACTCAATCATCACACTTACTCTTCAGCTTTTTGTGGGTCTGGCTAGCTAAGACTTTGATCTCATCTCTAAGGGTCTGAAGTTCCTTTTTCATACCTGAAATCACATTAAAAATAAATAAATACATAAATAACTAAATAAAATCACATAATTTTAATTGGTTCTAACCAACTTTAATCTAATGTTAACATGGTACAAGAAAACTGATGGGAATGTTACATATACCAAAAGCAGTTGAATGTTTCATTAAAATATATGACTGAGCTACTAACTGTCTTCTGGTAGTGCTACTCCTAAAACTGTTTTCTGTTTGTTCTCCAGTTCAGACACTTTCTTCTTAAGAGTTTCAAGCCCCTCACGAATATCTTGGACCTATGAGGCAAGAACAAAAGATGTTTCATGTAAAACTAGAAACTTGTACACATGTTTCACCAAAGTCTTTTACTTAATTACTTTACCAACTGTTAATTTACACATGTGCTCTGTTTCCATGTTTCATGTCGTCTGCTGGCAACTCACACATTTCCCTCAAAACAAGTAAATGGAACTGATGAACATAAACCTGACATTTACAAAAACTGGTGATGTTAAAATAAGAGAATCATGGTAATACAACATCATCATAATAATAATCTTTATTTGTATAGCACCTTTCATACATATGTGCAACTCAAAGTGCTTTACAGAATAATAATAACAGAAAAAATCTAAACTACTCAAGGAGTTCACAAACTTTCAAGCAGCACTGTGTGTGTGTGTGTATATATACAAAGTTTCCAGAGAAACAGGTAGAAAATTGACTAACACTTTGTTTGCACAACCATCAACTTTTCTGAAATATCAGCCCTGACTACTTATTGCACTGCAACTATCTGCAATATATATAGCAGTTTTAAAGATTGCAAATAGTTGCAGTACAATAGTTAGGGCTGATATTTCAGAAAAGTCCGTCGATAGGTGTACAGGCAAAGTGTATTCTACCTTGTCTTACTAATTTCAATAAACTGTGAAATATGTAGAACATAATAACAAATACTTGTTTTAGCAATGGCGTCATCACATGTAATAGGTGCTTGAGAAAACCTGATGGAATCTTGTTTTGCGTTTACTTTGCCTGTCAGTATCTTTACGAGGCACAGCCTCAACACTGCGAGGCTAAAAATAGCACGGTGGAAACTGGCAAGCACACTGCACTGTTCGGTACCAGGTGCTTGTACTGTTAATAATAAAAACACACTGTGTTGCCAAAAACTTTACAAAGCATAATAAAACAAGAGTTAATATCGGAAGTGCTTTTACAAAATGAAAAGAATTATGACACTGGGAAGGGGATGAAGTTGGACGAGAATTTCCTCCTGGTCAGGTAGGATATGCAAATGTGATCTGTATAATTTGTGACAGACCTTACGTAATGAATCAAGTAGATAAATCTTTCACTTCGAGATTGACATTATCTTTCACTTAGAGTTTCAATTAAAGTAATGCTTTGGGTAAATCTCAAATCAGAGAAATGTGTGTGCATCAAACTCACTTGCACTTAATTATGCTAGATAACTAGCTAGCGAGCTAAAACATGCAGTGACAGGTAAACTCATGAGTTACAAAGAAATTCTGGACTCTTCACAGAGGAAAAAAAAACTTCTTGTTATGAACTAAATCCTGTATGTTTAGGTTACAGGTTTATGTTTTCACTACCAAGAATTTTTGTAATGGTCAACTCCACACATCAGGGAAAAATGTAAGCATGATCCTGCCCCCTAGACACAGGAGTTTGATGCCTGCTCTGGCCAAACACCTCTGCTATACCAAACAGAATATGTACAGTACTTGAGTAGCATGATTCTTTTTCTCTGAAAGAAAGAAATGTAATTGAGTGTCATCTTAATTTGTTCGAGTAGCTAGAATGCCTCAGTTCTTTGCCGGGAGAGAGCAGGGTTGCATCCCTCTTCTGATGTTTCTCGTTCCAAATACAAGCACTCTCACCCTGAGATAACAGCTACCATGCAGGTCATGTTTGCTAACAGCAATATAGTACTAATTTATTATATTATAATATATATTAATAACAGCTAAATGAACTCTGCTGACAACCTGAGATCTTGTCATACGATGAGTTAGTATGGATACTAAAATGTGACAATCTTTGTTGAATGTGCTGAGAAATATTTTTGAACAATACAACCAGACTTATACTATTTTTTCATAATGTACAATATATTAAACCTAGACATGTACAATTTTCATAACTTGATTTCCTAAGGACGTTATGGTGTCTTTGCATGTGTTTTACCTAATCTGAAAACATATACACTGATGTGTATACAATCTGTTAATTCATTTGGTGCTCACTGATCAACCTATGAATAAAACGTTTTACTCCTGGATGATACAGAGATAGCATCACTTTTTAAAGCGTCTCCACCAGACTCCTACAGGCTGAACAAAAATATCAAAGACATGCCAGTCAAAAGAGAAATGAAACTGCCACTATGTACTGACAGTAGTACAAGATCATCCTGATCCACCTATTCCTCCTAATGCCATCTGCAAGAATCCACCACTCCCGAATCAAAACCACCAGTCAGTGCCAGGGGGCGTGTCTGACAACATCAACCATTGCTTGTGTACAAGCTTGTTTACAGTTTACAAGTTTACAGTCAAGTGCAATCAGTGAGCAGCATGAGGCGCCTTGCAAAAGCAACGGAGGATGAACAACCACCACTCCATAGCTCATTTCATCATCTTACTGTTATGTCAGGGTAATGTTAGCTTGTTTCTGAGGCTAAGGTAAATTAATTTGAAAATGTTAAACTTTGTGAAGTTCCCAGGCAGTCATATTAGTTTGGTGTTTGTCTTGGTCTCAGCTAAATGTCCTCATAAGGGTTTTTCTGCTTTTTTAGCACCATTCACAACAGTTTATGATATCAACCAAACGACTAAACATTGAAATAGGTTTGTGCTAGTTCTTTAAACCAATAGAAGTTCCTGTAAATTATCTTTGACGTATAAAAGATTTATTTGTTTGTCGGCCAGCAATGTTTACATTTCACGAGGAACAGCAGCCTCATTTGGGGGCTCTAGAGGCGGGGCTGGAGCGGTGTGGGAGGGGCCTGCAGTTGTACTCGCTCCACAGTCCAATCTGACCAACTGCAGCTTTAATGAGTATCTGTTTGCATGGCAAACTGTTGCTATAGCAGCACGTTAAGGAAAAGTTCATCTACTTATCTATCCCCCCTCTGTACATTTATATATGTGTGTGTATATACAATGATGCCACAACTGCAGTAAGGTAAAATGACTTACATCAAAGTTACAGGGTTCGTAAAGTTGGTAAAACGTTAGAAATGTTAGTTTTACCTTCTTAAAGAACGCCTCGTTTTCTTTGTCGTTCTTTATGGCGGCCCCCGTGCCCGGTTTTATCATGAGAGCTGTACTTTCATCATCGTCATCTGAACTCTGTGCAGACTGTATTGGACGTATATTAGAGACGATTTATAAATTAGCTAGATAGGATAGCCAGTTAACATTTTTAAGACAATATATATATATATATATATATATATATATATATATATATATATATATATATACAGCAAACTAAAACATCGCGTACTGAATACATGTTTTAGCACTGTTGAGTCTAAAAAACAAGGTGTAAAACGTCTGTGGCTTGCTGGATGGAGAACAGACCTTTACAGAGAGCTAGCTAGGACAGCTAGGTTAGCTAGGTAACGTAGAAAACTGTCCTACATCTTGTGGCAAGTGTTTTGTTTCTTTCTTAAAGTGACAAGTCAATCTGTGTTTTCCCCTGCCAAGAATCCCAGCTTGAGCTACAACTACATGTGACAGCTCATGATATAGAACTAGAGCATGGTTGTAGTAATAGCTAAGTTAGCTACCTAGCTGACATAGTTAAGTTAGAAGAACGCTAGCTAGCTATTTACTAGTGCTACATACAAGAATATATGTCCTAAAGCAGCAGCATTGTATATGTGCAACACATAGTAATGGGAACAGATATTAACTTTTGCCTGTCTGCTTTTTACTAACTAGTTGATTGCCTAGCAATGACGAACAGCTAGCTAGTGAGCTAACATAACCTAGCTAGCTACCATTTTTGACAAACATAGCTAACCTAGCTAGCTAGCAGTCGCTTGCAAATCAGGTAGATTCGATTATGTGAGGGTCTCTGTCCATTAATTAACTTACATTCCCCAATTCCTTGGTTCGGTCGCGCATTCTTGCTCCGTTTGTAAATGTTTTCTGAAGGCTCTGTTACTTCATCTAACACTAAAACTGTTGACATCAACAACCGAAGAAGGGAGTTTCCATTCAAAGTCGTTCACGAGTACTTTTCTTCTTCGGGTGTTGGCATCCACAATTTAAGGTACATCATCACCATCTAGTGTGCTTTTCATCTTTTGTTTTGTTAATCTTCAATGTTTTGTACTGATGGCACAACAAACAAAATTCGATATTTACTTTTTACATGTATTTAAATGTATTTACAAATATATTTTATATATGTAACTTTGCAGCAATCTGATTCAAAGGTATCTTGAATTCTGACCTATCTACTCCATACGCAGATGGCAAAGCACTGGATCTCTGGATAAGAACCCCTGCTAAGTGCTCTAAATGTAAAATGTATTTTACAATTTTTAATCTCTCTCTCTTCTCTCTCTCTCTCTCTCTCTCTCTCTCTATCTATTTATAGAAGCAGGAAGCACTTTGTTTGCACAGCTGACGAAGGACCTTTGTTCGAAACGTCCTGTTTTTCTGGAAACTTTACGTCACTACAATCTTGAATATCTGTTATTATTACTCTTTTTCATTTATGTATATAGGAATATATCTCTGGAAACTGCATACTTCTCTACAATATTTTAAATATCTACTTGTCTTTAAAGTACACGTGTGTGTGTTTGTGTGTGTGTATGTGTGAGCATATGGTAAGTGTTAAGATAAATGTATTATTGTCCTGTATCCTAATGGTTAAAAGAAGGCTATCTTATATAAACAAAGAAACTGCAGTCTTGATCCGTCTTGATGTTTGAAGCCTGAGTGGTATAATTTTAGGAACTAACTCACCATAAAAGAAAAACTGTGAAAATGGAATTCTTAAGCCTTTACTTGTCTGTTATATTACGTATTGCACATAACATATTAGTAAGCCAGTTGCATCTATAGTAGCATAATAACAAACGATAGGTTCTGTCCTATTTACCAGTATTTATAAAAGGGAAACGATAAGCAAATTAGCAAATTCATATAATATCTATTTTAATGAAATTAGTTTATTAACAAGCCAGTTTCAAAAGAGGACAGAGTGATGGCAAAGGCTTGCAGTGCACACATGGGAAAGCTGTAGTCCATGGAGAACACATCTTCCGCCACTCTCCCAAACTGCATTACCATGTAGTCCTCTGGACAAGATAAAAGTGAAAATCACAATTACTAATTTGTTAGATATCTTTATCACAGTGAGCACAAAACGTCTGTTTGCACCTCTGCATTCATAAACAAGAGATGCATAATGAGGGTTTGCTCCAAGTTACCGTTGTCGGGATGAACAATTTGAAAGTTCTTCACAGATGCCTGCGTAACTCGCCCATGGAAGTTTAATACATAAGACTGAGTCTGCTCATTCCACTTGGGTGATTTATTCACAAGGCAGACTAATTTATCTTTGTTGCCATTTTCATAGCGAGTAAGCAGAGATTCAAGTTCCTGAGGTGTGAGAGAGGGGTTGAGGGAGGGATCAGTTGGTAAATGAGTTATTGGTGAAAAAGCTATTTAGTTTTTTTATGTTATGTTATGAAAGCTTAAAATTGAAAGCTGTATATTCTGTATTCTTTATATGACACCAATCTGGTTTGGAAAGCTAAGCTATTGTGAAAGCCACGTGCCAGGTTTGCTAACATGATGTTTAGCGTTGTGTAGACTTTCACAGAGATTTTTAAAACTTACGCTTTTTGGACAAATGATGACTCTTTCATCATCCTCATGCATGCCAGGAATGATCACTGTCATTTTTCTTGGACCTTTAAAACCAAGCAAACTTTTCTCCTGTGTGCAAGTAAGCAATGTGTAGTTTAGTTCCTGTAGTTTATGTAGTTTAATCTTTGTTGAGATCCGAACAATGTTGTTGACCTACGTAACATATTGCTACAAGCTCCTGCCTAAGTGACTCGGTTTCTTTTATGAATGCTTTCCTTTCTGGATTCACTCCATTATCGTACACTGTGAATTTAGTCCCCAAAACGTTGGACCTGAGAAGAGAGTATCACAATTAAACATCACAAAAAACATTTCTGATTATTTTGGCCAAGTGATATACGGTCAGACAAAGGACAAGACCTTAATTTGCCTATATAGCTACTTGTGTATATGGATAAATCAGTGGGGTCAACAGAGATCAGGTAATTTGAAGTTGTGCTCCTCTTCCTTTTTCTGCCAGCCATGAGGAAGATCTAAAGAATGAAACAGAACAACAGTACTGACAGTAAAAAATAAAACAATAAAGCTACAGAGATATAAACATGTTAAATCAACTTTGTTTGCACATGGTCACTGTTCACTATCCTTGCACATTAAGAATAACAAAACTAGCATTTTTAAATTGCACACTTGCATGCAGATGTAAGGATCAACTCTAATTAAGCTGAACATCGGGGAGAACACAGGTTTTCCTCTCACTCTCTTCCCATCCTCCTTTTCCATGTGAAGATAATATGCAGGATAGATTCCTTTTTCCACTCCTCTCCTGTCCCTGGTGATTCTACATTGAATTGTTACATCCCTTGGAGCAGGGCGAAGAGCAAACTGTTCTCGTTCTTCTATAGAGACTGGAGAGGCCTGGCAAAGTACAGGATACATGGAAGAAATACAGAATCATATGACAAGTACAGAATTCTAAATGTGAGGGATTTAGACTTACGTTTTCTATGTCTGTGGACTGGCTTTCTGACGAGGACTGCCTATAGTTAGTGTTTAGTGAAGCAAGACTGCAATTATTCTTTATTCCTCTTTTGCTTTTTTTCTGAGTTTTTAGAATATTTTTGTGTTCCTCGTCCTCCTCAACTTCATTGTCATCACCACTCTCACTTAGATGGCACCTTGCTGTAGCAATGATAGTTAAAGCAATGTTAGTAACAATGTTAGTACACAGTCATACAGTGTCATATAGTCTCATACAGTATGTGCATAACAAATATGGAACAGCAGAGAGTGAATCAACATTAATAAGTGACAAGCGATTTCTGGACTAGTAGGTGTACTGGCACCAGGGGCATAACATGAAATAATTCCTTAATTTATTTAAAATAACTTAAATTAATTTTGTTTAACTCACTTGCAGTAAAATGTCTTTTCTTTGGAGTAGAAGAAACTGGGCTGTCAGACCAGTCATTGCTTTCATCCTTACTGTATTTAGGTTCATTTTCCTCATTGATGTTCACCTCTATCACTGAATCAACCTGAAATGCTAACAAAGGGCAATTGAAATTAGAAAAGAATGTGCTAATAGATACACTATATTACCAAATGTTTATAGACTCCCAATTATTGGGTTCTGGCTTTACATAATACCGAATGGTAACAGGGGTATAAAATTGAGTAAAAAAAAAAATGTAAGCCCCAGGGGAGCAACCAGCAGTGGCAGTGGACAAGCACCAGCTTCCATTCCTGGGGAGCAGTGAGGTGGTATTCATCCTGGGGGAGCTGGAGGCTCCATGTCTTCCCCCACCCCCAAACTCACCACAGCTGCCCCCACAGGCTAAAGCATGAAACTCACCACAGCTGCCCCCACAGGCTAAAGCATAAAACTCACCACAGCTGCCCCCACAGGCTAAAGCATGAAACTCACCACAGCTGCCCCCACAGGCTAAAGCATGAAACTCACCACAGCTGCCCCCACAGGCTAAAGCATGAAACTCACCACAGCTGCCCCCACAGGCTAAAGCATGAAACTCACCACAGCTGCCCCCAGGCTAAAGCATGAAACTCACCACAGCTGCTCCCACAGGCTAAAGCATGAAACTCACCACAGCTGCCCCCACAGGCTAAAGCATGAAACTCACCACAGCTGCTCCCACAGGCTAAAGCATGAAACTCACCACAGCTGCCCCCACAGGCTAAAGCATGAAACTCACCACAGCTGCCCCCACAGGCTAAAGCATGAAACTCACCACAGCTGCCCCCACAGGCTAAAGCATGAAACTCACCACAGCTGCCCCCACAGGCTAAAGCATGAAACTCACCACAGCTGCCCCCACAGGCTAAAGCATGAAACTCATCTTTGGCTAAACCACAGCTGAATGAGACAGTACATAGTCCAGCAATCTCTGTAGACAAACAATGGCTGTAGAATGAGTAATACTGAAGAGCTCAGCAACTTTGCACTGCATTGCACTGTTACGGGATGCTAGCGTTGCCACAGTGACGCGTGTGAATATTCTGCTCTTGTACATCTGGCCTGATCAGTTGTCATTCTATTATTATGAAAGCACATCCATAATGTAACAGTGTAACAGTGCAATGTGTAAAAGACCACCATGTGATAAAGTATGCAGCCTTGCCTTTCCTCTGGTGCACTGCATACTAGCCACCATGTGATAAAGTATGCAGCCTTGCCTTTCCTCTGGTGCACTGCATACTAGCCACCATGTGATAAAGTATGCAGCCTTGCCTTTCCTCTGGTGCACTGCATACTAGCCACCATGTGATAAAGTATGCAGCCTTGCCTTTCCTCTGGTGCACTGCATACTAGCCACCATGTGATAAAGTATGCAGCCTTGCCTTTCCTCTGGTGCACTGCATACTAGCCACCATGTGATAAAGTATGCAGCCTTGCCTTTCCTCTGGTGCACTGCATACTAGCCACCATGTGATAAAGTATGCAGCCTTGCCTTTTCTTTGGTGCACTGCATACTAGCCACCATGTGATAAAGTATGCAGCCTTGCCTTTCCTCTGGTGCACTGCATACTACATTCTAAACTGCCCCAGAAGCACCATCGGCATAAGAATGGTGCATTGGACGTTTTCCTGAAATGGTGAGTGATGTGAGCTGATGTGAGCAGGAAGTGTGATGGCCAGCTGTCCACATACCGTTGGCCATGTGGTGTATTTGTGGGAAACATAGAGAAATTTGAAAGCATTTAGGTGGCATAAGTGCTGGAATTTGAGTTAATACTAGTTAATACTTTGTTCGTCCTCTGTTTTCTTGTCTTTGTCTATACTGTTATTCTTCTTTTTCTTTTTCTTCACCATTTTCTTCTCTTTTGGTTTCTCTTCATCTCCCACATCATGAGGTCCAAATACTAAATGTAACAGAAAATAGGTTCTAACAGTAAGACTACTACACAATGTAGCAGAGGAAACAAAACAACAATGTAAACAACTCTGGACCTCAAATCCAACAAGTAAGTAGTTAACTGAACAGTGGATGTAGCTCTTCAGCCACAGCTGGTAGCTGAACCAAGGGTTATTGTTTTAATATGGCAAAAATTGTACGGCAAAAATATAATAATAGTGATTACAATATCCTCAACAAACTCTGCACTGTAGTGATAAATAGTCTTTTTACGTACGTTTTCCTTGAGCCTTCTTAACACTCTTTTTCTTAATTTTCTTCCCCTCTGTTTGATTCTCTGTATCTGGTGTATGTATAGGGCTTGTTGGGTTATCTGGACTCAGGTCAGTTTTGATGAGGGATGGGTCAGGAGGAGACATATCTTCCCATATCACTGATGTTTGAGATGAGATGTTCATTTCACCTAGACTGATCACTTCAACCATGTTATCATGAGCCTGTTCAAGCTGAGTATCTGAATGTGTGTGTGTGTGTGTGTGTGTGAGAGAGAGAGAGAGAGAGAGAGAGAGAGAGAGAATGGGTATCATGAATGTCACATCAATGTCACAGACAGGAATAAAGCATAGTCACATAAAGACTAAAAAACACACTACAGGAAAATTTCTCAAAAATACTTTCTGCCCCAGAACAAATGATTTAAAACGTATCTAATAAAAAACTTTGATATTCAAGCCATAGATTGACTTTAGGAGAGAGAATATTTATGGTTACCATTTAAGGAGCTGCTACTTGGAGCCTGACTGAGTAATAAAGCCATGTCTTCAGCCTCGGCTTTCTGTCTGTGGCTCCTTGGCTGAATATGAGGATTCGCTGTCATCATCTGGGTATGAGCTCTTCTCTTCTGCTGCTTCTTCACCAAAAGAGCTCGCTGTTGATATAATCATTAATGTCAGAAGCGTAAACTCCTGGAGTCCTGGGAACCATTACACGTGTCAACAAATGAATTGTTGTGACATGAATTAAAATGAATATAAAATATGTTGTCTATATGTTAAATATTAAGGTTAAATGTCTCTTAGCCTGTGTAATCAGATATACTGCTAATGATTACCAATACGTTATACATATAATTCAATCAAATATTTGGATCAAAAATGTTGAAGAAAATTCTGATGTGCATGCTGTAAATGAAATCATAATTGTTTGGTTAAAAAAATATCATGAACTAATGTGTCTGGAATTCAAAGGTTCTGGTAGGGGAAGCCAAATCCAGGAGAGCTGTGCAGTCCTACCTGATTGTCTAGCTTCTGCTGACGGATATCACAGCCCTCCATTTTGTCCTTAAACTTGTATTGTTTAGTCCCTGCTGTTATGATGTAGCCAAATCAGTACCAAGAAGATGCAAAACTGTAGATGGAATCCCAAAGCATGAAATTGGATCAAATGTCTGTTTTATCTATTGAGCTGTGTCTGACATCCCCACCTGCATGTAACAGAAGGGAAAGAAGATTAGTAGAGATAATGTTCTTAGACAACATACAGCCCTGAGATGCTCTGAGCAGCCATGCAAAGTGGACTTACCATCATGACTGACCTCAGAGCTATTCTGTTACTTTAATCCAAGGCATAGTTACTGCTTTAGTTAACATTTGTTATTTATTTGTATTCATGTATACCTTGGAGGTACATTACAACAGAACCCAGTATTATAATGCTGCAAATGTACAAATGTAATTGCTGATTACAGTGAACAGAAATATCATCTAAAACCATTTAAAACTAGTAAACATAAACTGATCACAGTACATTCTCATATTTTGGACATTACTGCTTTTGATGGTAAGACATGTACCAACGGACTATAGAAGAAGACCAACATTGGGAGTTGCAATGAACTGCTTTCGCATCTCCACTCCAGTAGGTGGCAGAATTTTCAATATGGCACATTTATGTTCGTTGTTTATCACTATTGAAGCCAAAGAAGGAAGTTGGGCTAATTATTTTTAAGTCAACACTGATGCGTCTCTCGTCGCAGATTATTTTATCCGTCTTAAATTGATGTAAACTTGCTCAACATGTACTGATTATTCAGCAAGACAGCAGCTTAATCCGGAGAGCCTAGATCTTAAAGATATGTTCTTGTCAGCTGATTTTTTGATAAAGGTAGGCCAACTTCATTGTATTTATATTAAGGATTTGTTGTTGTTGACTCACACCATATGCTCTTCTTCTGATTGAACACGCAATAAAACTAGCTCGCTACCTAAACTAGTTAGGATCTGTTGAAGGTAACATATAGCTAAGGGGCTGTCGAGCTGACTTTGCTTTACTTTGCTGAGTAATTGAATGTATGGGGTGACTTACGTTCTGTTTTGGAGATGGCAAACGTCTCCTTTTGGTTCTAGTAAACTAGCCGCGAGAGCTAATATAACTAGCCTTGTTCTTGTCTCGTCTAACAAACGATATGTAAGTCTATATTTATCTAACAAGTTTTGCTTTTTCTTACACAGATAGTTGTTGCTGGCTAACAATTAGAATTCGCCTCTAAAACATTAGTTTCTACTGCTAACTCTAGCTGGCTACCCTATCAGAGACAAGCACTAAAGCAAGGTCTCTAATAAGTCACTTGTAATTTTCTTTGAATGTATATTTGCATATGTAAATAGGCTGCATTGACCAAATATGGGATATGTTACTTAACCTGAATGCAAGTTAAAGGATCTGACTAAATGCTTGATCAATATCAAAGTATGTAGACTACCCTATAAGGAAGAGGAGATGACTGTTTAAGGCAAAGGTTTAAAGACCAAACAAAAGAGTCTCTAACGTCCCTATCGAATACAGAAATCAGCAAAGTGTTGAGATTAAGATATAAAGGGAATGTGTACTAAACATCTTTGTATGTCATAGCTTCAGTCAATCAGTGGCCATTGTTACTCATTGTTGTATAATTCAGTTATGTTAATTAAGGATGTCTGTAACGTTTTTATTAAGGATGCAGAGGGCTGGGAGGTTTAGAATACAGGTTATTCGCAGCTCCTTAATCGGCGGCTGAAGTTGGTTCCTTATTCAAATATAAAAATTATTTTAAAATATAATGAAAGCATTCCTTTTGTAAAATGGTTTCATGTCATTCCAATTGTATTTGGGCCAGGCTAAAATCAGGTTTCTCCTACATATAGGAACCTGTTATGTATGATGAATTGGAGTTTTGCCTGGCCCGAGACCTTAGAGGCATACAGCAAGCCTCAGAAATTGCCCATCTGAATCATTTGACCTGTATCCACCACTGCATGTGCCATGTTTCTAAATAGATCTGAGCGCTAAAATGTTGTCGGACCAGACCAAAATCAGGTTTCTCTCATGCATAGGAACCTGTTATGTACAATGCAAATGCGTTTTGTCTGGCCCGTGACCGTAGAGGCATGCAACAAGCCTCTGAAATCGACCTCCTGAACCATGTGTGCATCTACTCAATAAGCCATATTGCCAGTTAGATTTGAGGCATGAAATGATGTTGGGCCAGGCTAAAATCATGCTAAAATCATGTTTCTCTTAAGCCTCAGATTTGACCTGTGCTCACCACTGCATGTGCCATGTTTCCAGATAGATCTGAGGGCTAAAATGATGTTGGGCCAGGATAGAATCAGGTTCCTCTTACAGATAGGAGCCAGTTATGTATGAGGCTTTAGAGGCATACAGTAGGCCTCTGAAACTGCGCCTCTGAATCATTTGACCTGTGCGCTTTACTACTCAATATGCCATGTTTCCAGTTAGATTTGAGGTATACAATGATGTTGGGCTTAAATCAGGCTCCTCTCACAAGGAGGGTCCTGTTATTTATGATGCATTTGTTATTTCTCTGGCCCACCATCAATAAGGCCTTCAATAAGCCTCTGAAATTGCCCCTTTAACTCCATCCACCTGGCCCACTGCTCAATGTGCCATGAGTGCTGGTGTTTCTCCTTCTGATTCATTTGTGTTCTAGAACAGCATTTCTGTGTTTTTATCTTTCAAATGTACGAATATGTTTCTAAGAATATGTTTTCCTTACATTAGAAATGCTGACGAAATCAATGATCATGTACAAATTGCAGTACAACTGGAACGACTTGAAACAGAAACCATATTACAAAACTTCAGCCGCCGAATAAGGAGCTGCGAATAAGTAGCCAACTTCAGCGTCGTGGTTTGTTTGTTTTTTGGGTTCATCAACAAATTGATTGCTCTAGTTCTGATAAGATGAAAATGTCTACACCACATTGCTGATCTCTGATGTAACTACTTTCAGGCTAGGCTGTTTTGTCATTTGCTTTCTCGTCATTTCTTTCTTTTGTAGGGGTTCTTGGTGCTGTTGCACTTCTGGTAGGATGATCAAGAGTCAAGATGATGTAAGATCTTTGTCTGCTTCTGTCCTTTTCATTTTATACTTACATTCATTGTCCCTGATATGATTGAAGGAACCAGGATCGTGGTAATTAAGATCTATGAGTCATAGTACTACTAGCTGGAATTTGAAAGTATAGCTATATAATCCATTAGAGATGGCATTGCAATTCAACAAAATAATTTTTGCTTTGTTTTTAACAGGAATTCATTGCAGTGAGGGTTCAGGATCCTCGTGTAATGAACGATGGATCATGGAACTCCTACGTGGACTTCAAGATTTTCCTCCACGTAAGATATTTGACAGTAAATTTTTATTCTATAGCATCTTCTAAATAAGATTTTTTTCTTTTTATACTGTCAAATTTTGCTTGTTTGATTCACAAAACATATAAATGTATTTTTAGATTTTAGCTAAAATAATTGTAGTTGTAGCAACAGACTTTTATGAATCGACTACACAGTCACTTGCTAGCTGCAATACTGGACCCAAACATTATGTTAAGGAAAATGTGCAATGAACAATGCTCTCTCTGTTCAAAGACTAACAGCAAGGCATTCACAGCTAAAACCTCCTGCGTGCGCCGCCGTTACAGTGAATTTGTATGGCTGAAGAAGAAACTTCAAAAGAATGCTGGCTTGGTGTAAGATGAGCTGCAAAAGAAATCTAAACCAATAGTGAAATCACATAAGTCTAAGTATTTATTTCAAAATGACTGCGTTTTGCCCTATTACATCTAATCTCAACTGTTACACAGACCTCTTCCTGACCTGCCTGGAAAGTCCTTCCTCTCCTTTAACAATACGGACTTCATTGAAAAGCGAAGAAAGGGTCTACAGAGCTTCCTGGACAAGTCAGTATCATCTTAATCTATAATGTGGGTAAATGACATTTAAATGGGGTATGTAATTTTGATTGTTTCAGCATTTGGTATTTATTTTTGAAATAGTTAAGAAAAGAAAGTGCGTAAAGTGGATTATGGGTAATGATGCAGCTTTCTGCTGCACCCTCGCAACCTCAGATGAGTTTATTTTTAAAAACAGGCAATATACTGAAACAACTATGGTTTCATTACTGTTGAACAACATGAATTACTATTTGCAAAGTTTGATTCTCTGACAGGGCGGCATGGTGGTGTGGTGGTTAGCACTGTCGCCTCACAGCAAGGCGGTCTGGGTTCGATTCGCGGTCTGGGCTGCTCTGTGTGGAGTTTGCATGTTCTCCTGTGCCTGCGTGGGTTTTCTCCGGGTACTCGGTTTCCTCCCACAGTCCAAAGACATGCATCCTAGGTTGATTGGTCACTCTAGATTGCCCGTAGGTGTGAGTGTGTGTGTGCGTGTTGGCCATGTGGTGGACTGGCGAACTGCCCATGGTGTACCCTGCCTTCGCCCGGAGATGCTGGGATTGGCTCCAGCCCCCCCGTGACCCCGACTAGCGGGAATAAGCGGTACGGATAATGAATGAATGAATGAATGATTCTCTGACTACAGCCTCTTTCCTTACTCAGTAGATATACCAATTTGTAACCTGTGATCATTATGGGATGTGACATGGCATGATTTAAACTGAGGTTCTCTTCATGCTCAGGGTGGTGCACATGACGGTGTGTCTGTCAGACAGCCAGCTCCATCTGTTCCTGCAGACTCAGCTTCCTGTCGCTCACATTCAGGACTGCGTGCATGGCCACACCCCTTTCACTGTTACTGACGCCATTCTAACTTACGCCTCCTCCAACCGTGGTTGGGCTCAGGAGGAAGAGGGCGGGGCCCAGGAGCCATGCCCCACCCCAATTTCGTATGAATCACTGGAGAGGTGAGGGAGCGAGCGGCTTGAACGACCTGATGTAACGTAACGCAACAGTCCGGAATCTGATTGCTGACCTTTGCTGTTGTTTTTGCAGCAGTCCCTCTCCTCATGTTCCCAGTTTGCAATACAACGGCGCCGCTAACGAGCCGATGCTGGTTTCTGCTGACCTGAACTCTGTAGAGTTGCAAGCATGCGAGGAAGACACCACGATACCTGATCCGACTCACGGACGCAATCAGACGCACAGAGCAGAGGAGGGGCGCGGTTGTAGTGATGGCGCGGTGGAGGTCCAACAATCGCTGCTTCTTCTGGAAGATCAAGACACTAAGGAAGAAAGTGATCTCAGCACACCTGAGGAGACAACCCAACAACACAACAATGCAGGGGACGTTGATGCTGATGGGGATGGACATGCTGATACAGCCCTACAGGTTCACTGCGCAGTGGACAAGTCTCAGCCCATACGTGTAGCTAGCAAAGATACATTTCTCAGATTTGTTTTTAACCACACATAATGACCTAGGAATACTCCTTTAATATAATTACAGTCTAACTTAGTTAGATTACATTGAATTTTGATCACATACTAATTTGCAGCAAGCAGACCCAATCGAAAAAATGTATTTCAGTATGATGAGAGAACCTTAACTAACCATGGTTTTAAATGTCCTACAGTGTCCATGGTTTTAAATGTCCTAAAGTGTCCATGGTTTTAAGTGGGTCCATCTCTCATTACTAGCTATTAAAGGAAACCATCAAGCGCTACATCACAGTGCTTGGAATAAACACAGTGAATAACAAAACAATAAAATAATATCCATTTGTGGAAATTAAGATTTTAATTCACACTAATCTGTTTGGCTTAAGGGACTTAAAACATGTACTTATACTGAAAAGGGACCCTTCAAAAATCAATCAGTCGTTCAGTATACCAGAGGGTACAGCTAGTATAATATTATTTGAGATAACATGATCCTCACGTAAATCTAGTAAAGGGTGCAGGATCAGTGTAATTACTTAGGAGCAAGGCAAGCGTAAAGGGAAGATGGACAAGGTAAATTCAACTGATATTCATATACCATGAAGAATCTCCAGCGTGAGGGATTACTTAAGTAATTGCATGCTTTTAAGGCAGTACTAAATGCCTGGAAACTGGAAATAGCTGCTATGATGAGCACAGATGCTGAGGACAAAGTGCAAACCTGCCTGACATTCCAGGCCGAGGTGTTTGACATATCCAGGCCGAGGTGTTTGACATATCTAGGCCGAGGTGTTTGACATATCCAGGCTGAGGTGTTTGACATATCTAGGCCGAGGTGTTTGACATATCTAGGCCGAGGTGTTTGACATATCCAGGCTGAGGTGTTTGAGAGTGCATAAGCATATGTATAGAATGCCTGTTCTTCATTTCTTCAACTATATGCTTGTATAGTTTTTCAGTTCACTGCAGTGGAATCTTGGGAACTCTGATTCACTGAGTGTGAAAACACAGTTGTCATGGCTGCTGGATTTTAAAGGATTTTAAAAGGAGTTGATCCTGGCTTGTGTTTGTGAGTGTCATGATTTAAAGATTTAAGTGATTTTGAACAAAGTCTCTGTTTAAAGGTATACTTTTCTGGGTGCTGTGTGAACACTATATGGATATGAGCTATATGGATCAAAAGACTATATGATCTGACAGTCCTGCATAACACTGTTTGACAGACCCACAGGAGAACGTGAGTTCCACGTTTATTTCAGTCAAGTGCAACTGTGGCTGCAGTGGGCTTGAATGAAAAGATTGGTCGGTAATAAGACTGGAGAGAAATGTTCTGTGGTGTGATCTGTTTCTGCTGTTCTCACCATGTCTGCATATTTTGCCTTGTGGCTATCATACAGGGTGGGTAATGGTGAGGTGATGTTGGGTATGTTTTCATGGTCTACACTGGATTCATTCGTTATCAGATAGATGCTTTTTACACGGAGCACATAAAAGGGAGTTCTATAAACACTGTTCAGTTTGGACAACCTGTCACTGATCTGAGGTCAGATGGTGTGTTATGCAGCCCTAGTCCTTTCTTCAGGTTCTTTGTAAAGGGACTTTCTTTCTTCATGTGAATGCAGGCTGTTTAACCTTGATGCTTGTGTTGACCCCACTGTTATAATTCAGTATCCCACGATGAGAAATGTACAGATGTTATTCTGCCTTAAAAAAGTCTGAAATCGGAGGAATTCTTGTTCTTGCTGTAAAATCTGCCACACTTGTGATACCCAGAGCTCTTAACACACAAGTGTTACGATGGAAAGATTGGTCAGTAATTAAAATTGTACCCCAAGGTAACACTTCTTGACAGTGCAGATCTGAATTTGACACAAGGGAAACAAAAGGAAGAAGCAAAACCGAACAGGCAGTACACCTGAACCTTGGACTACTACCATTACATCAGCACCATATGAGTAGTCACAGCATTTCTGTCAGAAGGAATACATGAACACAGCATTTGCCCTATAGGCCGTATAACAATTTTGACTGTATTAACAGTGTTTGGCATGGATTTGTTGCGTTAATGTTGCACTAAGAGCCACTGGAATTTTATGTAATGTTTTAAAATCAATTTGTCTCTTTAAAGCTGCTTATGTTGTTCATATTTGGAATTAGAAAACACTGGACTAAGTGGACTGTTATGAGAGGGACCTGTGTGGCTTCTGTTGAAATACTCCTGTGAATGACTTTATTTCATTTGACTTATTTCAGCATATTTCTTTTTAACATAAATTTGTGGTGGAAATGTATATTTGTTTTTAACAGATGCTATCAAATGTCATATGTTGTTAGTTGTGACATGAAATCACTGCTTCTGTGCATAAGATTTTGTTACTGTGGTTGAAGGAGGCCAGAACTCTGTGCTAAACACTTCCAGCCTGTACATTTCTGGAATTTTCAATTTATTTACAAATGACAAATAAATAGAAATGCTCTATGTGCAACGTAAACACTACATATTTTCAGCAGACATTTTACATCCAATGCTTACTGTACATTGATGTGGTTGCTTCAGACAATTATTATTTTATATCCATTTAGTGTTCGCTTTTAGTGAAAAGGGAATAGTTAAACAAATAATATAATGCTTTTCGCTTAACCTAAATATAGCTGGTCAGCCAACGTTTCTGGAAACAGTTTGGCTTGTTTTGCATTTTGAACTAGGAATGTACTGGAACTAACAAGTAAGATATTTGCAAGTAAGAGAAACTGATTGCTGTCAAACAGTAGTTCATGAACCCAGGGCAATCACAATAGTGTTATTTTTACATCTAAAAAAATATGTTTTATAATATACTCTGATGCTTGTGCATGTGTTTACGTAACAAAAGGACTGTATTAGGTACCAAGGAAAACGAGTTGTTTTAATGTGACGGGCAGGAGGTGCGAACGAAAAGGAAGCGATCACGCCAAGTCTCAGAGAAAAAGAGGGGTTTAATGAATAACGTGCGCAAACAAAAGACCCGTGCACTTGACCCCGATTAAGGATATAATAACCAGCGGTCAACTGGTACATAGACAAGGCATATATAGCCAGACAAACTACCGTCAGGTGAGGGAGCTAATAAGCTCCACCCACCTGAGGGACGCACACAACGCAACAACAACAGGACAACAGGGGAAGCCTCCCACACCGTGACATTTAACTCCGCTAATGAAAGGAAAACCAATGCACATGCACTGAGTGTCTGAGTTTGGCCACATGATGGAGATGAGAGACTGAAAAATAGAACGCGCCCGTTTCCGAAAGGACCACAGTGTTACAGAACATGCGGAGTAGCAGCATTAACAGTGTTACTCGTTCTACAAGTGAACAACTGTTGTGGGGGTAGTTGTATTCTCTGCCTGGAGGATGACATTTTTAGTTACCTAGATATATATCCAACTTTTGAATTCCGAGTTTGAATTAAAATGAAGTATTAAAATAGTAATGGCACCAGTAAGTTAATATTTTTGTCTAACTCAAGAATAAATTTTTTGTATGCCTGGGGTAAAAATACATTTGATGAAAAATTTATTTTTATATTTTGTGAAACGTTATAATATAATAACTAATATAATTATAATATAATGATAATAATAATAATATAGTATACCAATGGTTATAGCATCAAAACTAAATAATCCACAATGTGATTTTTGAATACATGATGAGACAGCATAATAGAAAAAACAAGTCTGGGTGGGTCTTACTGCAGACCACCTTCTCACCCACATATGAAAATTATTACATATTGGACATGCTAGCTGCTACTGTTTGTCCATGACTTCTTGGAACATATGACTTTTGATATTCCTTCTATTCCCATCTATATACCAAACACTGCCTTCAAGGCTAAGCTTAAAACCATCTCCCTGACAGCTTTGTGAAAGAGCCTAGCTAATGCCATGACAACGACAGACTGGGTTCTGAGGCTGACAGCAGGGCAGAGCTGCCTGCGTGGTGCTGTAGTCCGCAGTGGACACGTTGTCCGTGGCGATATCCCAGAGCACCGCCTCCCGCTGTGCCTCCACCTCCCGGAGGACGGCCTGGTACTGGGCGCTGGCGGGGTCCAGGGGTGAGCCCTCTGCTACGTCGCCCGACAGGTCAAAGATCAGAGGGGGGCTGTGCAGCTGCTCCTTCCCCTTTGCTCCACCGCATGCCTCCGCGCTCCCTGGGGACGCAAACCAGTAGCTCGGATTCGCTGTGAGGAACTGGGAGCAGTGAAATGAAACTGGGAACCTGCATGTGAGCCACAACTGCTTAATACTGTTTTAAAAGCAGGTATGTAACACAGCGTTACTGATGCTGCATTATTTTAACTGGAAGTATAAAAGCACTTCTGTCATGTGTCACGAAAACTTCATCAAGTTAGGTTTAGTCTGTGTAATAAAGTCACTTAATGACACATACTGCTTTAATAAAAACTTCTTTTACACTGTGTTTGTCAAAGTTATGTCACTGAGTGGATCACTAGCCATTTAGCTTCTCACATCAGAACAGGGCACCTAGATACGTTAGAGGCAAAGCACTGGATCTTCACTTCCTACCACCACACTACCTATAATATTCATCCATCTTAATACTAGTAATAATATTAAGTATTAGTAGTAGTAGTAGTAGTAGTAGTATTAGTACTAGTAATAGTATTAAGTAATTATTAAACTAGTAGTAATATTTTCTTTCTTATCTGCCATTGAAGCATGTGAAGCATGCCAGAGACCTGTTATGTAAAAAGCTTTGTGACGTCCCAGCCTGACAGTCTGCAGGTCGCCAAACTGCCCAGCTGCCCCGCTGTTTGGATGCATGAGACTCTGATGATGGAAGGCAGCATTAGTCTCAGAGTGCGCGGCCAAATATCCCAGAGTCCCTTTATGAACTGCCACTCTTGCTTTTCTTATACAGCATATACCACATTTTCTGAACGGCATCTTGCCTTATGTCCCATGTCAGAGTCCTGGAGCAGAACGCCTGTTATATCGATGCCATCATAACGCCGGTCAGATGGGGGTTCCACCCCAGCTATGGAGAGGACTGTGGGGAAGATGTCCAAACCACTGCAGATAGAGCGCAGAGAGATCTCCATAAGTGCAGTATTTAGCATTCGTGTCCTTTACCAGTCTTTGAAGAGCCTTCGGTACCTCAGCAGGGCACTGCTGCTGGTGTTGGGAGATATCCTGCCTGGCCATACAGCCACCGTTGGAACTCGATGACCTCCTTCCCAGGTGGTTTTCTTAGCTGAGCCTCCACCTGACCAAAAGGTTTAAGATTCAAGATCACCCTGTTATTCAGGAATCCACAGAGATGCACTGTACTGTAGAACAAAGCTGAGCCAAAGCACTGAACTCAACCAAAGACAAAATAAGACATCACTGATGAGAAAATAACATTAAATACGCTAAAATATCAAATAATACAAATAAAATAATTATATAATGCAGTACTAATATAGCGTTATTAATATTATTATCTAAAATAATAACACTAATAATAGTAATAATTAGTGACTGTGTAAACATATAAGGACTAAAATAAATACAGCAGGATATTGCACACTATAATATTACACATTCTGATACTAAAAGATATTATTAGGTGAGTATAGCTATGGGTCTAGTTGGAGTCTTGTACCTTCTACCTAAGGGAAAGAAGAGTTCAGAGACTCTGACAGGGGTATGTAGAGTCACTGATAATGTTCCTGACTTTCATGGGTAGAACCTCAATAGGTGTGAGTGTGGCCCCAATGATCTTCTGCTACCCTCTCCAGTCTCCTCAATGCCACCTTCTCTGAAGTGTTGCAGAGTGGTATTTTTCTGGTTAAAACACTCTACTGTGCCTCGATAGAGCGTGACAGGGGTCTTCTGAGGTGGGTCCTCTTCAACGCCACAGGAAAGGCATGTATTGCTGAGCCTTTTTGATCAGGGAGGTGTGCAGGGGACACAAGTTGTCCATAACACAAACTCCTAGGAACTTTGTGTTATGTACAATCTCATACAAAGTTGCATTGATGTAGATCGGGGTGTGCATAGGCTGGTTTATCCTGTTGTAATCTCTTTGGTTTTATCAACATGACCAGGTATTTCAGTCCACAAAATATCCTTGACCTTTGCCACGGATGAGTCCCACAGCTGCCGTGTCATCTACATAATTCTACATAGTTTTTCTCATCCAGGTCCTCTAGGCTTAACCGAAGTGCTGTGGATAAACATTTCATACATATAGACCTATAAAGGGTCGAGTGAGTGAGGAAGGACAGATGTAATGTGGTCCTTGACTAGTTTTTGAAAACGTCATTATTATGGAGGTGAGCGCTACAAGTCAATAGTCTTGTTAGACTTGTTACTGTGAATTTTTTGGTAAGTAGAATGATAGCTGATGGTACAAAAGCTTCACACAAGGAGATGCCCTTTATATAACAAGAAAATCAATTATCCATAAATTTACAAGAATAAATTTACAAGTGTAAATAAATTTACAAGTGTAAATTTACAACAGTGTATATCAGAGATGGTTAATCATTACCTCTGCTGGTTTGCCACCTTCCTACAAAAGGCCCAGCGCTCCCTGCAAACTGGCATTTCTGCTCCCAGGGCCCATTATCACCTGTGAGGTGCACATGGACACATGAGATCCACAGCCCTCCTGAAATCCTGAAATGCCTTAACATTATTAATGTTTAATCATCTCTAACAAAACAAAACCACTATCACCACCAAAGATTCTAAGGCACTTCATCATGAATTCAAAAAAGGTCTTTTTTAAAGTGATAAATGACTTACCGGTGAACCATATGAGTGTGTTGTCCATGCTAAACGCCTCCGCTGCGAGCTTTATCGACCCCACCAGGTCGTCCATGTCGCTGAGACTGGCGGAATAGGCGTCCTTCGCGCTTACGTCCAGGAATCGATAATGGAACAAAGGGACATGCACATGTGCCAGTGCCACATACAGCAGAAGTGGTTGTCCCCTGTCCCTACACACACGTGCACAGACACACACTATTAACAATCTTACTTACCATCCACTTTATTATACTTGTACCTTGCATCTATGCACACTGGTTATTAGGTAAACCTATATTATAAGGGCATATAATAGGTTTACGATTATACTGCCGCCCATGTGTACTAAACAGAAGCACAATCTGTTGGTCGCTCTCTGCCCTGTTCCTCACTGGTCAGTGGCTGCACACAGCACCACTGTGGGGTGAAAATTGATTGTAAGGTTGGCGGTGCCATTATCAACAATGCCATGGCACCATCACATGGAAAAGTGCAATAAAAATGTATTATTATTATGATGATGTCTGTTTTTTTCTACATCTATATAGCAGCAAATAGTTTATATGTAAAAAAAAAAAATAATAATAAAGTATGGACATGCAAATCACTGAATTATTTAAATGGATGGGTATGTTTGGTGAGTCATAAGGAACAGTCAAAGCTGTCTCGAGTAGAGCTATAATGTGAAATAGGAGAAGGCAGGCTACAAATACCCTACCAACTTGTGATCTATCCTTGGGCTATGTCAGAGGTCAAAGTCACACTTCTGTGCTTGATCTGTCAAACAGCGCTGTTTGCAGACTGGGCTTTTCATACTGACCAATCACAGTCCCTCACTTGTTTCTCAGACACCCATTAATACAATTAACATGTTTAGCAAAATTTTAGTTAGTTAGTACTCATATTTATGCACATGGTCATCATCATTAGAAACAAGGAAATAAGGGTACAGACCTAGCGGTCAACATCTGCCTGGCTGCTGCTTTAGCGTATTGTCCTGTGAGGTTCCAAAGGTCCAGGGGCTGCTGAACTATACTCCGGTTCTCAAACAGAGGCAATGCTATTTTAGTGTCACATCCTCCGTGCTTCCTGCCAAGCAGAAATGTGGCGCTTCTGAGTTAAGAGATCAATGTGGGTTAGCCAAAATGTCATGGCCTCTGACACGTATGCTGTCCTGACGCGAGTGACGTGTATATCCTCACCTGCCTTGCGCACACGGGAGGCACCTGGGAAGGTTAAAGCCCGGCTGGTCAGTGCAGCCCATGTCATTACTATACGGGATACCAAGGTAATAGTCAAAGCCTGCAGTACATAAAACAAGCAAATGTGATTTAAGGTCTGATCATGGCATTCTCGCTATAGTGATGTGCTACAGCATCATCAGTGTGTAAACAGCTGGGACCTGCTGTTCTGAGTTTACTGCTCTAGTAGATAGTTCAAGGTTTGATATATAGATTACAAGGTATTATAGCAAATTGCTTCACATGAACTTAACTCTGTGGACTGGGTTATAAGGACCATAATGTCCAAGATGCCATTTTCCTGGAAATGAGGGCAGAATTAGTTCTTCTTAATAATCTTGAAGCAGGGGTGTATCGACCTTTTCAAAAGTGGGGTGTTCAGGGATGTCATAACATGCATTGCATATTTTAATATCGTTTTAATCTGACAAAAGTGAGGTGGAGATCGTGTTTCAGCAATAATGCTTTGTTATGTCCCTGTCCTGAAGGACCAACCTGTTTTGAAGTGCCACACTGTTCAATTTGTAAGGACATTAAAATAGTTAAGCCATTTCTTTTTGCCAATCACTGTGGCATGCATGAATCAGAAGCTAATGACAGCATCAGACCTCTTTGAGATGGCTCACTGTAAACCATCAAACTGTTAACCAGACAGGGTTGTGTTGAACACTGTGTAAAGCATTCTGTCATCACCAATCATGGCAGTGTAATATCCAGAATCGTGCAGGAGCTGAGCGAACGTGGTCTCGTTAAGCGGTAGACCGCCGACAGACCCCTCTGCAAAGTTATGAGTGACTCCGTTGCGTAAGCCGTGTCTGCCAGTGAGTAGCGCAGCGCGCGATGGGGAGCAAGTCGAGGCAGGCGAGTGGAAGTCTGTAAACCTGCAAACGACCGCACACAAAAACAAAAAATGATCGCGCTTACCCAATCGCAGGAAAAATGCAAAGTCATATTAGGGTCTGAATAATTGGAAACTTGATAACAGGAAAGCTATTTCGCAATATTGACCAAAATGAGGACTACTCAATAACAAAACCTTCGTATATAGCAGAACTGAAATGTGCAGATAAAAGAAAAACTGCATACATAATGCATATATATATATATATATATATATATATATATATATATATATATATATATATATATACAGCTCTGCTCTGCTGAATTTTAATTTTTGTTCTGCTTTTTTGCTCTATGAAGAACAGCAAGATCACCAATCAGTGAAAAACATAAAATAGTCTTAGAGGACTTTCACACCCGCTCCGATATACCTTTTGCCTTCCAGTTTCAGCCTGTTGAGCCAGGGTGTATTGTCAGACTCTGTTGTCCAGAGATCTCCCCAACCAATATCATCAGCTAGGATAATAATAATATTGGGCCTCTCTCCCACCTCAGGACAGTTCTTAATGTAGTACACCAGCCCTGACACCAGGAAGCAAAATAAGAGCAACACGCCGAATCCAGCTTCCGCCATCTTGGGATGTAAAATCTACCAAAAAGTTACATTTCCACTGGAAAAAAATAGAAAACTTTTTTTGACGATCACTGAAATTGTAGAAACAATAACATACTTTTAAAAAACTGATAACAATTAGTACAACACCTATGATACAGTCAATAACTTCATTTAATCTCAATAAGTTTTAAACCAATGTCTAAATGGACTCAGGCCCTGTTTCAATGTACTGTCCTCTCCGTGTGTATGTTCTCTCCCATGGCTCCAATAAGGCCCTCTAGGCTTCCAGCAGTGGTTGTTGCATAACAAAGCTAACAAACTTCGCTTATTACACCAGTCCTCTTTCAAAACACTCGACATAGTACCTTGCAACCAACTCAGTCTAGTGGAATCAGAGATCGGGGCAGACAAGCAGGTTCTAGAATTTAGTATCCATTACTCTTCACAGGAAAGGATGTTGAGAGCAGGGTTTCTCAGTGTGAAGAGTAACCCAATCCTCATCATAAACATCGTAACCTCCCACCAGGCACGCTGCACTTTTCCCCAACCGGCTCTTGCTCTAGCCACTACACGTACGAGAGCACGCCGCATTGACTGGCTGGAGGTTCCCAGTGTTCGCTCTTCTTAACCTGGGAGAACAGGTAAGAATACCTAGGCCTCTCCGTGCTCTTTTGCCTTTTTCTTATGGAAATAATTTGAACAACGAAATACATAAATAAATAAATAAAAAGTAGAAATTTCTTAACTTAAAATACTGGTCCACATCTGGTATACTTTAGAAGGACAACAGACTAGTGATGGCCCGTCACTGGTTATATCAGTAGTAGATTATATTTTGTGAAAAGCAAATAATCAACCATCTGGGACTGTCCAGTATTGGTCTTAATAGTCCCCTGTTCAAAACAGCCAAATTTCCTAAGCTAGTTTAGGCTATTTAACTTCGCTTTTGCCACGCAGAGTTTGTAGAGGATGTAAAGTTTAATGAACATGTTAGAGTTTTCATATGAGAACAGAACAGACTTTTAATTTCCTAAAGCAATTGCATTGTACTCCTACTGTAAGGTAAACAACGTGTGAGTCCATACAATGTGAAAGCCATTTCACCGAAACGCCAGTCATAGGAATGTATTAGGTTACTGTTTTCTAAATCTTATGGATAAGACTTTCCCCAGAATTAGAAGATCCGTTGCCTTACATTTTCATTGTTCTGGAGAATACCTGCAGAATTAATGTACTTTAATACAACGTGGCTTTGTTAAAAGCTACATTCGAGTAACGCAGACTGCGCGCAGATCCTGTGATATAGACACATCACATCTACGGAGATTCCGTTAAATAATAATTTGAAGATCACCAAGTGTGCGTAGTTTGCCTGTCAAATGCAAGCCGTGTTACTACATTTCTGTGGTCTTTGCCTCAGCTGCCTGAGAATTTCAAACCGACGACAGGAAACGGCGGAACAGCAACAGCTGCCATTTTAACTGTGTTTATAAGCAGATAATACTGTATGATCTAAACACTTACTTATAAAAATCTCACCTAAAGTTAGTCTTTCCGTTCTGAATAGCGCTGCTGCACACTCTGAACTGTAACGTATCTGACGTGATATTACGTCCGCTTGTGATTCATGTTACGTCGCAGAACGGAACTAGAAGTCTAGTTAAAATGGGCATTGGCCTAAGTCCAAATGCACCAAATTAAATATTTTAAGTAATTATACTACGTATATATAGACCTATAGTAGTGTCAGTATGGAGGAACAATTCAAAGACAATTATTTTACAGCGCAAAGTCTTCAAAAACACGCGCCCAACAAACAAGAAAAAAACGCACCAAACAGGAAAAAAGAGGAATGACAATTAGATGACACACATAGGAGTAGGCTAACATTTCTAGCACATTGGTTAAACTAAACAAAATCAAGGTATACACAATTCAAGCACAAGCAAACGACATTAAACATGAAATTAAATATACAGAGAGGCACATGGCATTCTGGGAGTCCTCGTCACTCTAACAGCTGGACTATTGCCTAGATGTAATGGCAGATGCCACACAGCCGTCCTAGCATTCCACACACAAAAATCTCACACACACCACTCACCAGCAGCCTCTCCACAGTCCCCCTATCCTGAGCAACACAAGTACCCATTGGTGGCAGGGGGCACCACCAGTCATCTCTGGGAGTCCCCTCTGTGCAAAGGCCCTTCAACAGCCCTTGTCACCCAACACCCGGGGCCCTGATGATTGAGGGTTGGTTGGCACTGTGAGTCATACGCTTGCTTTTGGGGGTGCCCGTGTCTCCCTGATGATTCCTGGGGTGATGGTGCACAGTGTGTAGGCGGTGGAGAGGTGGAAGAGTGTTCCCACTGCTCCTCCGTCACCACCTCCCCTGTACTTGCTACTGCTGTCCTCGCGCTTTCCGTCGTCTGCTGCGTCGCCGGTGCTGACAAGGGAGCCGCTCACGTGTGATTCTCACGGCCGTGGCATAACTTATCTAGCATATATGTGACAACACAAAATATCTGCCACTGATATTACCAATAAATCTGGTAATGAAAAACACTACAACCCCAGGGTGAGGCCTTGGCTGTTAATACTCTACAAAGGTCACCATGTTCATAAGCACAAATGTTCTTGTGCATCTTTTCCCTCACAGCTTTGACCTTGCCAACCATGGTGCTATGGGCCTTCAGACCAGACGGCTGTCTGGGGCCCAACGTGTACCCGGAGGTCCCAGACGGAGGCTGGGGCTGGACTGTGGCTGCAGCCTTTTTCCTTGTGGAGGTTTTCACCTACGGAGTCATCAAAAGCTTCGGCATTTTCCTCAAGGACCTCATGTGCGAGTTCAAACAGAGCAACAGTGGGGTTTCGTGGGTCATCTCTATATGCGTGTTTGTAATGACCTTCACAGGTAAGATCTAAGTGGGACGCTGCCAACGTTAGCTTCAGTGGAAATCGTGCTTGTTGTCTCTGTGATCACCTGTTTAACCTTCGTTTCCGTATACATACTGTCCTTTGGCTCAGCGCCCCTGTCGACTGTGCTGAGTAATCGATTTGGCTTCCAGCCTGTCGTGATGCTTGGTGGATTTCTCGTTTCCCTGGGAACAATCTCCACTGCTTTCACCAGCTATATAAATCAGATGTACATCACTATTGGGATAGTTGCCGGTAATCAAAGCCATTTCCTCTAATAAACATCTTTCGCATCAACAAATAAAAACATAAGCTATTGTGAAGATGGTCATTAGAATTTTTTTCCAATTACATTTTAAAGATGTAGCACTTCTCAAACATCACAATGTGTTGAAGATTCCAATTGTGGATAGCATCAATAACATTTTATGCATAAAATCCATGTTACCAACTGACTTATTTGTCATTTATACACCTAATACCCATAGACCTCAGGCATAGTATTAATACTATTTGCTATACAATAAGATATACAATGGCAGTTTTATGCTGGGCCGTAAAGCAGAGAGAATCTCAATCTTCTTTATTATCTTCTTGCAGGATTAGGCTACTGTTTGACGTTTCTCCCCACTGTCACAATACTGTCCCAGTACTTCAGCAGGCATCGGTCCCTGGTGACCGCCATGGCCTCCACGGGGGAGTCGTTTGCCATCTTTGCTTTTGCTCCAGGTAAGTACAGTCACGCTCGGCGTGTTTCACTGACCAGTGCTATGTCCATAATACATGTCATGCCATTCAAAAGCACTGGCTACATGTGCCTTTGTGTAAAACGTGTTCAGCAGTATTTATGTTCCAGTTCAGAGTGTGTTAAATGATCCTGAAACCAAAGCAATTTTTCTGTTCACTAGATATTGGTGTTCAAATGTGGTTTTACGTTATATGTAATTAAACATCATGAAATGTAGGTAAATTTGTAACATTATGGGCAGTCATGGTCTGGTGGTTAGGGAACCAGTCTTGTGACCGGAGGGTCGTGGGTTTGATTCCCAGGCCTGAGGCCATGACTGAGGTGCCCTTGAGCAAGGCACCTAACCCCAACTGCTCCCTGGGCTGCCCACCGCTCTGGGCACGTGTGCACCACAGCCCCCTAGTTATCACTAGTGTGTGTGTGTGTTCTGACTGCACAGATGGGTAAATGCGGAGGACAAATTTCGATTGGGGTGAAAATCACAATTGACAATGTGGCTTAACTTAACATTATCAATAATACATCTGAATGAATCTAGCCAACGGTTTCATTATCAGTTCATCCCTAATTTAAGAACAGACTAAATGTTCAGACAAAATGTTGATTTTGTTTCTGCAACATTTCTGTTTTGTTTGGCAGCACTCACAGCACTGAAGACACACATTGGGTGGAGATACACTATAGCAGCGCTTGGGACACTACAGAGCACAATCATTATCTGTGGAGCTTTGCTTCGCCCCATGATAATCACGCCAAAGGCTACTGCCAGCTCTACCCAGCCACCTCAATCCACAAAGCAGGAGCTCATTAACTCTCTCCCGGACACAGAGCTCAATGGCGCCTTGAGCTGCGGAGACTCAGGCACTTCGTCTCTCGAGGAGCAGGAACAGGGCCTTCGGACGGGGGAGCGGCGGGAAGAGGAGGCACCTCTCCGGGCTCCTCCACCCCACCAGGCCGCAGGGGTGCGGGCAGGAAACAAGCTGCTGGACCTGTCCGTGCTCAAAGACGCCAGCTTCGCCTGCTACGCTGCATTCGGCCTTTTCGCGACGCTTGGCTTCTTTGCACCGCAGCTCTATGTGGTGGAGCTCAGTGCAAGCATGGGCATCGAGAGGGACAAGGCCGTCTACATGCTGTCCATAATGGCCGTGGCAGAGATCTTCGGACGGCTCTCCATCGGCTGGTTCCTGAGCTGGGGGCGCGTTAGAAAGATATTTGTCCTGCTCGGGTGTGTATCGCTGATGTGTCTGGTGCTGTTGCTCTTCACCCTGGTCAGTGGCTTCTGGGGTCTGGCATTCTGCTGTGTGCTGTATGGCTTCCTGCTAGGTAACATTGCATCCACGCACATCCCCATGCTGGCGGAGGATGATGTGGTGGGCATTGAGAGAATGCCCTTGGCAGTGGGCGTCTACGTCTGTATCCAGAGTTTCGCAGGACTAGCTGGGCCACCTCTGGGAGGTAAGCACATTTCGTTTCTGCTGTTGCAGAGCTAAAAGGGATAGTCTACTTTGTCAGCGGTGACCTATTATGGATGCATGTTCATCATCCATGTGTGTTCCAGGTGCCTTGGTGGATATCACACAAAATTACAGCTCAGCCTTCTACTCATGTGCCGTAGGAGTGGGGATAGGTGCGCTCTTCCTTGGGCTGGTACGTCCAGCAAAGATGGGTCGTCTGTGCGCAAAGACCTGCATCAGTTCTCACCAGAACAGTCCAGGGGCTGAGCACGTGATTCAAGATACTGTTGTGCCTGAGGAGATTTTAGACATTCCCCCAAACCCACAAGGTCAGACCTAAAAAAAAACATTCTCCCTAGGTAGGAGAATATTGAACTGGTGAAGCTGAGGGAACCTGGTAAATACCTCTAAACTGTATAAATCTGACTGAAACCATTTTATTAAAGTGAACAGACAAAAACAGCAGGGTTCCCCGATGCCTGTCACTCATGAACGAGCTGACTTAGACGAGTCTGTTTAGGGCTTCAGATTTTTCCACCACTTCCAGTGTGATTTTACTCAGATTTGCAAGGACACCATGCATTCCCTTCAGGATGGGACTTTTTAAAGTCAGTAAACAGTTTGACATTGATATGTTCATGACTGCCCTAATCCAGTCATATACAAGTAAAGTTCCAACCCAATGCGCTCAGAATTTCATGAGCTTAGCAGCTGCAATGCTTGGGAAACCTGCTGTTTTACACAAACCTCATTATTCATGTTGTCGATTATATGAAGTGTATTAGAGCAAATTAGAGCAAAAAAATTTGCATTTTTGCACTGGAACTGAAATCCCCTTAATTAAACAGGCAGGAACACACAATACTGGCCATAGACTGCTACTGAGATTACAAAGGATACTAAATGCATTCAAATTTCAAATCCTGAAATGGGTAATCAACTTTAGTTTTTGTGTGATATAGAATTTATACTTCAGTGGTGATGCTCTGTTCTAAGACATTTGCTGTAAAAACATTGGAACATTCTGTACTGAAACCAAAAAGCGAACAACCCAAAATGATCTCGGTCCTTCCAGGGAGAATGTACACCTCTCCCTCTGCAGTTGCTTGTGCAACAGCGCCCCCTATATTGAGTCTGCTTTTGGAAACTTTCATGACTCCAGCCATTCCTGACTGGGTTCGACTCTCCAGGGGTTATCATTCACAACACATGTGAATGACTCATAACTGAATAAACAATAAATAAACGAACACATAGAAAGACGTACATTGCAGAGACAGAGTACATTGCAGTTTTACACTATGGCAGAAGATGGAATAAAAGATTTAAAATAATACGTTACAATAAAAGGTAAATAATTCATGTCTTGGTGTGCAGAGCACCCAGCAAGAGACATACCCACTCTCACATACACACACACACACACATCTCACTCTCACACATCACACCTGCACTGCTCCAAATCTCCCACTTATTAGTTCTCACACACACACACACACACACACACCTGCACCTTGTTTCCCTCATTGGTTCTCCCTCCTGTTTGAGCTCTCGGGTTATTGCCCTCGGGTTATTGCCCTCGGGTAATTGCCCCCAGTGCAGTGCTGAACCTCCAGTGCGGCCTCCAGACCTTGACCATTACGACCCTCGAGTTATTACTGCTGTTTTTCAGTGTTTCATTTGTTCACCTGGTACGAACTCGGAGAATAGAGCTGCCACACACAGCAAAGGTTTGAGATTATTTGGATTGTTGGGGTCTCAACATTCCTTGAGAATAAATTATTTAATTATGTTAATATTATTTTAGTTTGATTTTTTTTTATAACTGAAGAATTTGGTATAACTGTTTCAATTGCTGCAGTTGGATTCAATGTAACTTTTATTTGGGGTTTTGGACCAGTTTTGCTCTTATCTCAAGATAATGACATATTTATTGGTTGTGAGCCTCCGTGTGATATAAACACTGTATATACTGTCACTCGTGTAGAATGTGAAATAGGTGCACTTGAACAGCCAGACATTACAGCTCATATTGAGAATGATTCAGTGTATCTGGGAAGGACAGCTGTAGTTGTTCATCCAGTGTCAGTAAGCTGGTCAACTCAACTGTGAATAATATTTCCTTTTAAGATGAAGAGTATTACATTTACATTTACATTTACGGCATTTAGCAGACGCCCTTATCCAGAGCGACTTACAAAAAGTGCTTCATTGTTTTACTCAGAACAAAGTCTCTAGCTAGTTAGTTTAGGCTAAAATCAGGAAGAAACTTTAAGCAAAGATATTATTAGATACAGTCAGTATGGACGCCTAGATATACTCAAATATATACTGAAAAAACCCTACTTAAAAGATAAAAGCAAGAAAAGTCATTACAGTCACAAATATTTAATAAATGCTAGTGTAGTAAAATTTAATTTAAGTGCTCTTGAAACAGATGTGTCTTCAGTCTTTGCTTAAAAACAGCAAGAGACTCTGCCATTCGGACACTCAGGGGAAGTTTGTTCCACCACTGAGGTGCCAGAACTGAAAAAAGTCTGGATGCATGTTTTCTGCATGTCCTGAGAGATGGTGGGTCAAGCCGAGCTGTGCTTGAAGCTCGAAGAGCTCTGGGTACAGATCGGGATTTGACCATTGCCACCATTTTTACAGTATTACAGTATGAACATAAGACTTGGAACTCAGGTTTCTAATCACTGTGAATATGAGAACAGGGTGTTCATAGTGAATGTGAGTTTAAATCAATGCCAAGGACATAAAACATCTCTATTTGCAAGGTAACCCTTAAACCCTTAAAGGGTCATTCTGATCTTACAGAAAAACAGAGACTAAACACTGTTACAATGTGTGAATTTATCTTTGAAAATATCTTGTTAAAGGAGTTTTTATGTCCAGAAGAGCAATACAACATACATGATTAATACCAGTTTTAATTTTTTATCTGCAATAAAGAAATTTGGGGAAATATAGCACGGTCCTTTGCTACATTTCACAATAATACTACTTTGCATAGCACTTTGCAATTAATTCTTTTAAATAAAACTGTACATGTTATGTACATTCAACATTTACAGAGGGGCAAAAATTTTATTTGGGTGTGATTCACATCGACCAGTAAACTCATATATAAAACCTGTTTCTGTTTATCATCTTTACATGTGACATAGTTAAAACATTTCACCATGCAGAATGCTCAAACACTTACACAGCCACTGTCTGAAGTCTTGGGAAGACTGAGTAGGTTTGCGTGAGTGCACTGCAGAAGCTCCTTCTTCAGTCTCTATCCAGCAGAGTAACGCCTGCAAGGGGGCACTCCACAGGAACGCACGTACCACGAAGAATACACATAAAAACACTCAACATATTAATATGCTCAAGCATATGACCAGTTGTCACTGATATCATTTGCATTATGCATATTATACTTTGCCATATGTGCATCCATTTGGTTGGGTAAGGCCAGAATACTCTGTGGTGTAAATGAATAATTTTCTGCTTTGAGGTGTAGGACAGGCGACAGGTGCACAGCTGACATATCATACCTTGTATCTGTCAGCTATGTTAAAGCCAATGGCAGACTGTAGTTTTCTCAGACAGATGGGGCAGACATCCATTGGCCGACGGTCTGATTCCTCTAAATGATTGGAGCCTTGCATGACGCACTGTAGCCACTGGCAGTGCTGGACACCAAATATGTGCCCGATCTCATGGGTCAGAGTCTGCCAGAACACAGGGGAAAAAGGTGACAACTCGGGACTGCATCGTCACAAAAGTCAAGGGCATTCCAGAGTACATTCAAAGTAAAGTGATCAACAAATGAATATTTGCAAGTACTGAAGGTACTACTAACTACATCAAATTCATGTTAGAGGGTCAGACTGGTGTCTGGTTATGACCACCACACCTTACATGAGCGTAGGAGCAGCTTGCTGGTGATGGGAGGTGTATAGTAGCCCTGGAACACAGCATAGTTCCCAGGTTCCGGCCTGACTGCCTTCTTTAAGCGGCCTGCATAGCTCCTTTTGTAAAAATCATCGTCATATCGAGCAAAGCTGAAAACCCCCACTCCTACAGTAAAAAGGCGTGCCACTATTATCAATATTCTGTTCAACTGTTTTACTTCTGATTAAATTGGAATGTAAGAATAGAAAATGTAGGAATATGATGAATGTTAACTCAATTCCTTATATAACAGCTCCTTATACTTACTTAAGCCACTAAAGATTTAAATCAGAACTGATGAATTAGGTAAACTGGAATATTACATTATAAATGTGATCCACACGGCTCACTTAAACCCAACCTTCAGTGAGAGATGCTTGACCAAAAACAAAATTCCAGGAGTCTCTTGGGTACAGATCAATCATGGTGATGCCCACAATACAAAATGCATCATTTGGCTTCCACCTTTTTAGAAAACTCAGAAGCTCCCCTATGAATAGGACGAGAAAATACAGGACAAGAAAAAAGACTGTGAACTTAAAATAAATAAAGGAAAAAATAATTTAAAAAGAATCTAAAAGAACTGAAGACGAACCACAAAACATAATCTAGTTTAAAGGGTGGATGCACTGGCTTGTAAACGTCACAGAAAAACTTAAGTGTATTTCTCTGGACATTGACTGCCCCCTGGAGGGCACTGGGTGGAAATGGTCAAGGCTGGTCCCCAAACGAACCACAACCCCCTTGTGCACAACCCATTGCATGTGTTAGTGCCTACCAGCATGAAGCTGAAGATTGTATGAATTGCTATTGACACGGAAAGTGCAGTTCGTTGAAGCAACAGTCACTGGTGGGAGGAGCTTAACCACCAGCCCATAGTAGAAAGCTTGACAGTATTCCCTTAGCCATTCCACATACTGTTCAGTGGTTCCAGCTCCCTCGCCAAAAGAACCTGCAGACAGATGACATTCTACCATGAAAGGCATTTACTTAAAATAAAAAGACTTAGTATCAATAGGAAACCTATACTAACTAACCAATAGTCTGTATATAAATCGTCTTATGGCCATTGGTAGGAGAGCTGCGGTACGGGTTACTGTAGAAACTCAGAAAGTCCTGAGGTGCCTCAGGGTGTGAGGGAATCCAATCTGAATCTGAGTGAATGGTGATGGGTCTGAACAGTGACTCTCCAGGAAGGAGACACCGTTCAAGGAAGCTTTTTTCCTCTTTGCTGTACTTCTCGTACATTTCTATCAGGTCTTTGCGAGTGGACCGCAGAGCTGAGTGCAGTTTTTCCACAGGATGCTCGATCACCTGCATCTGCAAATGTGACAGTACATGCAAGTACTAGTCGCTATAATACACTATTCAAATCATACTGTCATTTTTGTTATGCAGTACGGTTAGAGTTGAATTTTTGACAGATAACCTCTAGCCTTTTATCAACGGTCAGTTCCCGAGCAGATAACTACTGACAGCTGGATATTGTCGGACTATGGATCACTACAAATCCCGAGACACAGACACATATAAAAGGCCTAGGAGCTGTGACTGATAAACTGGTACCAAATCAACACCCACATCCACTACCGTGTCAGTGCCGATGCTGTGGTACAAACAGTCCACCATCCAAGTAATACCCTATCAACATATGGTTCGAAACTCACCAGAGATGAACATGGTACGGGTGGCTAAAAAACTGCGCATAGCAGTCTTAAAGTCTGTAACGAAATGCTTCTAAAACGCATATAATATATATAGTATCTTATATCATACAAGATATTCCTAATGAAGTAATCAAATGTATAATGATATTTCTATTGAGCTGGTTGAAGATTATATCACTTATCTCATACAGCGTGTAGGCTACTAGGTGTCACTGAAGTTTACGTCTCGTAATCATGAATAATCTAGCTATATCATGTACCACTAGCAAGCTAATGGTGTCCAGTCTAATAACGACTCCCTTGCAGTACATTAAATAGCAAAGGCCATATCTAATCATCAGGTTTATCTCCAACAATGTCCAGTTTCATCATAAATGTGATTTTATTGAAGTACACAACCTGGAGTTTACCTACACCTTGTTAGCCATGTAGTAGCTCAGAAGACTTCCTTTTGTTTCATCAGTAAGTTAGATAGGTTAGTTAAATTTATGACCATTCATCTGTCAGACACGAACATTGATACATGTGTCAAACATTAGGCGGGATGTATCTGAGTACTAGAGAGCTACCTTTAGAGCTGAAATCGCACACTGAGCCCTGCGCACGAAGCCGTGTTGATCAATCTGGAGGAAGTTAGCTAGGCTTACGGCGGACAGATACAATTTTCAAAACAAAAGTCCTGCGTCTTGAATAAAAAATCTGTTAAGGCCAAACTATTCTGAACACACGCAAGCCTTATTGTTAATGTTCATAGTTGTGCGTTAGTGTACATTACTTTTCAGATTGAAAGTTCCCCAGTACAACACTCTCAAAGACACAGTGCACATATCAAAACATTAAGTCAAAGTAAAATGTTATATTACACATTCAGCAAATTTCCAACAATAAAAGTAAGAACAATTTAAAAAAATAATATGCACACACACTGCTTAAATCCCGATGAAATAGACTCATCAGTACCAGGTCTGGTCAAGGTCCATTTACACACTTGATTTACAGCTTGCTACCGCAGACACACAGGCTGCTATGATACCCAAGCAGAACTGAATATCATGGTGCAAGGTGGGAGAATGCAGTGGTGTCCAAAGTGAGGAACCCCTAAGGGGGGGTGGAGCTATTGCAGGGGGGGGGAAGGGGGGTGTGGGGGCGGCAAGACAAATCAGCTTCGCACATTTGAGCATTACTAGCCACTAGCAAAAGATGGACAGAGGGCTTGATAACATTCTCATCTACAAGAGGGAGGTATGCCGAGGAACCACTGCATTAACCCTATATGCACAAACATGCCTTCGAAGATACACATGTTCATGTGCTAGACAAGCTTTGTGCACAGGTGCAGAAATTAATTTTATGGATGAAAATTAAACTACAGTCCTCACACAAAAAACTAAGCCTAGGACAGACTACCTAATGCCATAACCTTTGCAATGTTAAAAGTGTGTGCTTTATGCAACATAAGGAAGACCCATTATACATATAGTGAAAAAAATTGGCATTTACTGGACTTTGAACTGGAATTCATAGGACAGAATTTATACATATACATTTTGTGTAGAACAAGCCTATTGGACCCAGTAGAGAACAATGAAAGAAAATACACAATTTAGGCTCCCTGAGTTTGACAAGTGCCTGGCAAACCACAATTAATTTCAGGTTTCAAACAAATCACGCATTTCTGTAACATTTCTTAAACTGTGTACACACTCCCCAAACTGGAAACAGACTTTTTTTTTTCTTTTCACAGATCTGTTTATATAGAGCTTTGCATATTAATGGTACAAAACACCCTGATCACTTCCAATTAGCAAATTACAGCTCTTGGAAGAAATGATGTTGACAGCTTTGAGCCTTTTTAGTGAATCTGATAGAATAATCATATGTTTTTAAAATGTGACAAATTGTCATAGAATCATGCATTTCTAAAATGTGTTCTCAGTGGGTGATATGATAAACTGTAAGCAATTCAGCAACCATCACCTCTAAATTAATATTTTACATTAGAACAGCATTCTAGAAATAATTATTTAAGTCTGAAAGATAATTAAAGCAATATCTTCGTAAAATATAGATTTAATGAACCAAAAGAATTTATACAAAAGTGACCGAAAAGAATCAATACAACACAACATAAAGAATCAATACAACACAACACAAGACAGACTATGAGCAAGGAGTCAAAAACACAGTGCCAGTTTTCAGGATATTGTTCACCACCATAAGGTTACAGTAAAATGACAGTCTTCTCACTCAAAATTACAGTAAGGCTTAGACATATTATATTAAATATGCCACCACTTAATGTATGCAATCTAGAAGATGCTTCAAGAAATTATATTTCTTACACAATAGTCAGTGGCTAGCAGGAGATTAAGGGACCTTCTTAAAAGGACAGTCTTCATGTTTTGACGGAAACCTCCAGCAAACTGAAAACTTATAAAATATCAGATTTTAAATTATTTTACAATGTCTTATAAGCTTGATAAAACAGAAACTTGAAACAGCTGAATGTCATAGGCTAAATTTAGAAAAAAGTAAAAGAAAATGTAAAATCCCACACACCACAAACCCTGAGGCAAAACTGTCCACTTAAATCTACATCTCAACTGTTGCAGTGAATCTGATATAATAAAAGCGTAGCGTTCAGTAAAGTAGCATATAGACTACCTTTGGCTTTCATAGATAATTCAGGTTATATTGACTTCAATTTAAAGGACATAGTAAAGTGAATAATTGCCAGACCATGATTAAAATCTATCAATAAGGGATCTGTACAACATACTGTACATTCTATATAACATTAAGATTCCCTTTTGATAAGGACAATGATAACAGTATTACATACACATGTACCTTAATTTAGGATACTACAGTTTCAGTACGAACCAAGTGCACTGATCCTGTGTTTTGAAAGAGGATGGTTAAAAAAAATCTAATCCTAAAATGGTATAAACTTCAGTTCCAAAACAATCCTAGTCATCAGATGCATTTCTACAGTGCATATTTACAGCCCTGAGTCTCAGTAGTTAACCAAGCTTGAAACTAGTTAGATAGCATGCAATTGGGAGTGTGAGTTTTATACATATATAATATGGGCCAGCTTCACCGAGTGTACAGTTCACCTACATTTGCCACAGAGCTCTATGACATGTCCATACCTGTTCCACAAATATGAAAGTCAAAACCCAAAACAAGGGAGGGGGATAAACCAACTCTGAAACACAACTTGAAACTAGCCATTCAGTCCATGAGCTGCTGTGGTACACAAACAAAAACCAACTAAAAGACTTTCACTTTAAAGCACATACTAAAGTGAAACATTGCCAGACTACTATTCAGAACCACTAACACGGGATCAGTACAACCTACTGTCCATACAAAATAAACCACAAGCCACACAGAAACATGAATCTAAATGTTTCATATTTGAATGGGACTTGTTCATTGGGCACGTGTGTCCAAAATTCATCAGCTCTACTAGTCTTCCATTAATTAAGCTACTGCCAAATCAAGTTTACCTCCATTGTTATTACTAGCCAACAGCTAGTGTAAAGAAAACACCTAAGCAAAATGAAAAATATTTCTTGGCTACTACTGAAATAATATATTGCAAAGGTCGTATGTAGATTCATATGTGCGAGAGTTATACACCCGAGAATCACCACGCAAAACACTGGTCCAGAGGACAACAGCGAGGCCTCACACGCAAGCATAGTTATGATTAGGTTAGAATCCATGAAAATGGGCAAAACAAGTAGAAATGTGCTTGGAGAAGTAGCGTCGTCTGCCAGCGGAAAAATCTACCTGCTTTTGGGGGAATTTGCTAACGTCAGGGCTGAATCACTTGCACTACAAGTTAAATAATAAACACCTAATTGCAATGGAATGGTCTTAAAGGTGGTGCTCAAAGGTGGTGCTTAAAGGTGGTGGCACGTCTCTCACTGCAGCATGAGCTGCTTCAGATTTTCGTGCAAGATGGTGTCTTTGACATCGCGGAAGACGAGACGGATGTTTTCCGTGTTAATAGCGGTGGTGAAGTGGTGGTACAGTGGTTTCTGCTGCTCCCGCCGCTTGCTACGGAAACACTCCACCAGGAACTTCTGTACGTCGGGCAGGTTGTGTGGCTCATCCGAGTACTCTGGGAAATAGTCTTTGATGGACACAATCTTGACCTTCTCTTCCAGCAAGTCCGTCTTATTGAGAAAGAGAATGATTGAGGCTTTCGAAAACACACGGTTGTTGACGATGGTCTCGAATATGTTGAGTGACTCCGTGAGCCTGTTGGTTTGGCGGTCTTCCATGAGAACCTGATCGAACTCACTGGATGACGCCAGGAAGAGGACTGAAGTGACACAATCGAAGCACTCGAACCAACGGCGCCTCTCTGACCGCTGACCACCCACGTCCACCATCTTGAAAGGAACATTCCTGATCTCAAACTCGTACTCATGAATGCCTCTGGTAGGCTTCCGTGCCAGAAGAATATCCTGCTGAGTTGGTAAGTAGTCCTGCAAATGAGCGGCGGGAAAAAAGGCAAAAGCTCAGGATTAAATAAAAGTAGCAATATCCACATCCTGCTTAAGATCTATAGGACAGTAGTGAGACCTGCTATGTTGTATGGACTAGAGACAGTAGCACTGACAAAGAGACAGGTGAGGGAGATGGAGGTGTCTGAGATGAAGATGTTGAGATTCTCACTTGGAGTGACAAGGAAGGATAGGATCAGAAATGAGTTTATTAGAGGATCAGCACATGTAGCTTGTTTTGGAGATAAGGTTAGAGAAGCGAGATTGAGATGGTTTGGACATGTACAGAGGAGAGAGGAGACGTATATTGGCAGGAGGGTCTTGAGGATGGAACTTCCTGGCAAGAGGAGGAGAGGTAGACCTAAGAGGATGTTTATGGATGCAGTGGTAGAGGATATGAGAGTGGCGGGTGTGTCAGTGGAAGACACTCAGGACAGGGCTAGATTCCCTAAACGGGAATTGCCGAAAGAAGAAGAAGAAGAAGCAATATCCACATCTAAAATGCACAAACATTTATACTGATAATGTTAAAATATTTTGCAGGGATGATTAGAATTTACCAGCTGCCCGATTCTATCCAAGTTATCCAAGAAATATTTCACTGATTCACCCTATGGAGAGAGAAAAAGATAGGAGTAAAATAAACTATCCAGACAATTATGCATGATCACACAGCAAGCTTAGATGTTCATTATATTCCTAAAAAAATCTACAGTAAGAAATAATAATCCTTAAATTTAAGAAATAATAGTTTTTAGGGAAACGTATGTGAAACGCGATCAGTTATAATACTGGACCAAATAGCTGTGTCTGATTCTAACAATCTACCATTAAATATGTACAATTAAATATTAAAATGTTGGTTGAAAGAATCATTTTTTTAGAAAGCACAAATAATAGAGTCCTGGAGCATTTTAGGTTTCTTCAAATGATTGCAGGCATAACACCTGTGATCTTTGACTTTAGGTTTGAGCATCCAAGCACAAACAATAAATCCTTCATTTCCCCCCAATCTCAGTCCCGAGAACATAGTTGAGTTTAACCTGTGTTTTCATTTACTATGATTGTCCAACAGGTTATATCACAACATTATGTGAATGTTTTATTACTGATTTTATTACCTCTCTAATCTTTATATTAAAGGAGAAATAAGTAATTTTTTGCAATTTTTCCTTCACATTATGAAACAGACATTATACTGACACCTAGAGGCCTGGATGTTTGATATTCTGGACTAAATTAATTTTCAACATGTCCAAAGAATTTGAGATTAGGGGACACAATCCAATTTGAAAATTACAAAACAATTAGGTTTGTACAAAGTCATGTGAGCAGCGCTTAAAAAAATCTAAATAAGTTATATTGATTGCTACTTTACGGTGGTAAAATAACTGGCTGCTTCTGTTACAAATATAAAGGAACAGGGAAACTTGTGACCACATGACTCGAGTTTCACTTTCTGTTGCCGTTACTGTGTAACTATTCATTAAATCGCATAGAGTTCTAGACTGAAAATGGATATCTATTAAAAAACAAAAAAAAGCACAATGCAAAAAAAGCCTGTTACAAAGCCAGTATAGCAGGAGAGGGCGGGGCTGATCTTTTAGCCCAAATCTCCAAACAAAAACCTGCATCTTAACGTTTAGTCCCGTTTAGTGATGGTGGTTGTAGTCGGTATGCACGTGCTGATGGACTGTTTCACAGGAATGTATGCAGTAATGGAGTGTAGTCCAAGAGTGAAGCCCAAACCCCACGATAGTTCTAGGTGCTGCGACAGCAGTTCCTATGTAAATGGAAGTAACGATCCTATTACACTTGCCAACACTGCATTGTGTGTAATGTAGTGAACATCTTTCTGCATGCAAGACAAGAAGTCAGCAAGCTGCCTGGCTACACAAGCATACTTACTGAATGATGATGGATGTGAGAGGGAGAAAGCTGCTAGCTGAGGGGCTACATTACCATGCTAACTGAATAAAGGCAGATGCATGGATCAGCGATGAGGAAAATGGTTTGGTTCGTATTAGCGACACTGACCAGTACCAACCAATTACATGGATCAGCATTCCACACCACTACCCTCACTATTCATACATCAAGCCCAAGAAGCCTCACAAACACCAGATGCGTGAAACAGCTCCAAACACACACAAAAATGTTGAATGTAATAGAACAAACAATTCACACTCAAATGTCAAATGCTCTACAAGCTGAGATCCATAGAAAACAAAAGCAAAGGCAACTGGCAAAATCTATGATGCTACCGACACCACACGTACACAGAGCATCTAACTTACCAACTGAAACTCTCTTCTTCTGTCATAGGCACTCTGAATCCCGCTGTCAGCCCACAAGGAGCGGATGGATGTTAGATAATGCAGAAAAACTTTGGTCTCAACTATTCCCTGGGCCATCATGGCTGATCGGGTGTCGAACCCCATCACCATCTCCCCGTGGATCTGGTTAGAGGCATCGCCCCATGGGATATGCAGCTTTTCTCTGGCATCCACCAGCACTCGTGTTCCTGCACACACATCAAAACAAGAGGAATTTAAAAGGATGGAAAGAACTACTGTTGGATCCTTTGAGTTTAATAAAATTAATCAGCCATCTGCAGCAAGAATAGATTGCGTTTTTATGAAATTCTCATTAGATTTTTATTTCACTCCACAGTATTATATTCACTTGGAAAAATAAAAAGGCACCAATAGCTAAGTAACATGAGAAATTAGAAACTTTCAAGTTTACCTAATTCATTTTACCGTACCCTGGAATGCATTTCCATCATGTGATTCACTGTGCGTAGTTTTAAAAAAAAATAAACAAATGCTAACACAAACCAATCGATGAAAACGCTGAAATTTAGTTTTGTGTATAAGCACAAAGGCGCGGCGCGAACATTTGTATAGGTAGCCAATTCCGAATTTGATTGGTCGTGAACGCCTGCAACGAAACTTATCGGAAATGTTCGTTACACGAAATCACTTTCACTTTGAAATTAGTAAAGAACATTGACTTTTGATATATCTGTATGTTTTTGTAATCGACAAACCGCCTCTTTCGATACAGAAAAGATAACCACCTTTGATAACGTTGCCGTAGATTGTAGCCCGGAACTCTTCTTTGGCCCGCTGATCGAAGTCCTGCCCATGAATTATGCGCATTTGTTTGAGGAAAGTTGACTTGCCACTTTCACCAGCTCCAAGAAGTAAAATCTTAACTAGTCGCTTCACATAGGGCTTTTCCCGAGAAATACATCTGTCGATCTCTTTAGATTTTCTCTGTTGTTCAATTTCATTGCTGGAGAGAAGACAATTGGGGATACAAACTACTGCAGTCCGGGAGGGCAGGAAATCAGCCATTTTTGTAGTAACAACTTCATGGATACATCACTCGCGGGAGGGCGCTCCTCGCGCGTTCACAAATCTGGGCGGTAACTTTTTTGTTAAGTTGGTAAAACGTTCATTGTAACAATTAAAGGCTCGAACAACTTCCAGAGTGAATAAAAGCTATTCCAACATACTTAACAAAATATAGTTTAACGTACGGAGGAAAGTTTATTTCGATACTATAACCCCTTTGATCTTTCTACTAGAATAGAACTACCGGTAGACAACTAGACCTAGGTCACAGATAAATAGTCAATTGGTAAGAATTTTAAGAGATTTTATAATGAATTTAATTCTACGTGTCTACCAATTTCTAAAAACCTGATTTCACATAATAATGTGAATTGTTTCTAAAAACAGGTTTTATTTTGCTATCTTGAGTATGGCTTTGGTTCCCCAGCGATAATGTGAAAGACATCGAGGTATATACATCCTTGATTCCGACAACAGAAGTGAAACCAACATCGCCACCTAATGGATATAGGTCGGTTATTGTATAACGTCTCATCGCCTAGACTATAGCAGGATGTGACAGGTTGACTTGTAGTCTTACACTGTTACCTGATTGGAGGAGACGACCTTCGTCTTGTGTGTATCAATAATAATAAGAGATTAGACTCGTAGGCAGTATTTAACAGTCACGCGTTTATCCGAGGACTTTCTTCATTATTCTTTGGTTCTCGACTGTAACGTATTGTGTGGGCTACAGACGCAACCATGACTATAAGAAATGTACGGGATCACGGACAGCGTTACAGACCACGGATGGCTTGCCTGAAAAAGGTGGGTTGAACGCACGGAGAGGACTCCTGAAACAACATCATCTGGGGTTTGTTGTTATTCAGTACATTATTTTTATAATGGTTATTTTCCACTGGTATTATGTGAATAATGGATTGGAGAGAAACCCTTTATTGCTGAGGCTCACCGAGTTAATTACAGTAGCTCAATGATCAGTACATGTATTTTAACTGATTAATATCTCTAACTCTGCACTTCCCCTCAGACAATTGCGTGGTAATTATTGATTTTGTTCATTATCAAGTACGTTTAGGTCTATGTAGCAATAACAATGCACTATACACCTTAATTAGTATTCAACAGTTTTCCTATTCTTAAAGGTTGTCTTTCTCATTAAGCCTTTTTAAGAACAAACAAATAAGTCACAATATATTCACAGTGTATGTCTGCATCCTCGTGCTGTTTCTATCACCCTCCTCCTTTTTAAAGCCTGTAAAATGTTGATCATTTCCTTGCCACCTAAAATGTTCAGGTTAGAATTTTAATTCATCTGCTTTTCATGTTTGTATATACAATATAAAGCATATTCTGTATCTAAAAAAATTCCATTGATTACCACCAGAGTTAAGGTCGCCGTGTGGTTAAAGGCATTAGTCTGGGTTTATCACCTGCGTAGGTGCTACAATTAAACCACTCTTGAGTCTGTAATGTATTACATTGTATGATGCCAAAATAGCATTTTGTTAACATATGCTCTGTGGCTGCCTGTTAGGTCTACTAAATGTAATTTAATAGCCAATCATTTGTCTGAGAGCTCACTGTGATCCAGAAGAGGGTTCCTGATTCCTCAAACAGTCTTCAAAAGCCAGAGACCCTGGCAAAGCAAGAAGCAACTTCAAACACCCCAAGAGTGTGACCAATCAATCACCACCCATATTTCAAAGAGGTCAGGCACATAGCCATCAGGGCATGAAACAGCAGGCAAACACCTGTAGGGGTAGCTTTATGTTTGAATACTGCAAGCTGTAGACCTTTCAGCAGTTCAATTGTTGACCAGTTGAAAGACCTTTTTACTTTTTGTCATTTGAATCTTTTTCAATACATAAGATTTTTTTAACCTCAAGATTCAGTCTATACATATGTACATAAAATTAAAAATGCCTCTTGCAGAATTTTGAGTGTAAACCAGCTCCAGTATGAAATGTCCTATTAAAAGTGCAGCTAAATTACAATTACAATCTGGAAAATACTATTAAGAGGAAAAGAAAAGGCATATACTTGAAGGAAAAAATAGGAAGTGACATTAAAGTGACTTTCATCACACAGCCCAATAGCCCATTTAAACACTATGCTGGAAGTCGCCTGAATGTGTCGGTAATATTTATCCCTACATATTTATCCCTACATATTTATCCCTACATAAATGCACCACTGAACCAATGACTCCTAATGGTGCAGGCAAGTGCAAACAGAAGTCTGCTTTAAAGTCTGCAGAAGTCTGTCATTAGTTTCTCATCCTTTTATTACATTTGCAATCCTTATGTTTTATTTTGCTCTAATGGCAGATGGAAGCTGTGGTGTTGGAAATGCAAGAACCCAAGACTGGTGTGAAATCTCAGACACAGAGGCTGGTCATCACCACCATCCCTCACGCCATCACAGGTGAGATCACGAGCACTTGTAGCTGCCTCGCGTCTGTAGCTGCCTCACCCCTGTAGATGCCTTGCGTCTGTAGCAGCCTCATGTCTGTAGCTGCCTAGAGCCTGTATCTGCCTCACGCCTGTGGCTGCCTCGTGTCTGTAGCTGCTTCACGCCTATAGCTGCCTTGCGCCTAAACTGCCTCTCGCAGAACGTACAGCCTGTGGGACACTATCGACAAGCATAAACCGATCCCACCTGTATTGATCTCTGGAGAGATGTCACTTCTTAACTGCTCTGGCTAGAGTCCTCTCATGCTGGTCTAAGACTGAAGTATCTATTGCCATGACAACCCCTGTGCAGCTGGCTACAATGACTGCCTCCTCGAGGCTGTGTGGCCTCTTCTCATCTCCTCACTTCTCGGCAACCATGCGAAGCTTGAGGCGCGGGATCTGGGCACTGCATTTGCCCCTTGTGGTCTACAGACAAACACTGCGTGGAATGTTATAACACTGTTGTAATACAGATAAAATACTGATGCAACATTTCAATCGTAAACATTCTCTGCATTTTTTCGGCTCTGGAAGTGCACTTGGTGTGGGGGGGACGCTCAAGGTGATCATGAATGATTTATGGAAACCACGTGGATGGGGTGGCCAGGCCCACCCACTCTCCTCACTAATGAAGCCGCTCTGATCCACTCATGCAGGGCTGAGCTCATTTGGCTCCAATTAACAGATTTCCTGCTGGCCACGCACCGGTGCACCCAGTCATAACCTCAACTCTATTATCACAACAGTCCTATATCCAATAGTCTGTGGGGTTTTTTACAGCTTTAAAAGGGTCATTTAAAAACTTCTTCAGTCAATAGAAAGTGGGTTAATTTGATGGTACAAAGTGCTGTTAACAAGTGCTGGAAAAATAAAAAGTGGGCTCTAACTCCTCAAGACCGACATATTGTTATTGTCACCTCATTGCCTTTTGTTCTGTCTCCTTTGTCCTCTTCCTGTTTTATAAAAGTCCCTTCAGCGTGGCCCTTCCTGCACTGGAGTGCCTTGTGCTGCCTCAATAGGATTAACTAATCAGGCCCGTTGTGTGTTGAATCGTGTGTCCTCAACATGAAAAATGTAAGCTGTGTTGTGTTGGTAAGTGTGCGTTGCGAGTGGCGGTAAAGGTGGATCTTTGCAGTCAGCAATAAACGCATCCATGGTCTCCACTGGCAAAAATGAACTTTATGGACACATTGCAGATTTAAAAGCAGCCGTCCCACCTCCTGGTGTGACCAACACAAGGCCCGTCAGTGATGCCTGTTTCTTACAAGGGCTTACAAGGAGGAGTATGTGCTCTTCTTACTGTAACCGCATGTGTTATCTTCCGTCAGGTGAAGATATTGTTGAATGGATTGCTAATCGTTTCAAAATAGATGCTGCTGGTAAGTACAGTCTGTTGTTTGGTATATATGCATTGATGGCAGGGGCTTCACTCACACTTTTGATAGACATGTACTCTTTTATTCATATTAAATATAATTTTCCTCATGGTTATGCAACATTTGCATTTTTCACTCTGCCCATGAACCCTTCATTGTCAAAGCACTGGCTAAAGCACTTTCTTAGGTTTCAATGTTAGCACAGCAGATATTAGACAAAGCAAGAGTTCAGCCTATATGAGTTGCAGGTGTGTAATAATCTCTCTCCCACACTGGAATGTAGAGGCTCGTATCATGGGTACCCTGATGGTATCCTTCGGATACATTTACCCACTGCAGGATCATAAGAGACTCATCATGAAACCGGATGCCTCTCTGTTTCGTTTCCAGGTAGTGTTCATGCATATCCTAGGATTCATATCCTATCCTATATCCCATATAGGAGTGTTTATGTGATTATTTAAATAATGAAGCTGTCTACTTTTCTATCACAGACACCATATTTCTGGCCAGCACAGCAGTGGCCAGTGGAAGACACAGACTACGGTCAGGAACTACTCTGTTTGTTCATCTACACACATTCATATATATATATATATGAATGTGTGTAGATGAACATATATATATATATATATATTTTAATTTATTCTATATTTTAATTTGATGTTGTGCCACAACACATACTGTAATAACAAATATTTATGAAAAATGTAATTACTTTTCTGTATTTTCAAGCAATATACTTGGCAAAGAGAAATATACGTAAAAAGGGGATGTTAGAGCTGCATGAACAGGTAATTATTCAATGATGGCTTTCATATTCACCTCTCCAATAAACACCTCTTGTTAAGGTAGTGGATGTTGTTGCCATGGCAGCCCTTGGAGCGGGAACTAATATAGAATGTGTTTTTCATGTCAGGAGCAGTACAGTCATCTTCACAAATGGATGAACCACAAGTGGGACTTCATTGTGATGCAGGCCAAAGAACAGTACAGGTCTGTCAGGTGTATGAAGTCCATTGAAATATTTTGTTTATTGTAGTTTTGTGTGAGCAGCATCATACATATGCAGTAAGTTTTGTGCATCTTGTAGTTTCTTTAAAGTTTTCGTTAAAGTTTTATTGAATATTACCTTTGGAGGCTTCTGTACTGAAATATTGCAGGGTGTCTGAAAATCAACTGGAAGCTCTTTTGTGCATCACAACCTGTTTTCTTTATGTTCAGGGCAGGAAAAGAGAGGAAGAAACCTGATAGAGTAGTGTTTGACTGCCAAGAGAGAGCATACTGGGTAGTGCACAGACCCCCGGTAAGTTGATATGGCAATTATTTTTGTCATTAATGTGGGAAAGAACGTTGTGAACATTTGTGATTTCAAAAGACTGTACTAAAGCAATAATCTATAATAATACTGGAACATGTGCCTTTGAATGATATACTGATTTGATGAAGAGTATTTACCTTCAAGCAAGTAAGGGAAGGAGCTCTAATATGTAATGTAAAGCCTAACACTGTCACTTAATGCCCAGGTGGCATCCAGATTGACACTGCAGACTCATAATCCTGACTGAACAGATACTATTAGATTTAAAACTCCACAAACCCTTTTTTCACTGTTCTCACTGAACAGCCAGGAGCAATAAGTGGGATGGACTATGGACTAGACCGACTGGTGGACCCCAGTCAGGAGGAGGTGAGAAGGTGAGTTTAGCGTCTGAGGTTTAGCAATTAGGCAAGCGTTCTGATAACAAGGCTAGCTATATAGCTTTGTTATCAGGTGCTGTGAATGTGGTACTAGCTGACCAACCACAACCGCAACCACAGGTCTAATGTATAAGAAAGTGCTGACACTATTAATGCAGAGGGAAGCCAAAGCGTCCAGCCTGTCAAGGACACTTTTATTCTTTCAGCTTATATGCAAGAGGCTTTGTGGTGTGTTAATCTCAGTATTGCTGCACACACGGAGAGGGTGCTAAATTTAGATCTAATATGAACAAACAGAGAAATGGACATAGCAAATATTCTGGACTAATAGTAGGGGTGTGTAGCACACAGCAGATGTTATCTGTAACTCTGTTCTCTTGTTTCTCATATTTTCCAGATTTTGTCTGAAATCTGTGTGAAAGCACCATCAGTTATGTATGACAATTGTTTTTCAAGAATATAATAATTGTAACATTATAATAAGAGAATGAGTAAGAGTTAATGCCATTGTTTGTATATTAAAAAACAGATATAATAATAAAAATAATAATAATAATAATAAAATGCCAGTCTGTAGCCTAGACTAGAGCATAGAGGTGTCTAGGGCAGTTTTAATCAACTGGTCAAAGAATCAGTGGTTTGTTTGTGTTTCAGAAAAAAACATCTGACTTCTACAGAAGACTAGTGCGTGTATACTTTTACTTTACAGTAATCATATATACTACATCGTAGGAACAGATGTGGGAGTGTTTCTTCAATGCCATGTTTCCTCCCTGCTGTAGATCATCTTCACTCAGCAAAGTATCATGAGACCCAGAGTGAAGTCGTCTGTGTCGATCGGAGCGTATGTCCAAAACCTAAAAATAAACATGAACTTAAACATTTTTTTTGGATAGAAATAATTTTAAATATGAGAATAATTTTAAATATAAAAAAACAAATGTATGGTATTATATGGTTTCAGCCTTGTGAAGTACACCACAACCTACAACCAGCATGACCCCTGCCTATATCCAAGCCTTCCCAGTAACCCCTGGCTGACCGATGATGTGACATACTGGGACCTTAACAAACGAAAGTGAGTAAACCTTACTGACAGAATGTTTATATTCCAGCATTGCTTTTACATTTCAGGTTTTAGACTTTGTGCTTTTAGTTATTGAATTGGAATGAAGAAGAGCCGTGTGTGTGTGTGTGTGTGTGTGTGTGTGTGAGTACACGTATGAATGTGTGTACATATGTGTCATCCTGTCATATATATGTTACATCCTGTGTGTGCCTCAAAAGTGTCGAGAATCCCACGAGGATGAGGGTGGAACGTTGGACCTTCAGCTTTGGTGAACTGCTCTCTGATCCCCGTGGACGAGCTGACTTCCGGCTCTTCCTAAAGAAGGAATTCAGTGGTATGTAGCAACTATTAAACATGTGTAAATGTATCACTCCTAAAACATGCTGATAACATTTTCATATTCTAAAATCTAAAATAAACACACACTTGACTAGTTTAGCATATATATATATATATATATATATATATATATATATATATATATATATATATATATATATATTTTTTTTTTTTTTTGATAAGATACCAGCTACAGACTAATTGACAAGATTGGAAGATGTTTGAATACATTTCTGGTGATGAATAGGTGAGAATCTGGCATTCTGGGAGGCATGTGAAGATCTGAAGTGGGGTGCTGCATCTACAATGCAAGAGAAAGCGCAGCAGATCTATAAGTATGCCTCATACTAGTTATGTGTGCTGGGACGCTCAGTTACGTGTGCTGTCAGCTGGTAGATGTCCAGTGAACATTTAACAACGTTTTAGCTCATTTTGTAATACATTGCTCTGTTTTTTATATGCACACAGTGTATGCAGCATTTTCATTAACAGTTCTTTAATGCAATCATTGCATGATTGTTTTCTTGTTAGGACTTTCTTGGCTCGTGGAGCCCCTCGGTGGATTAACATTGATGGAAAGACCATGGAGATCACTGTGAAGGGTCTGTCTCACCCTCACCGCTATGTTCTGGATGCTGCCCAGACACATATCTACATGCTTATGAAAAAGGTTTTTCTTATACTGTGAAACCGTCATTAACATAAAAATCATTTATTCACTGTTCTGATTACTTCTGCAACTATGAAGATAACATTACCTTTGACTTTCTTTGAGGACTCATACGGCCGATATCTGAAATCCCCGGTGTTTAAGGACACGCAGAGAAAGGCGGTGTCTCCTGAGCCCCACAGATTCAGGTTGGCTACAAAACAACACCGCCTCGTGAACAACGCTCTCATTCTGGAACTCAAATGGTGCCTGTGGAGATAATCTGCTGTGTGATGCTGGCCAGAGCACAAATGCCATGACCATGATGCATTTCACATCATCTCCCCTCACAGCCAAGTGCAGCTGGAGCAGAACTCCAGGAAGCGGAGACCCAGCCTGAGTCCCATCATCCTCAGACAGCAGGAAGAGGAGCAGAAGGCCAAGCAGGCTGCCAGTGGCCCTGTGGACATCACGCAGGTGATGAGCAGACTGGCCCAAAAGAGATGATGGGGGAAAAAGAATCATGTTTCTCTGGACTGACACATTGCTTTTGATAGTCTCAGTTACACCAGCAGGGCTTGGTTTTTGCTACCACTTTGCAGTAAGCTTTGTATTATTCTTATGATTATATATATATATATATATATATATATAGCAAATATTTTATTTAATGATTCAATAGCTCTAATATATAATGAATATAAGCAACATAGGCATATAGGCCTCAAACAGTCTTCAATCAGATATTCATACAGTTTAATATGCTAACATTAGATAGTGCCATGAAAAATGTCTGTTATGTCAGATTTTCTCATTTTGTGTTCATTATGGGACATAAAAGGGTTTCAGCATAAACTCTTTCCATTTCTCCGTTTTGATTTCTTCACTATCATGTCTGTTGAGTGTGTGATTCATCCATGAAATAAAGTCATGCACAAGTACTGAACCAATCTCTTGTCATCATGTCTTTGTCATTCATAATCATAATAATGCAAAAACTTGTTTGTGTTTTATCATTATACCATCATGTCATTCCTGTATGTAGTTTACTTTAAAATTCCATATTAATCAGTATTATGATTATCATGGTCATCAACAGTATAATAATGTATTTATAAACAAAAACCACGCTATTATTACTATTAGATATATACAAGTTAGACATTGATGTGTATTTACTCTGAATGTACATAAAATTGGAATAGCAACACATTCAAAACATACTGTAATGCCAGTGTATATGTAGTGTTTTGAGAGGATGTCATGGTTCCCTCTCATCTCAAGCAAACTACTGCGATTTTTTTTATTTGGAAGAAACGTTGCAACAGTCGATTTCTGTGATAGTTCTGTATTGTGTGCGTTGATCGTTATGCCAGTGGGTACCAGTATTTTCTTAAGGTTGCTGCATAACGCTTCCCTTTTGACTGCTGTGCCCCTTCAGCTGTGCAGGTACACCGCGCCCGTGCCTCACCTGGCTGTGTACACAGGGATCTGTGAGAGCCAGTCCACTGCTTCCCCAGGACTCATAACTCTGCCCAACAGTGCCGCCTGCCCCTCTCCTATCAGTGTCGCTATCGACAGCACCCCCGCCTCTGAGAGGCGGTTTGACAGCGGAGGGCCTGCCTCGTCCCATTTCCCCTCTATAGCTGAGAGTGGCGAGGCATCTGGAGTGGAGGAGAGGCAGCCCCCTGCATCCAAGTCCCGCGTAGCCCTGTCTCTGAGCCGGCTCCTTCGCCGGGGATGCAACGCTCCGTCAGTGTTCGCGAGTCTGTCGCCTAAATGTGCTGTGACGTCAGGGGGAGGTAAAGTGCAACCACTCGGAGTTGAGCCGCATGCGCAACCCCAGCCAAGGAGGATTGCAAAGTGAGCCGGAGACGACAGATAACATTCATACACACCAAAAGCTTTTTTTTGCTATCATTGATTTAATCGCAACCTGGAGCGTTAAAAAATATGCAATTACAAAACTGTAAATTAATCATGCACTTGTATTACGTATTATGTACTTTTATTACTTTTACAAGTAACCCACTTGTCTCATCTTATCTTCAGTTTTTTCCAAATCAAAGTAGACATCCCCCCCGAATGCCGTATCTACCCCATTGACTCAGAGGACGAGGAGGAGGGGGGTCCTGGTGCAGCAAGAGGAGGTGTGAAGGAAATCATTTGCCCATGGGAAACAGTGACCAAGCATGATGGAGCAGGATAGAGGGAGACATATGAACAGAAAAAGAGGGATTATGCAGAAAAACTCGTGTATGTCAATGAGTCACCATCTATATCGCCCAGACATCATTTGGGTGTAGACATTTTAAGTAACAACATTTCAGAATTAACTGTGTGTATTTCTGATAGCTTTCAAGTAGTGCCTACATGTTCTAGTAGCTGGTGGAACAACTTGGTTATAGCGTGGGATTTTATATCTGTATTTACCTGTTGTACTATATGTGGGTATGACAAGAGGAGGCCTTATTTTAGAGTTTTCTTTTCGCAAAACTGTTGTCATATTGTTTAGTAATGAAAACAAAGATTTTGTACCTGGTATGTACGTCATTTTCTATCTATTAAAGATGCATTAATGTAAATCTCTTCGAGAAATCTTAAATATTTTCATAGTTGTATCTCCAGGAAGAGAGTAAAACGTAGGAAAGTGACTGTCCGAATGTATTACCTTTACAACGTAATAGTTCACACGTGTGCCTAAATAAAATATTTAAAAAAAACGCATTTTTACTGCAGCTAAATATGAGCAAAATTTAACAAATCTGTCCATTCGGCAATTCATCACGACACTGCTGAGTTGAATCCCCTAAACGAAACGATATCACAGCGGTCATACCATCCGATCTACTTCAGTTTTTTTCAAATACGATTCTTGCTACTACACCAGTAGATGGCGCACGATGATCATGTTCAACATGTTCAATGAGTCAACAACAATGCACAGGCAATATTGATCTCATAGCTCTCATGCTTTATTGTCAACTAATCACCAGAGTAGCACCACCCCACCTCCGTTACTTGTTTACTCTATCCATCATTTTCTTAATGGCAAAAACAAATGAACATTTAAATTTTTTTGTGTGTGTCATGCTGACATTTCACTATCACACCTATTCCTTCCAATTTTGTATCTGATAACAGCAAATCTAAGTTAGTTCAAACATTCAACATAAATAATTATATAGGCCTAATATATAACGCTTAGATACATTCACTTGTTTAAGTTTTGTAAAATGTTCATCAGTCATCACCCGGAAGTAGTGGGGGTTCCATGGGCTTCACGCGCACTGCGGAGTAGGTTCGGTCAGGATTTCTGAGCTTAGCTTCATGCTAATCATGGCAACACAGTTTTGTGCATAAATGTGGAGTCTGAAAATCCAATCTGTTACTACACTTAGTTTCCCGCAAACTGGTAAGTCATTAAGGCGCGTTGAGCAAGATTAAGAACGTACCTTTAACTTAAGGAAAGTAGCAAGCTAGTTGGCTAATAAGTAGTTAGCAGAGAGCTAAACCATAACTGAAGTGGTACTGCGGTATTGTTGGCAAGTGAAGTGTACGCACTTGATCCATCTGATAGTCTCCAATGTTCGCCTACGCCACCCGATATAAATGCCTCTTCCAGCAAGCCAGTCATCGTGTTGTGCATTTAGACGCCCGTTTGTTTCGTATCTGTTTGTGTTAATGACCAGTATTGTATAAATGTAACGATAATAATAAAGCAAAGGGGAAAAACCCCAGTTTTACTGACATTGCACTTCCTGCCATTTCGCCGTGCCCTGAAAAATAATCTTAACAAAGTGGCTAGCTAGGCTAGTTTTCTCGCTTGTGTTGCAGACTTGCTGAGTACATTAATGCGCGTCTTTAGTGAGCTCGCATCATGCCTATACTGGCATCTGATGCCTGTGGTATGAAATAATACTAGCTAGCTAGCTGTGAGACACACCTACCCATAGTCAACAGATGTCTAATTCGTCATTTTGCTAGCTCACGTTGGTTTGGCTGGCTAGCGATCCAGCTAGCTAACCTACTCGGCAGGAGTAGAGCTTGAGCAGTGAGCTAGTCTTGCATTCAGCATACTTGTCTCGGTAACGCCTGGTGTGTGTTTTTGCATTCAAAATGTTGTACACATAAGTGTGTATTATTGGATTCAGTTGGCTTATATTTTTATTATAAGAGGTAACGGAACATTCTGCACATCCGGTCCCTTTCATTTTTGTGTTGTGTATTCAGTTACATTCATTGTAAGAGTCAAACATTTTTAAGCTATTGGCATTTTGCTCTGCAATGACTGTCGTACGTGTATGATTCCAGTAAACATAATCAATCTGGATATGGACATGGGACAACTGTTCTTACCCAGGATCTTATAAATAAGGTACTGTACTCCTGCAATATCTTATCGTAATTAGATAGTTTGCATACTAATTAAAAATAACCGTAATTCTAATGTGCTTCATTCATTTGCTTTGATTATAACAATCTGCTCTCTAGAGGGAGAAAAGAGCTATTTTCATTCCTCTGCAGCATCCTAGTTGAAGGCATGTTCCTTCTTATTGTGTTTATAGGTAATTTCTTGCAGGCAGGTGTGGGCCTGCACAATGAGGAATGTGTCCTTCCTACACTTTAGGCTACGTGTCTGGACACTGTTGTTCTCTTTCACAGTGAGGCCCATGCAGTCTCCATAATCTCCAGATGACTGTAAAACAGATTGTCACTGCGATGAGTGAGAGAGCAGTGCGAAGGAGCTGGTTCTCTGGTCTGGTGGTCAGAGGGATGACCTAAGTTTACCAGTGATGGTACCTAAACACCTAGTGAATGCTGATCATGATAAAGAACACACCCAGAGGGACGGATTGATATATTCGTAGGCCTAATTATTGCATCAAATCCTGAAATTAGGCCAAGCACTAATTTTATTATTGAATGACTTCACAGAGAACACAGTTTAATACCACTTATTTTTGGAACCAGTACAGTACAGCTGCAACCCAGCCTATTTTCTCCTTAAAAATGGGTCAAGAACGAATATACAAGACAAAAGTAGAAGTTCAATAGGCTTATCAATAGACAAGGTTTTGTGTCTTATGGACAAAGTATTTGTAGTAAAGTTAGTTTGTATACGTTTCCAGAACCAGTGCCAGGTAAAACTATTTCTATTATATCTATTTTTCAAGGAGGTGGGTATAGGAAATATGTAGTGTTTTTACAGATGAGTGGAGGTATTACATGGATTATGTTGTCCATTATGATAATCTGTCTTTCTTTGAGAAATATCATGCTTTTACTGATGTTAGGACCATTCTTTTACACTTGTATGTGTACTTGCTCGTGTACGTATACTAAACTAGCCACTTTATTATGGAAACTTGTCCAACTGCTTGTAAATGAAATGTCTAATCAGCCAATCACATGACAGCAATTCAGTGAATTTAGGCATGTAGACTTGGTCAGGCTGACCTGCTGAAGTTCAAACCAAGCACATTGGGAAAGAAAGGTGATGTAAGAGACTTTGAACGTGGCATGGTTGTTGGTGCAGGGGCTTTTCCTGCACAGCCGTCAAAGTTAGCAGCAGTTCTCTGGGCAAAGAGGAGGAGGAGAATGGCTTGAGCTGATAGGCCCGCAACAGTAACTCAAATAACCACTTGTTAGAACTCGGGTATGCAGAAAAGCATCTCTGAATGAGAGACAGAGAGAGGGGGGGAAGATTTAGTAGTTTCCAGAGAAACAGGATGTTTCAGACAGAGATGTACATATGTAATATATATTGTATGTGAGGGAAGGTCTGTGGGTCAGATCTAATATGTGCATGTTTTAGTTCATATCTGCAGTCGTTTGGGTTTCCAAAATAATATGACCGTTATTCCGCAAAGGTCATGCTGTGGATTTGTGTCCCTTACAAAAACTGTTGTTAACTTTTATTTGGCCAGGAAAATCCTGTGATCTGAGGTATATGAGGATATGAGATGTAGTTCTTTCTTCCTCAGCTACTGGAGGCTCAAATGTTTCTACTGGATTGTGTATGTTCTGAGTTCTCTGTAGTGGATGGTGTTTGGGGTGTATGTTCTGAGTTCTCTGTAGTGGATGGTGTTTGGGGTGTATGTTCTGAGGTCTCTGTAGTGGATGGTGTTTGGGGTGTATGTTCTGAGTTCTCTGTAGTGGAAGGTGTTTGGGGTGTATGTTCTGAGTTCTCTGTATTGCACAAGTACCGTGAGACATGTTTGCACTCGCCATGTGGCTCCATCTTTAACACTGTGGGATTCCTGCAGCTTCAAGTCTTTCTGTGTTTTATTGCACATAGTAGACCCACCACATGTAATTTACTTGATTAGTAAAAGGGTTGCGTTTAGGTTAAGGGAACAGACAAGGTACTGTTGGCGCATACATTTTATAGCAGAACCCACTTGTAAATGTTTACTTTGTAGTCTTTATAAGCATTTAGTGTAGAATTGAGTCACGTCTGTTTGTTGGTAGTGTTTAGTGTGTGACAGGTTGAGCTTTGAGGTCTTGTGCCAAACTCCAAGGCCCGCTTATCCGTGCAGTGATCAGATGGGTCTCCAGTCCGTAAACCAGGTTGCTCCTTGGAGCAGCAGTTTGTAAACGCCACCATTGCGCACAGCAGCTAAATGAGGTCTCAGTTGGCCTTCATGAACCTTGTACTTTTTTTTTTTTTTTTTACAAAATGCCATAACCTTTGCATCACAGTGTCAGAAACGCGTCGCAATGTGTGATCTGCATCCGTGTCTCGTTCACCACCTGTCACAGGTCCGACCGGCATCGCCCGTCCGTCACGCTGGCGGCCCCGGAGCCCAGAGCCAGGGAGGACCTGAGCCCCGGCAGCATGGCGTCTGGTGGGGGTGCGCTCCCCACTGCCAGCCCCAGGAGTGAGGGTGTGGCCGGCGGACTCCAGGAGCTGTCACTGCAGTCCGTCCCCAGTGTGCTGCCCTTGAGCGAGAGGAAGAACGGTGAGTGGACTCCCTGCAGACGATACCGGCCGCTTCTGACCGAGAGGTTCCTCTTTTTACACGTGTTGCTCTTATTGCTCCTGCCTGTGGTCTCCATTATGGCCGTGTACTTGAAGCAGGTTTGTCGCGTCCGCTGTCGATCATTTGCATTCGCCCTTAGCTGCTTTCTGAGGTAGGTTGGGCCTTTGTTGCTGTCGGCACAACAGAGTTCACCTTGGAATGCCGACCTGTTATCATCCAGATCTAATCCACATATCATCCATTTAGCAGCTCCTGAATTCAGCAGGGTGGGAGGGTGGCCATGTTTTTGTGAACTGTCAAGGTGTGAAAGTTAAATGTCATTGACGATTTGAGTTGCAGTACATGGACATGTCTGCACAGCTCTGTTGTGTTCGAGCTCACTATCTGTTTTACTGGCATCCTTGAAGAAGGGCTAAGCTTCCATACAAATGAACCGAGGAGTTAACATTCAGGGGGAGCTGTCACGACCTACAGATGCATTGGAATAAATGACATTGAGCAAGTAGTGCCTACTTATGTGGGACACGCCCCTGTCCCCCAGCCGTTAGTCTAGGTGCACCACACCCCTGTCCACCAAGCCCCTACCAAGCCCCTAGTCTAGGTGCACCATGCCCCTGTCCCCCAGCCCCTAGTCTAGGTGCACCATGCCCCTGTCCCCCAGCCCCTAGTCTAGGTGCACCATGCCCCTGTCCCCCAGCCCCTAGTCTAGGTGCACCATGCCCCTGTCCCCCAGCCCCTAGTCTAGGTGCACCATGCCCCTGTCCCCCAGCCCCTAGTCTAGGTGCACCACGCCCCTGTCCCCCAGCCCCTAGTCTAGGTGCACCATGCCCCTGTCCCCCAGCCCCTAGTCTAGGTGCACCACGCCTTGTCTCTTACACTTTCTCCCTGGGGCTCTGTTTCACTGAGGGTTGGCTGCAGTGTGTGGGGAATGTTTTAGCAGGGCGCCTTTCTTATCTCTTTACAGCAGAAGTATTCTGTCCATCATGTTTAAAATACTTTATATCAATATGCTGTTCCTCTTTACACTTAAGATATGAGAGAGATGCTGTCAAAAAATGTGGCTTTTTTAATTTTGTAATTAGCTTCCTGGAAAATTATTTTGCAGTAATGCAGGCAATATGTACCTATACATTAGAAATAAGAGCCCCTAAGACTTTTTAGTATGGGGGCAGAAAAGTGGAGGGTAGGGTAAGTGTGAGAGGGGGTAAAATGAGGGAACTTTCCTAAAGGCTGCATGAAGGATTGTTGCATAACTGTGTGTACAGAAGGAAAGGGCGTCGAGCAGAGAACATTCACAGAGAGAAAGGGAGGGAACACTTTAGGGGTCAAAGGTGACCTGGAATGTGTTTTGGCACCAGTGTTGTACTTGCTGCCTGCGCTCTTCCTTCTTGAAGACTCGAGGTAGAGAGCTCGGTCCTGTGACTGCAAAAAAATAAATAAAAACTAATTTTTTCAAGAAAAGAAGAAATTTCCTTTACAAGGTGCTGGGAAAACTCTGGTAATTACTCTGAAGTTACTTGGTAAGATTGAAAACTCTGCACAGTTACCTGCTAATTACAAAGGAAGAAGCTGGCTTGCAGAGAGACCTGCACCAGCACACACCCACCTCAGCTGGGCGCGCCCACACACGCCAACGCTGAAGCGATTGGATGTCCTCAGAAGGGAAGGTGAGAGTTGCACAGACGCACCCTGCAGGTCTGGGGCAGCTGCTGGCCCCACACACCACCAGGCACTCTGCCTCATTCATTCTCCATACTTGTTCTTACTCTTTATCCACGGTTTGTTCCTGCTTGCCTGACCTACCAATGGATCGTTGATCTTTTTTTTTAATTATTCTTCTGGGCAGGAAGGATATGGCTATACACTCAGGTATGGAGTTTACTTTTTGGTGTATTAAAGCGTGTGGTTGAACTCAAGGCGCCACTTCACGGGAAGAGGGAGTGGTAGCTGCGCTTGGTGGAGGGAGTGGTGGCAGCGCTGAGGTTTTAGGGCTAAGCTCACTGGTCTTAGAAGTCATATATGGGCTTTATTACCCTGTTTGCTTTGAGGTATCACAAGATCATTACAAACGGGAATTATTCTAAGTTCTTCGGACACTACAGTCCGTTGGGTCAAAAATGTCAGGGACATAAAAATGTTGGTTTGAACTATCTTTAATAGACGTGTGCTGGTGTGTTTTCTCTCTGTATCATGTACAATTCTCCAGCCCTAAACTGTGCATACTAAAATTTCAGAAGCTTTCTGAGCACCTTAAGTGAAGCCGTGGCTGGAAGCGTCCCAGCTGGAAGAGGTCTGCTGTGGTGAATAGATGAAACCCTCTCTATCTCTAAACCAGCTGTCTGCTCCCTGGGGAGTGAGAGAGGAGCCTTAGGCACTAGAGCACTAGAACAAGAGCTGGTCCACACACTCGCGTTAGTACTGGATGTACTGGACAAGAAACAGAAGCATACATAGACTTCCTGTTTAAGGTGTGATGTAGTAAATCAGCAGCTCCTGACGCCTGACTAGGTTATAGATCATGTCGAGACCCTGGCATAGATTTCTCCTGGGTTTGATTTCAGAAAAATCCTTGTCTTCAAGGCCCTTTGCACGTTGACTTGTGAATTCCTCCATCGTATCTTTGGACAAGTCATGAGCTCACGTTGGCCGTGTGTTAACGTATTGTCGCCAAGTCTTGACGTTGGTTGGGATAGACCTTGCTGAACTTTTGATTAGATTTGTGTAGAGTGCTCTGCATCACTTTCCTCTCAATAGCAGTACCAGTAACTAGCATCCACAGCCATCAGATACTATGTAGTCTCAGTATTGATTTTCAAATGCATTTAAACAGACATTGGATGGTATCTGGCACTTAACACAGTGTTCCTGCTACTGCAGCTTACATTGCGCCTTGAGCGTTCAGTATAACATGTCTGGAGAGCAAGATATTCAGCACATGACTCAGCCTGCAATCCTGCAATACCTCAAAAAAATAAATGTTTGCATTTATTGAGATTTTATCTCCTCTCCGTGGAGAGAACAGAGAACTTGGGTGTTGCAGTAGAGACGAGGAGAAGCCCAAGCGTGTGTGAGGGGTAAGATGTGTGAGGGGTAAGATGCATTAGTGTTGCTGCTGCAAGGGGAGATGGGAGTGGCCACTGTGCCCTCCTGAGCCGAATGAGGCTGGTCACACAGCAGCTGTGGTTGTGGCTGTGGCTGCGTCTGTGGCTGCGTCTGTGGCTGCGTCTGTGGCTGCGTGGTCTTCTCTGTTATGTAACTAAGTCTGGAGTGGATGGCACCCGGGGCTCTGGCACACACACACACACACACACACACACACACACACACACACACACAGCAGAACGGAGTGGAGGGCCTCACCGTTCAGCACTGACTGCTTTACTTCTGATGCGTCTCGTCGACTTTGCTTGTGCACACAGGAGAAGACGGGACCTGTTATCTACCTGTAAAGGCCCGGCGTGCGTGTACATGCACAGGCTAACAGGCTAACAGGCTAACAGGCTAACCTGGGCTTCATGAGGCTCCAAACTGCAGACTCGCTTGACTTTATTCTTGGGTTTGTTTGCGCCAAACCCACTATAGGAAGTATGACGGCAGTTCGACGCTGGTTGTTTTTCACACGTTGGTGTGGTCGGATGGACGGAGTGTGCAGCAGAAGAGCTCTACCGGTCTGCCCGTTGCTCTTACAGTGCATGCAGTGCCATGTTTGCTCCTTGAGAAATGCTATAGGTGGTGTGGTGTACTACAGTTGGTAGGCTTTCCCACTGCATCCTGGGTAATGAACAAGCCTACAGAGACGCAAAGGGAATTTCTCCTGTCAGAGTCTTGCAATGCTTCTTTCGTATCTAAATAGGGTTTCACCAAAGGACAGATTGCATTTGATTCAAATGCTAACAGCTGTGTGTAGTGAGTGGAGTTCAAATGAAGAATTATACACAGTTAGATGTGAATATGTTCTCCAGTCCAAAACAAACAGTGCTGAAGGGTAAATATTCAAGACCTTCTGGGCCAGCATACCAACAACATACATAGAGGAATTTGTTAGTGATTAACACTAATATTGATTCAGCTGTAAATATTTTCCTTTGTTAAGAAACCTGTGTATAAAAGTCAATTTTTATTCAGACATCAGTTTATCCTTTACCTGTGTTCTCGTCTGTTTTGCTCTCCTACGATGTCAGAGTTTTTGGAATATATATATAATTGTGCAATGAGTCTCAATATAAAATATGTCTATTGGAAGACTCCACTACATCCATTTTTAAAAATCTATGCATATTCTGCAAGGAGATTCTCCAAGTGGACATGCAGCTTGTCTTGGAATGCTGAGATTATCAGTGTTAATCAGAGCGGCGGGTGCCGAGATGGAGATCAGTGTGACACACCCCAGCCACTTTCTTCACCAGGCTCTCACACACGGCTGGAGGCAGATTACACCTCACTGCCACTCAGCCTGTGTGCGCTTTGTAAATTCAAAGAAATAAAACAAGCAGATTTTATGGATGCTCTTCACACTGAGCTTGATTCATGTCTGTGCTAAGGAGTTGTTTTGTTTCTGTAACCCACAGCGCTAGGCGTGCGTTATTCCAGGCAGGCTTCCATGGGACCTGCTAAATAGGACGTTATGTAATCTGCTGTGACACACAGAGCGTGCGCCAGTCTGGACGTGAACCTGTTCCTCAAACCTCGTGCTGAACATGGCCAAATCTCCGCCTTCCAGGACCTCATATTTATTCATACTGCCAGCTAGATCGGATTTCATCTTCCTCTTTTCCTCTCTGTCCCTAAACAGGGGGAGAAAGCAGTACTTCCAAGCCATTGCTGGAGATTGTAGCTGAATACACTTGAGAAAAACATGGGGTTGGAATAAATACAGTTTCCTCACTAAGGAAATGCATGCTTGTCAACACGTACATTCTGATTCTGGTCATCTGTCAATATGTGTGTCTGCTTGCCTGAGCTCACCATCCCATGCTGATGTCAGGACTTCCTGCAACAATAAATCGGTAATGACTCTTGCAGCCATAATACATTCACTGCATTAGTCATGGTAATAAACTGTAAGATGGAGGTAAACATTCTGTCTGGCCTTTACAGGCCTTTGTATGTGAGGGACCAGCAGACTTTGGTCATGTTCTCTCCTTAGTGCTTTGGGTGGTGTGTCATTGTTTGCAAGCAGACGGGGGCACTTAGTGTGAGCTCACTCTCACTGCCTCACACCCCTGCTGGTGACTGGTGGCATGACAACAGTCCAGCAGTGCTTTTAGGGCTGGGAGGAAGCGGTGGAAATCATGGGTACCATTACCGTGTACTAAGATGGAATTATGCTAACATTTAGGGTTATGTGCTGCAGGACCAGAAAGCTGCCACTCCCTGAGAATGATCTCTTGGGCTAAAATGAGCTGAAGATTTTCAGCAGCTCTCACCAGATCTCGTGCTAAATGTGAGAAATAGTGATTTCTGTGGTGGAGTGGTGCAACATCTGTGCCTCCAAAGCTACTGTCTCTCTCCATAAATATGAAAAGAGAGATAGAGAGAGAGATATTGTCTACAAAACGATTGATTTTTGCAGCCATTACTTCAGACAAACTTCTGAAACCACAAACAAGTGTCTCACATCTGCTTTTTTGTGAGACATTTGCAGAACTCCACCAGTTGAAAGAGTTAAGATCTTGCATCAGCATGTCTATGGGACTGAGGTCTGAACTTTTCATGGGCCAATCCAGAGTGCAAATCCTATTTCTCTTAAGCCATTCCTTGGTTGTTTTGCTGGAATGCTTTGGGTCATTTGCATGATCCATTTCTGTCTCATCTTCAACTCCCCGACTGATTGCCTGGGAATTGATGGTTGCCTGGAAAATATGGAGTCATCCAAGTCCAGGGCCAGAAACACAGGCATAGACCTTCACATTTCCACCACCATGCTTCTCTGTTTGGAGGAGGTTCTTTATGTGCAGTGTTGACTTTTCTCCAAACATGGCGCATGTGACTGTGGTTAAAAAATTCAGTTTTGGACTCGTCTGTCCAGAGAAATGACTTCCAGAAAGCATTTATCCCACATACTACCAGAGAGGTCTGCCACTCTCTGGAGGCGATGTGTGCGTTGGTCTTTACCTGAATGATTATTTTTCTGTTGCTCATTTTCTGGTGTAAATTTAGCTGGCAGTCCTCTACTGGGCGGAGTTGCGGTGATGCTGAGTGCCCTCCATTGGTAAATGACTTGTCCTACAGTGTATGGATGGAGCTGGAATCTTTTGGAGTTTATCTTGTAACTTTCCCCAGACTGATGGGTTGTCACCACCACCTTCCTGATGTCCCCAAATGTCTCCTGTCCTCTCGGCATTGTTGATCGGTGTGTTTTATGCCTTAGTACAACAGTGGTTGGTTTCCTCTCCTTTTAATCAGTGTGGCTCAGATATTTTCACAAGGACGTCTCATCTGATTGGTCTGTTTAATTGATTACTTGAGCACTCGCATGTATTTCACCTTTTTTACCTAACTGACTTTACCAGTGCAGCTGTGGTTCATTTACTTACCAGTGCAGCTGTGGTTCATTTACTTACCAGTGCAGCTGTGGTTCATTTTATTTACCAGTTTGGTTCATTTACTTACCAGTGCAGCTGTGGTTCATTTGCAGCTGTGGTCCATTTACTTACCAGTGCAGCTGTGGTCCATTTACTTACCAGTGCAGCTTACCAGTGCAGCTGGGGTTCATTTACTTACCAGTGCAGCTGTGGTTCATTTACTTACCAGTGCAGCTGTGGTTCATTTACTTACCAGTGCAGCTGTGGTTCATTTACTTACCAGTGCAGCTGTGGTTCATTTACTTACCAGTGCAGCTGTGGTTCATTTACTTACCAGTGCAGCTGTGGGGTTCATTTACTTACCAGTGCAGCTGGGGTTCATTTACTTACCAGTGCAGCTGGGGTTCATTACTTACCCTTACCAGTGCAGCTGTGGTTCATTTACTTACCAGTGCAGCTGTGGTTCATTTACTTACCAGTGCAGCTGTGGTTCATTTACTTTTGCACATGCTCTGTTTCCATGTTTAATGTAGTCTGGCGGCAACACATTTCTCTCACAACAAGTAGCCTAAATGGAACTGATGAACATAAACCATTTACAAAAACTGGTGATATTAAAAAAGAGAATCATGGTAAAACAACAGAAAAATCTAAACTACTCAAGTTCACAAACTTTCAAGCAGCACTGTATATATAAAGCCAATGTGTCTATTGACTTCTCTGTATTTCTGTAACGTTTGCCGATTTTGTTGTTGGTGTCACCATGATTGTGGGTCTCTTGGTGTAGGGATATCTGTAATTCTATCCAGTGCCTGCACAGGTGACACTGATCTGAATATAGAGCCTTTTGGCCAGCTGGCCTTACTATTTAAAACTGGGAGCGGACCCGGGGGGGGGGGGGGGGGGGAGTGACCTCGCTGGCATTCTACAAGAGGCACACAGAGCATGCTGGGTATTCATGCATGCTTGTTCAGAGCTGGAGTTATTCCCCCCAATCTCCACAACCTCCCCAGGAGCCACCGGGTCAAAGGAGATTCCCATTCTCTTGGTGACAGGCCTTGCTTCTGTTTGTTGTTAGTTAGTTGGTAGATCTTGGAGAGCTCACATTTTACTGTATACTGCAACATATGAGAATGCTCAGCCTGTAAATGCCTCTTGAAATATGAACTATGACCAGGCCATTAATATCTGGTTCCTGAAGGGGGATGTTTAATTTCTCAACCCTTTTCCTATGTAAGTGCAAATGGAGAGGTTGTTTTGTTTTCCTCATGCCGTCCGCTGATAAAGACTATATTAATAGTTTTGGATACGCCCCTTGTGTTTTGTGTGTGTGTGTTGTATTTATTTCTTTTTTTGCATATGATATGAGTGTGTGATATGAGCTACTTTGGGTTGGTGTAATGGAGCTGAGGGAGTGTGTGAGAGTCTGCAGATTGTAGCAGGTGAAGGAGTGGGAACAGCTGAGGAGGACAGTGGGTGTGTGTGTGTGTGTGTGTGTGTGTGTGTGTGGTGGGGTGGGGGGGGGTGAGCTGGGCAGAGAGGGGGATGCGGTGCTCAGAGTGTGTTTGCCTGACTTACACTTCGCACTGTCCTGCCCTTCCTGCTGCGACTGCTCATTTTGTCCGCCGGTCCCTCTGGACGTGACCTACGGCTAGAGGCTCTCTGTGGGCTCTGGAGGTCTGTCGTTTACCCCCTGCAGCAGAAGAACAGCCCCGAGGGCAGGATAAAGGAGGCGGGTGCGACTGCTTCAGACAGGAGGGGCGATTCATTCCGTCAACTTCTTGGGCGTGCGATACAGGAAACATCACTGTCTTTATGAACACACAGAACAGTTATGGAGACTTTCCTGCTTTGAACCACTACAAATGAGAGCAGCGTTCATACCTCGGGGAGAACAGGCTGGAGTGTTTCTCCGTTTCTCAGCCTCTATGCTGAATTGAGACACTAACGGACTGTCTTTCATACTGGATTCAGTCATGCTGGACACCAACCACTGCCTACATATCGGTGCGTCCGCCTTTGAGGATGGGCCGACCAGAACTGGTCAGGATAAGCAACCAGTAAGGCTGGACTATGAAAGATGTGCCTATCATAGCCTTAAAGAAGGTGGGCGAAATCTTTCATGTTCCACATTTAAACATAAATTGCAGGGGTGCAATAGGCACCCAATCAGTTTGCTTAACAGTCTTGTCTTCTACATTATTCCTTAGCACATCAGGACTAAGATGTGAAGTCATTCCCCTGATATACTTGCCATGTGTCAAGCCTAGAGTGAAAGCCAGATTGAACTATGTGATGAGTGCTGAGTTTAAGGCCTTTGGGATCAGGAGACGTTTAACTGAAACCACCAACTGGCAGACTTGGGGATTAACCCAGTTGGCCACTGTGAGTTTGTTCTCCAGGGTCTGTCTTCCCAGCATGAAGGGTTAGGCTGCAGGAGATGTAGACGCAGGAAACCAGTTGGTCTCACCAGCAGCTCCATTGTCTGCTCTCCGTTTAATTTCCAGTAATGGTCCTGGGGAGGCTGGGGGTAGGGGGTGGTTAGTGTTGGGCTGGGAGAAAGGGATGTTCAAAGGCTGCAGTTAAAGTGGGAATGAGAAGAATGTAGATGACCAAGTGTAACGGTGGAACTAACAAAAGATTCACATTACAATAGCGTGGAGGAGGGGTACCGCATGAACTACCTCAGGCTGTGACTCCCAGGAGAAATCCCAGCACCGCCAGTCAGTTGTGCTTCGGCAAGATGAGCAGGGCTGGTGGTGGGAGGGGGTGGTTGTGTGAGTGTATGTATTTGTGTGTGTGTGTGTGTGTTTACATATAGTGGTCAGGGTGGTATTTCTCACTCAAACTCTGCTATAATGCCCAGACATTGAGCCCTGAAGGGCAGAACAGCTGACCAGGGAACACTGCAGCACCCTGTCCATGATGTCACTGTATGAGGGTGACAGGTGTGCTCTGGCTCAGGATGCTACACAGGGAGGCAGACTCTCCAGGACTGCCACTAAGCTCATTTAGGGCTCACGTAGTGCTTCAGAATCAATTACATGTATTGTTTTCAACAAACTGAGCACATATGAGTTTTAAAAATGTACTCGTAATGTGAAAGCTATTATAGTTTAGCAAACAACATTAGCGTTGTTCAAAACAAGCCAAGAAGAGTCCTCTCTCACTCTCTCACTCTCTCTCTCTCTCTCTCTCTCTCTCTCTCTCTCTCTCTCTCTCTCTCTCTCTCTCTCTCTCTCTCTCTCTCTCTCTCTCTCTCTCTCTCTCTCTCTCTCTCTCTCTCTCTCTCTCTCTCTCTCTCTCTCTCACTCTCTCTCTCTCTCTCTCTCTCTCTCTCTCTCTCTCTCTCTCTCTCTCTCTCTCTCTCTCTCTCTCTCTCTCTCTCTCTCTCTCTCTCTCTCTCTCTCTCTCTCTCTCTCTCTCTCCCTCTCTCTCTCTCTCTCTCTCTCTCTCTCTCTCTCTCTCTCTCTCTCTCCCTCTCCCTCTCCCCCATCCATTACGTTCTTCTGCAGTGCACTTTCTGAATCAAAGAAAACAGTTGCACATGGAGAAACAGGAAGTGAGTGACAGCACGCGGCCGCCGCTCTCGCAGCCCCGCCCCTCCACCCCTCCGTGTGCACTTTAGCGAGAGGGTGAACTACGCGAGGCTCCTTAGCCTGAGCCCAGCTCTGCCCTGACGCACCAGGACCCCGACCAGCCGGCCGCCCCGCGTGAGAGCCGAGTGTGGAGTCCTTTGCTCTCTAACCCTGCCTCTCTCTCTCTCTCTCTCCCCCCCCCTGCCCTCATGCAGTCCTCCAGCTCAAGCTACAACAGAGGAGGACACGAGAGGAGCTCGTCAGTCAAGGAATCATGCCGCGTAAGTTCTCACCGCCTCGTCCGCCCTTCTGTTGAGCACTGGGCTCGGCGCCGAGTGCCTCCGCCCGCATGGCGGTCGCTGCGAACGCGCCAGCCTTCCCACGATCAGGCGTGCGACGGTTCCTCGCGTAGGACGCCACGGCTGGATGGCGGTTCTTAATGAAGCGCACCGTAATTAACTTTAAAAATTGAATGAAGAGTATGAGCAGTAGTGTGGGATCTGTTTAAAATAACCAGGCCAAAAGTTACCTCACATGAAGTGTGTTGCAAAACTTTACGTTAAATTTCATTAGGACTGTAATGGTAAAACAATACCAGATGTTTCTGGGAATAATAGGGTGCCCTTAGTTGGGTTTCACTGGCTAGGACTAATTATGCCAAGCTGTTAATTTTGTATTTTTTGTTTCATTTAGTGCTTAATCTTTCATATTAGTCTGCAAAGTGCAGGCCGCCTTAGCGTGTTACTCAAACAGCGTTAGCGTGTTACTCAAACAGCCTTAGCGTGTTACTCTGAGGTGTATTTTTGCAACACTCTACACTTATTTTCTCAGTGCATTGCATAAACGGACAATTAAAGTCTCTGATTATCAGTCGACTACAATGCGCTATGAGTGTTAGTCATTGTTTTGTTTGGGTCCTGTGGGTGTGTGTGTGTGTGTTTAGAAGCCTTCTAGTGTCTCTGCTCAGTCATTGTGAAAGGCTTTGCTTGTGTTATCAGGTGCTCCTACTTCCTCCTCTGTTTCCAGTTCCTTATTCTGGCTTCTGCTCCTCACAACAAGAAGATCTGAACTGTTCACACACTCTCTGTTCTGCCTGCGTTCTGTGGGAAGGAGGAAGTGATGCAGCTATAAGCACACTGCAGCAGACCAGCGCCACCAGCCCATTCTACACCGCTAGCGCCGTTGGCCCGTCCCGCCTGGTGCTGCCAACGTGGGCTGGGTGTCTCGCGCGGGCGGCGGCTTCCCATCAGCCCCCTGTGCCGTGTGTGGCGTATTTGGCCGGGCGCCGCTGAATTGCTCGAGCGTGCGTTTTCGCAGACCCCCCCACTGGCAGCCACCGGCCCGCCGGCCACTACTGTACGTCAGGGCGGTTGATGTAAGAGCAGAGGAGGGGTTGGGGATCTCAGGGATGTGAGAACAGGTGGGGGGCTCTGCTTCCACTATCACGTTATGTTCCTGTATCATCCCCTGCGCTATTTAAAGAGGCTAGACAGCTGGGCAGCTCACGCTGGTGGCGTCTTTTCTCAAGCTGCCCTGAGGTGGCATGACATCACATTGACGTACCCCCCCCCCCCCCACCGCCACACACACACACACACACACACAGGTTTAGTTGTGATCACCCCTGCTGGATCATTGATCGATCATGATCAGCCTGCTGACCAAGGAAGTGTCATCATCTGTTACCTAATCTGAATAGTTACACCATAACCAACTGTCACACTGTCATTCCTCATTTTTGAGCATAGCCAGAATTTTCATAAATCATATGGGCTCAGTAATTTGGCTGGGGCTATTCTATATCCGCCGGAGAAGCACTGTAACATTAGTCTGTTTCATACAGAGAAATGTGTTTTATGAGTGAAGGTCTACTGCTTGTCTGCCATGTCTCTGTGCCACTTTTAGCAGGAGTGTCGTTGAGGTTTGCGTGATTTAATCAGAGACTGAACTGTGGACTGGGACACAATACAACTTAAATATCCTCTAACAGTCTCCAGTTCTGAAGTTAGGGAGCCTCTCTAGGAAGTGGAGGATGTAATCCAGCGTTTCCTTCTCCCGAGCAGCTCTACCCATCACAAGCTGCCCGCCTGCAGTTTTGTTTCCTCTCTTCATTTCTCATAACTTTCCTACTGATATTAATAACAGAGATATTCTGACAAGTGTGAATAGGCAGTTCTGTTTTGAGTGTGTTCCTCAATATCAGGTATGATTGTGTATTCGAGTCAGAATGAGAGTGTGTCTCTGTGTGCTTCTGCAGCGTTGAAGAGTCCAGCTGCGTTTCACGAGCAGAGAAGAAGCTTGGAGAGAGCACGTGTGAGTACCTTCACACGGGGTGTAGCTTCACGCGGGGTGCACCTTCACGCGGGGTGCAGCTTCACGCGGGGTGCACCTTCACGCGGGGTGCACCTTCACGCGGGGTGCAGCTTCACGCGGGGTGCACCTTCACACGGGGTGCAGCTTCACGCGGGGTGCAGCTTCACGCGGGGTGCACCTTCACGCGGGGTGCACCTTCACGCGGGGTGCACCTTCACGCGGGGTGCACCTTCACACGGGGTGTAGCTTCACACGGGGTGGACCTTTCTAGTGGGGCCACCAAGAAATGTACATCTAGTGTGTGGCTGCTCTGTGCCTCAGATGTAATTCACTGATTGTGTCTCTTGTCTTCCTCCGTCAGACGGAGGATTATTTGAAGAGGAAGATCCGGAGTCGTCCGGAGAGATCGGAGCTGGTGAGGATGCACATACTGGAGGGTGAGTGCCACTCCCTGCTGTTCTGTCTGCCCCAAAATTATATAATTCTATTTGTTTATTTATTTATTTTATTTGATTTTATTGTATTCTTTTTTTTATTCTATTTTGTCTTGCTCTCTTTGTGCACAGACATTCAAGTTTTCATATTGTTAGACTGAACGTGCTATTATTTGTTTTAATTCTCACTTGGTGGAAGGTGTAAATTGATTATATAGATAAGAAATAATAAATTGTTGATAAACTACTTACCAACCAGGAAAATGGGCAGTTATAATACAAATTCTAGCTTAATGTTGCTAATGTCTTAATGTTAATTAAATGTTTTGCATAACAAAACCATACCATAGCTTCAAGCCATATCTAGCTATCAAGGTGGTGAGGTACAGACTCAGAACAGGCTTTTGAAAACATAATCAAAATGTATAAAAGCAATTTTAATTAAGTTGTGTTGTGTTTTTGTTACTGTCAGTAATATATCCACTTCTTCTTCCTAATGGTCTGGTTAGACAATTAGCACTTACCTCCGACATCTCTGATTGGTTAAAGAGGTGCACATTGTATTAGCGCAAATCACACATGCTCCATGCAGGGTGGTCAGTGAGGCCGGATCTGTGTGCAGCTCTGACTAACGCAGAAACAAACATTAGTGGACTGCAAAACTGTTGTTTTAATAAATCAATACTATATTTGTTTAATTATATTTTTAAGGTTTTTCAATTATATTAAATGTAATGTAACACAGGAATGTAACACAGGAACAGGCAGAGCACAACAGGAAGAAACTTTTTTTGATATGTTTACATGATGGTCAAATTAGTTTAGAGATTAGCGATGCTATTTTGTGGTCATCGCTTTTGTGTGGTTTGCGCATGAATGTACTGTGGGATTCTAAGTACTCTAAGTGCGTACGTGTGTGTGTGCGTGTATGTTTGTGTGCGTGTGTGTGCGAACGCGTGTGTGTGCGTGTGTGTGCGTACGTGTGCGCCCCACCCACAGAGACCTCTGCAGAACCGTCTCTGCAGGCCAAGCAACTGAAGCTGAAAAGAGCCCGTCTGGCTGATGACCTCAACGACAAGATCTCTCACCGGCCCGGCCCCATGGAGCTGATCCACAAGAACATCCTGCCTGTGCCTGCACTCATAGGTCAGCCATAAAGGACAGCAGTGTACAGCCGTCTCCGTACACAGCCGTCTCTGTACACAGCAGTCTCTGTACACAGCAGTCTCTGTACACAGCAGTCTCTGTACACAGCAGTCTCTGTACACAGCAGTCTCCGTACACAGCAGTCTCTGTACACAGCAGTTTCTGTACACAGCAGTCTCCGTACACAGCAGTCTCTGTACACAGCAGTTTCTGTACACAGCAGTCTCCGTACACAGCAGTCTCTGTACACAGCAGTCTCTGTACACAGCCGTCTCTGTACACAGCAGTCTCTGTACACAGCAGTCTCTGTACACAGCCGTCTCTGTACACAGCCGTCTCTGTACACAGCAGTCTCTGTACACAGCAGTCTCTGTACACAGCAGTCTCTGTACACAGCAGTCTCTGTACACAGCAGTCTCTGTACACAGCAGTCTCTGTACACAGCCGTCTCTGTACACAGCCGTCTCTGTACACAGCCGTCTCCGTACACAGCCGTCTCCGTACACAGCCGTCTCTGTACACAGCAGTCTCGTACACAGCCGTCTCTGTACACAGCCGTCTCTGTACACAGCCGTCTCTGTACACAGCAGTCTCTGTACACAGCCGTCTCTGTAACCCACAGATTCACAGAAGGAGTTTGTGCACAGCTTAGTCTGATTCCATTGGCTTCCTCCATGTTCTCTCGGGTACAGAATCTCCAAAGGGCGAGAACTCCTCACTGGATGAGGACAGCAGTGACGCCCTGTCACCTGATCAGCCAGGAAGTCAGGACTCTCCGCTAGGCCACGCCCCTCAGCACTCCCCTTCTGATATGCTCAGTCTGAACAGAAACCCTTCACCTACACAGGTACAATCTGGCTTTAATTATACAGAAAATCCATTTAAATTATTGCCCAAAGTCAAATGTATGCAATCCACACAGACTTGAGGAATGGGATCAGAGAGAGAACCATATTGCACTTGGGTGTGTCTTCATGTTGTAACTAACCATTGAACAACATATAGTTTCTCACTCAGGTTACACCATCTCTGCTTAATGGTTCTGACTCCTCCCCTACACCAAATCTGACCAATGGAACTCTAGTGGCCACAAATGCCCGTCCTCCTACTGGACCTGCCAAAGTGAGTGACCTACCTCTCATTAACATGTTTTTGCATATCCTGAAATGATCCCTTTTAACCCTTAGTTCTGTTGGGTCACCTCCACAGCAGCCGAAGACCAGCGCCGAACGGTCAGCTCAGCGGCCCAAGAAGCCCAAAGAGAGCAAGCCCAAGGTGAAGAAGCTGAAGTACCACCAGTACATCCCCCCCGACCAGAAGAACGAGCGGGAGCCCCCCCCCCAGCTGGACTCGTCCTACGCCAGGATCCTCCACCAGCAGCAGCTCTTCCTGCAGCTCCAGATCATCAGCCAACAGCAGCAGCACTACAACTACCACACCATCCTGCCCGCTCCACCCAAGTGAGTGCTCGCATGTCTGCTCGCGCGTCTGTCTGTCTGCACGCGTCTGGGTGTCTGTCTGCTCGCGCGTCTGTCTGTCTGCACGCGTCTGGGTGTCTGTCTGCACGCGTCTGGGTGTCTGATGGGTGTGGGTGTCTGTCTGCACGCGTCTGGGTGTCCGTCTGCACGCGTCTGGGTGTCTGTCTGCATGCGTCTGGGTGTCTGTCTGCATGCGTCTGGGTGTCTGTCTGCATGGGTGTGTGTGTGTGTTTTTTTTTCTTGCAGTGTGAAGTACTGTGTCTGTTCCAGAGTAATGAATGACATTAATGACCTTAATGACCTTAATGTCTTACGCACTACCAGACTTCCTGCCGAGCAGCAGCCAGCAACCACCAACCCCGGTCCTTCCCCCTCCCGCTCAGCGTCCGCACCTTCTGCTGCCCCGTCCGGTCCGAGTGGATCTAATCGTCAGAGCCAAGCGGTGTCGGCAGGGGCCAAACCAACAGCGTTGCCTGCAAACTTGGACGAGTTCAAAGTAAAAACCTTCTCTGCAGTCTGAGCATTTCATTGTGTTCTGGTTGTGGCGTTGGTGTTCAGTACGACTGTCCTGCTCTCCCAGCATTCCAGTGTGTTGTGGTTGTGGCGTCGGTGTTCAGTACGACTGTCCTGCTCTCCCAGCATTCTCCAGTGTGTTGTGGTTGTGGCGTTGGTGTTCAGTACGACTGTCCTGCTCTCCCAGCATTCCAGTGTGTTGTGGTTGTGGCGTGGTGTTCAGTACGACTGTCCTGATCTCCCAGCATTCCAGTGTGTTGTGGTTGTGGCGTTGGTGTTCAGTACGACTGTCCTGCTCTCCCAGCATTCCAGTGTGTTGTGGTTGTGGCGTTGGTGTTCAGTACGACTGTCCTGCTCTCCCAGCATTCCCCAGCATTCCAGTGTGTTCCGGTTGTGGCGTTTACGACTGTCCTGTTCCAGCATTCCAGTGTGTTGCGGACTGTCCTGCTCTCCCAGCATTCTCCCAGCATTCCAGTGTGTTGTGGTTGTGGCGTTGGTGTTCAGTGCACGACTTCCTGGTTGTGTCCTGTCCTCTCCCAGCATTCCAGTGTGTTGTGGTTGTGGCGTTGGTGTTCAATACGACTGTCCTGCTCTCCCAGCATTCCAGTGTACGACTGTTGTGGTTGTGGCGTTGGTGTTCAGTACGACTGTCCTGCTCTCCCAGCATTCCAGTGTGTTGTGGTTGTGGCGTGGGCGGTCAATACGACTGTCCTGCTATCCCATCATTCCAGTGTGTTGTGGTTTGTGGCGTTCGGTGTTTCAGTACGACTGTCCTGCTCTCCCAGCATTCCAGTGTGTTGTTGTGGTTGTGGCGTTGGTGTTCAGTGCGACTGTCCTGCTCTCCCAGCATTCCAGTGTGTTGTGGTTGTGGCGTCGGTGTTCAGCATTCCACGACTGTCCTGCTCTCCCAGCATTCCAGTGTGTTGTGGTTGTGGCGTTGGTGTTCAATACGACTGTCCTGCTCTCCCAGCATTCCAGTGTGTTTGTTGTGGCGTTGGTGTTTGTGGCTCTCCCGCATTCCAGGTGTTCGGTTGTGGCGTTGGTGTTCAGTACGACTGTCCTGCTCTCCCAGCATTCCAGTGTGTTGCGGTTGTGGCGTTGGTGTTCAGTACGACTGTCCTGCTCTCCCAGCATTCCAGTGTGTTGCGGTTGTGGCGTTGGTGTTCAGTACGACTGTCCTGCTCTCCCAGCATTCCAGTGTGTTGTGGTTGTGGCGTCGGTGTTCAGTACGACTGTCCTGCTCTCCCAGCATTCCAGTGTGTTCTGGTTGTGGCGTGGCGTCGGTGTTCAGTACGACTGTCCTGCTCTCCCAGCATTCCAGTGTGTTGTGGTTGTGGCGTTGGTGTTCAGTACGACTGTCCTGCTCTCCCAGCATTCCAGTGTGTTGTGGTTGTGGCGTCGGTGTTCAGTACGACTGTCCTGCTCTCCCAGCATTCCAGTGTGTTGCGGTTGTGGCGTCGGTGTTCAGTACGACTGTCCTGCTCTCCCAGGTCGCGGAGCTTAAGCAGGAGCTGAAACTGAGGCGTCTGACTGTGTCTGGCACCAAGAACGACCTCATAGAGAGACTGAAGAACTACCAGGAGCAGAATGGTGGGGCTGTGAAAACGACCCCAGCTGGGCTGCAGCAGGCCGCCGCCCAGTCCTCCGCCCCCGCCCCTGTGGCGCACCAATACAAAGACGGGAAAGTGGCAGTGACCAATGGGGTCCACGCATCAGCTCCGCCCCAAATAATGCGCTTCAGCAGCACAAGCTCCTCCCCTCCAGTGTCTCCTACGCCATCCGATCGCTCGTTGACGGGAATGAGTGCAGACGAGACGAGCTGTAATGGAGACGTGTTTGGAGAAATGGTAGTTTCTTTTTCCTCCTTAAGAAGTGTTTACAGATGGCATTTTAATGACCTTATGACCTTTCAGTTCGCTTTTGGTTTTTAAACAGAATTCCATGGTTCATCTGTCCACTATACTATATCGTCTTGTTTCAGTTCTGTCTTTATTCTTTCTCCCACCCCAAACAGGTGACGTCCCCCCTCACACAGCTCAGTCTGTACCCCACGCCAGACCTCTCCTCCCCGGTGAAGGAGGAGCCGCTAGGGCAGCCGGCGCCCTGCTGCCAGTCGCGAGCCAACACCACACAGCCTCCCCTCCCTCGGCCGCCGGAGCTGCCTGCACCCCCCGCGCCGGTGGACAAGGACCAGATGCTTCAGGAGAAGGACAAGCAGATCGAGGAGCTGACGCGCATGCTGCGTCAGAAGCAGAGGCTGGTGGAGACCCTGCGCTCGCAGCTGGAGCAGGGCAAGCGTGCCCCGCCCGGCCGCCAGCCCCAGGCTCCGCCCCACGTCCACCGCGCCGACGCCCCCAGAGTGAAGGAGGAGGAGGGGGAGGAGGGGGAAGCGGAGACCCGACTGCCCAGCCAGACGCAGACGCAGTGCTCGCAGCAGACGCTGCTCCGGCTGCAGCAGATCCAGCGGCTGCAGGCGCCCCAGTCGCCCCAGTCGCCGCACCAGCACAAGCTCCAGCAGCTGATGGTCCAGCCAAAGCATCCGCAGGCCAATCAGAGGAAGCAGCAGAGGCCACAAAAGCACCAGCCGCAGAAACGGCAGCCGTTACAGACGCAGCAGGTCGGGCAGGTTATGTCAAAGGGTGAATGGCACCCAGTAATAATGATGATGGTGGCTGTTATAGCCACGTAAAGAAACGCGGTGTTATTGTTTCATTCACACAGAGGTGGAGTCTTTCAATGGACTTGTCAGTTTAGCTTTATAGCTGTGATTTTGGCTTTACAGGTGTCGCCAGTGTTGGCAAACCAGCAGACTGGCACGCAGGTGACTACATCTTTCCCACTGGATCTCCTGAAGGCTAACCCAGCACCCACCCTCGTCACCGACGGCAATGGCAATCATTACCTTATTGCCCTTGCCAATAATGGTGTGGACAGCCCGAATGGAGACACTCAAAGCAAATCCAATGGGCGCATAACCTTGCAGGTAATAGTACGAGTGTACAAATAGTGCCCTGGAGTGTAAGAGTGAATGAGTGTAAGAGTGAATGAGTGTAAGAGTGAATGAGTGTAAGAGTGAATGAGTAATGCACTGGAGTGTAAGAGTGAATGAGTGTAAGAGTGAATGAGTGTAAGAGTGAATGAGTGTAAGAGTGAATGAGTAATGCACTGGAGTGTAAGAGTGAATGAGTGTAAGAGTGAATGAGTAATGCACTGGAGTGTAAGAGTGAATGAGTGTAAGAGTGAATGAGTAATGCACTGGAGTGTAAGAGTGAATGAGTGTAAGAGTGAATGAGTAATGCACTGGAGTGTAAGAGTGAATGAGTGTAAGAGTGAATGAGTAATGCACTGGCTGGTCATACAGATTTCAAAAGTTACACACGTGTAAACTCTGAACTTGTTGGTTTGTTGTCTTGGTTCCAGAGATTGCAGTCCACTCCTATAAAACTCCCTAGCCAGACAGCTCCTGAAGGCACAGGTTCTATGAACCAGTCCCTACAGCCCCAGCAAGGCGCTGCCCAGGTCAAACAGCCCAGTGCAAAGGTGTGTGAGTCTGTGCTCAGTTTCACCCTGATACAAACATATAGAGAACAAGAATATTCCACATGCAAATAGCTGAGAATAGGTCCTGATCAAGGCCTGTATTGACATACACTGTATTTTAAATTGCTATAGAGATTGCTGTCTCTAAATTGCAGGTGCAAAGGGCAGGACTGCACTTGGAGACCTCTGCCGCGCACACAGCCAGCCAGACCGTGTCCGCCCCACCCAGTCTCCAGCCTTTCTTCCTGGGTGCAGAGCCGAGCCCTCTCACCCAGCCCGGATCACCCCCTCCGCTCAAGGTACAGCCCAACCCAGCCCACACGTCCACACGCTTCCTTTCAAAACACGACCTGGTTCTCTTTCGTGCTGCAGCAAACGCCTCTTCTCTCTCATTTCGCTCTTCCTCTTATTGGTTCGTCTCCACATGCTCATTGATGGTAAAGCCCGTTTTGCTCATGTCCGTGCTCTACCATGGTCTCCCTCTCTTGTAGGGAGAGGTGTGTCCAGGTTTTGACCGACACACCTTGTTTACTCCACCTTCTCCAAAACTGGCATCCCATTCCCCTCATCACCCCAAAGTACGAGTCTGTCTGTCTGCCTCTGGTTTGTTTGCTCTGGGTGTGTTGGAAACCTCTGTTCTCCATTCCTGATGATGCAGTAAATGTAGTTAAAAGGTTATTGATCTGTCCTTCCCACAGGAGAATGGATCCAACAATCAACATATCGATGATTTGTTTGACATTCTCATTAAGAGTGGAGGTAAGAAAACATCCTCTTTGATTTGTATTTGACTGTTATGCATAGTAAGCCTGAAATTCTGTAGCCGTTTTTTTTTTAAAAAGTCGTTTACTGGTCTCTTTTTGCCTGGTCTGCATTTTGTCTTCTACATCTGGAGCAGAGATCTCAGCTGGGTTCAAGGCCAACCCAGACCCTTCCCTGTCAGACCTACACTCCAACCCTCCCACTCCCTCCCCACCCGCCTCCCCTCTGCACCTCTCACCCCTCACCCCTCCCCCTGACCCAGTGCGTTCCCAGCAGCCCGCTGACGGCCACGAACGCCCCTGCTTAGGAAGCGGGCGTCTGGAAGACTTCCTGGAGAGCACTACCGGGACTCCCCTGCTCGGGGTGGAGCCCGATGGCCCACTGACGCTGATCGATGACCTCCACAATCAAATGCTGAGCACTTCCAGTATTCTGGATCATCCACCTTCCCCAATGGACACTGGCGACCTGAGCTTCTCCCCCCATCCCTCCAGCCTGGACTTCGAAGACCCCACCCTAGATGGCATGGATTGGCTGGACATATCCATGTGCGGTGGGAGCAGCTCGGGGGGCACGATTCTGATCCCTCTGGCCTCCCACACGCCCCCCAGCGTTTTCTCAGCAGACTTTTTGGATGGTTCAGACCTGCAGCTCCATTGGGACTCCTGCTTGTAGCTCTTGGTCTTAACTGCTCAGCAGATGCAACACAACGTAGCACCTTCATCGTTATACTGTGTACAGGCTTTTCACACAAACACTCCAACCCACATGCTGAATATGCATATGCTGAAAAACGTTTTTCTTCATGTTCCACCAGACTAGTGTGTGTTTGACGGGTCTAAAGCACTGAGTGTTCCCTCCCCACCACCTCGACCACGCGCACCTGTCCTCACAGTGCACCGCACTGATGTCTTTGCCAACAGAGAGACCAATCTATAGTCCCTGCTTGCTCTCCTCCTCTCTCTGAGGAACTCTGCACATCCATGAAAGGCCCTTATATCTCCAACCAAAAAAAAAAAAAAAAGTTCTGGACCAGCCGTCTGGCTGACTGTTTGCCCAGTGAGGAATCTTCGGGTTCTTGATTGCAAGCCTCACAGCTGGTTGGTCTCACGAACGCTCACGTGAACACACAGCACTCTGGTTCCTGGGGGTCTCTAAAACATGGGGGCTTTGGGGGTTATAGTTTAATGAAAGATGTCCCTCTATCAGATAGTGTTTGAATGGGTTACCCATGCCATGTCGCTGTCGATCCGCGATACTGTTTTCCCTGCTGGCACTGATGGAGTTTGGGTTGTACTCTCATGGGAGGAAGAATTTAGGAGAGACGTCTATTTCCTGATCTCTCTAAATGTGGCTTTGCAGCAGCTTCCAACATGCCAGTGCTTCCAACTTTGCACTTAAGCTGACCTGACTAGTGTTCTGGCCTAAGGAAACCTCCCAATCAAATGAACTTAGCTGGGAACTGGGTTTGGTGATGTTCACCAGAACTCTATGCATTGCTGTATTTGAGGTACATATTATTGACTAAAGCCTTTTTCTTCTCTAATTGTGTAGATGAGCTGGTGGAGGTCATGGGTGGGGTTCAGGTTTCAGAGTATTTGGAAATAATTTTTAAAAAAATAAAAAGAATGGAAAGAAAAAAGATTTTTTTGGGTTGTTTGCCTCTTTTCATTCTAAAAAATAGATCACCATGCAAATGAATGGTTGCAGGACATATTGCACAGGTTTGTCATTTCATTATAGAAAAATAATTACTCAGTGCATTACTATTAAATGTCCAGTGGAGGGAGATAAAGTTAAATTTGTAGCCCTCCGACGACCATAAGGTTTCGTCGACATTTTGAATAGACTGATATCATCATGTTAAAGTATGTCATGTTAAGACATCCAGTTGCAGTATTTTTACAGGTAGACTCTTTACACTTTATATGCCAATTTGGAATGAAGGGTGCAAATATATTTAGAAACTTCAAATATACATTAAATGTATTATTGTGATCTACAAATAGGTGCGCCTAAGAAATTCTTTCTTTATAAATAATTACTTTATAATCTTGATTATCATAGTTATCATACAGATATTTTTGAGTTGACACGAATGCTCAGGCTGACAAACAAGTTCTCCAAGATCTAGAAGAGAACTGACCCTCTGAGAAAAACCTGTTTCTGTTACGCATGAGTTCTCTACACACTGTGATGCCCTTCTCTTAACATTCTGTGACCAGCACCACAAACCAAGAATAATTTGTAATCTGTAATCTACAATATCTTTCAAAATAATCTCTTGAAAACACCAAAATCCAATAACACTCATGCTAACATTGTGCTTCAGGCATTTCTGTTCGTGTGATGCGTGCGATTCTTTTCCTAGTTGTTCAGAAAAGCCCTGTCCTGTTTGTTTATACACACACACACATATATATATATATATATATATATATATATATATATATATACATTACATTTATATATATTACATTTACACAGCAACACACACATATATATGCATGCCAATTTTCCAAATATTCAAAATATAAAATATATAAAATTCAAATGCTGTGTGAAAATATAAAGACTGCCAAATGTGAAGTTATCATATTCAAATGAATACTCATTCCATACTGAAGATGATTAAAATCACTTTAAAATACATATAAAGAGGAATGAAAACAGCATTGAAAGTTATTTAGATATAAATCATGCATTGCTGTAGATACAATACACTTGAACTGCAGGATTCCCTGTGACATCTAATTTTATTCTTTCCCTCCCCCACATTTGGAAATCTTGGGAGTTTCCGTCAAGTGTTTTCAGAACAAAGACAAGATTGCAAAGTGTTTACATCAGGGATAAACACTTTAACAAATATTCTCCCATGTAGAAAGTCTGAGGTAAATCATGCGTGAAAAAATCTGGATTCATTTGTACCAGGAAATGACATCACTTTGCAGAAGCTACAAGGTCAGGGTCTGGCCCAGGTAGGTTTAAACTTTTGTCTTTGCATAGGTTGTATATAATAATGAAGCAACATGATCCCTCCCCTATTGTCCATGCAAATGATAAAATGTCACAGTTGGTCAATGTCTGCGTGAGACCTTTGAGCTAATCTCACGCATATGAGGAGAAAGTATTGTGAATTCCAGATTTGTGCTCTGGATCATTACATTAATGCCTTTGTGTTAGACTTGGAGCTCTCTGCTGCTCTCTCTCTCTGCTGGTGTGTGAGAACAGCTAAGATGAGCTGCATCACAGTGGAATCTCAACTCAACTGTCTTCAGTTTGGTGGAGCTGAAAAAAAACCATGAAAAGAACAGGACCCATGGGAGGGATTGTGTGGTAGGATGGAATGATTTTAAATGCCAATTCTCTTTTTATAGATTCAGACTTCTGAAAACACTTTAAATGTGCAGTTTAGCAAAGGTTGAGATAAAAAGTTTTTTTTATTCATTTAGGACATTCACGGTTGCAGTTCTTCAACAAAGATAACAGATGGATAAAAGTCACGAGATGTCACCAGCAATACTGCAACCTTTGGAACCTTTATTGACCACATGATTCAGGAAAAAACAGATGTTCTAGGACCTCTCGTGGTAAGGACCTGCAGAAAACGAGTCTGTGGTCACCCAGTCCCAGAGGCTAACACACATCCCTAAATGAGAGCTGACGAGCGGAGATTCCCTCTGGTTCAGATCAGAGAATCGTACCCGCTTTGCATTGCTGTTCTTGCTAATTGATCCTCATGTTATACAGTATATGCTGTACACATGGCCAAGATGATCATGATACAGTCTCACTCGATGTGGGGAGAGATGCTGATGTGATGCAGACGTTATCTGTGTACGTTAGTTAATGTAGCCAGGATGAAGCCTAATCTACACTAACCTTCCCACTCAGTCTGGGGGTGTGGAGGGGCAGACTGAGCGGGTGGAGGGCAACAGCAGATTTAGATAATCAAGGTGCCCTGTAAGATCTGCTGCTCTGCAAGATCTAGACTCTCAGACGGTGACTTCTGTCTTGCTGCTGCTCTGGTAGGCCTTCTGCCTGGGTAGGTAATGATATGCTCCATAGGCCGCGGGCTGTGAGAAAACCTCAGGCAGCGTGTCTGTGCTGTAGCGCCCCCTGCTGCAGTAGGTGTGTTGGTGGCTGGAGTGCACAGGCTGTGGGACCTGCCGGTGGACACGCTTAGGCCTGGACTCCCACGTTCTGAAGGCAGAGCCGGACAGCAGGGGCTGTGCAGGGGTGTTTGGGGTGCGCGTTACCTTCAGCTGGCTGGCGGGGATGGAAGTGGACAGGGGTGAGTGGATGTCCTGGCTCAGGAAGGCCTGGTGCATGTAGGGCTTGGCTTTGAGCACATAGGGTTTGTCCTGGCGCGTGTACGTTTTGTCTTTGGGTTGCACAACAGGGAAGGGTTGGAAGGGTGCTGGTGGGTTTTGGTACTGAGAGAGGTCCATGAGGGGATAGCTCTTATAGTATCCTCTGGCAGCAGTGTCTGCTAAAGAGAGAGAGAGAGAGAGAGAGAGAGAGAGATCTGTATGAGAAGTAAGAACAGATATCAAGGAGTAATATAGATAAGATCTCTTGTTCAAGAGGTTTTCCCAACAGCTTTAACAAACGATTGTTTAATAGCAAGAATCAAGTCATGGTAAAACTGTCCATAGTAATCAGCCATGCGTTGACCAATGGGAGCTTGAGGATTGGAACTGAATTCAGTCGAGCCCTGTCCTAATAAATCCTTTGCTGGGCCAGAAGTCTTGATGCGTAAAGGCCTAACTCAAAGAGATGTGAGCTCTATAATATAAAGACTTGGGTGGGACAGTGAAGCCATGTTGCATTCGCAGTAGAGGGACCACTGAGTTCACTCAGGTCAACAGACATTAAAAGGTGTGCACAGAGCAGCAGTCTGGGATTAAAATGAGCACAGCTGTACTGTGTCCTTCCTTTGTTACTACAGCTTCCTCTAAAGGTCATGTGATAGCCAGAAGTTCTTGAACACATACCGCTGTGTTCTCATTAGGGTCCCCCTATTCACTCATATGTTTTACAAGCCAGTTATCATTTTCCACTGTGCGTATTGAGACACTTAACAAAACTGTGAGGCTGGGACTTCAAACAGACAGCAGTCTTTATGTATACCAGAGGAGCTGTGATCTGACCTTTCATCTCAGACTGTGACTGCATTGTAACACTATTGCAAAGGCCGTATATTCTGACAATAGAGGAAGTGCAGTAATACAACAATGAATGTATATGTTTGGTTTGGTTTTATTCTCTTTTTGTAGTGTGGAACTGAGTTTTTTGTAGTTAATAGAGTGTAGTACTGTTTTACCATAATTGTGGAGTGTCTTAGTTCCCACCTTCCTTCTCCATCCCCCCTGTTAAGTCAGTTTTTCAAGCAGCTAAGTTTGGCACATTACAGGGAAAACATTACAGGAGCTTATGGATCTGCTCCTGGAACAACATAACAATTTAGCATTCTGGACCACGGCCCTCCAGCAAAGGTTTAACACCAAACCACCAGCACCAGTCAAGCAGCTGCTCCCTGACAGGCGAAGGCTAAAGGGAGAGTAAATAAGCATGTGGTGCTGGTGGAGGCGATGGGCGTAGCGGTTCAACAGGCACACCGGGCATCCAGGAAGACTGTGCAGGAAAAGCTGGTGTTTCTACACTGCCTGATCGCGGTGCTCCCAGTTAACCGCAACCGCAAGCCCTCAAGCAGCTGCTGCTGAACTCTTCGCCAGCGTAAAGGCTCCACAGAGAGCAGCAAAGCACTATGGGATGTGGAGGATCGACGAGGAGATGACATGCCGAACAGCCCCTGAGCCAGTGACGGTAGATCGACCGGTGCGCTGGAAATAGGGACTGCATGGCAACACTGAGAATGGCGCATCAAATGGGAGTCAACACCCATCCAACAACGTGAGCCGAGTCACATGAGACAGAGGAAGCAGCTCCTGGTCGTGGTGGAGGTTCTGACCCGAGAGCCCAAGTTCTGGTTTGTAACGTTGCAAGATGCACGGACAGGACAGGGGTGGAGCAGAGCTGGGAAGTCAGGGCTCCCTGGGACTGTGGCCTTGGTTTTCTGTTGGGGAAACCAGCAGCTCTGGAGGAGGTGAACACGACGTAGATCTCTGGGTGCGGTAGATTTATGGGTGCATGAGTAGATCTCTTGGTGCAGTAGATCTCTGTGTGCATAAGTAGATCTCTGGATGCGGTAGATCTCTGTGTGCATGAGTAGATCTCTTGGTGCAGTAGATCTCTGGATGCGGTAGATTTATGGGTGCATGAGTAGATCTCTTGGTGCAGTAGATCTCTGTGTGCGTGAGTAGATCTCTGGATGCGGTAGATTTATGGGTGCATGAGTAGATCTCTTGGTGCAGTAGATCTCTTGGTGCAGTAGATCTCTGGATGCATTGTTATGCTGAAGTGCTAGAGGAGCTCCACTAAGTGTTTCAGGAACTGAACATGCAGCACCAGTGCTGGTTGGTGGATCAGCACCCACATCACCACCACCACTATGCAGTGGGCAGCAGACAGCACGGAGGACACCAGCAGTGTGTTAGGAGGCACAGAGGAACTATACCCAGACCATAGAATCAACACCCAAAAATGTCGAAAAAGTGCAACCTCCTGCAGTGGCATAGGAGCTTCCTAGGACTCAATGACAGCAGATGGTTTAGAGACAGATCCAGGAAAGATGAATGCAGTGAAGCAATGTGGTCTATCGCCATGGAGCATTCGTGAGCTGCAGAGTTTCCTGGGTTTGGCGTCATGCTTACCACCGTTTCATGTACAGGTCTGCTGATACGACCACACCGCTACACTGGCTCGCAGCAAAAGGGGCTGCATTTCAGTGGGACGAGGAGGCCGAGCACACGTTTGCTCCTCTGCATGCTCAGCTGTGTGAGGCACTAGTGCTAAACGTGTCCTACTGCGTGTCCTACCTACACTGTAACGCCGAGGCCCTTTCCCACCGCCTGTGCACCTTTCAAGAACGCCAGTTCTGCTGAGCTCTCCTGGCAATGCCGATGGCTACGAGCAGGATGAAATCTGGTTTGGGAAGACACTATATGCTGGCTGGGATAGCCTCCAGATGTGTGGTTAGCTGCTGCACTGCATGTGGGAAGAGCCGGTTCCTGAGTTGTATGTGAGGCGACTGCTCAGGCTGAAGAAGGTTGTGCTGGGCATGTTGCACGGGCCAGCTGGCGTGGGGTCCTTTGACACAGGGGAGACTCTGGAGTGGTTATGGAAGAGGTTCTTCTGGCCAGGCTAATGCACAGACACAGATCTCTACGTGCCCTACTGCAGCCAGAAAGGGCTGCCGTGTCAGGTGCATGCTGTGCTTCAGAGAGAATTCCCATGGACATCCTGGGCTCATTGTCTAGCGTCGGCTCCAGGAACTGCTGTGTCCTTGTGGCCTTGGACTATTTCACTAAGTAGCCTGAGGTATATGGCAGACCAGAGCTTGGCCAGATGGTGACGCCGCTAGTTAAGTAGTTTTCAGGTGCTAGTGGAGCTCTAGCTCTAGTAGTCAGAAGTTATGTGGAGTGTGGAGGAAACATGGAGGACGGGGTTAGCTAAGGCTAAAGGCTAAACCCACACTGGCTAGTGCTACCTAGCATGTGTCGCAACTCCTCAGCATCAGGCCACAAAGTGCTCCAGCAGGTGGTGAAAACTGCCCAACATATCACAAGCCCCCAGTTATCCACCATTGACAACATTCATTGTAAGTGCTGCCTGGATAAGAAACATCATCAAGGACGTTTCACATTCTAACCATGGACGTCTTCCATCTGGCAGGTGTTCCAGGGGCCTCCACTCTACCACCAGCTCACTCAGGAGGAGCTTCTTCCCAGAGGCTGTTACCCTGCTGAACTCAACACTGCCACGTAATCACATCACTGCACTCACTGCACTGTTACTATACTTTATGTCCTAGTATCACCTAGTATACTATACTTTATGTCCTAGTATCACCTAGTATCACCTAGTATACTATATTTTATGTCCTAGTATCACCTAGTATCACCTAGTATACTATACTTTATGTCCTAGTATCACCTAGTATCACCTAGTATACTATACTTTATGTCCTAGTATCACCTAGTATACTATACTTTGTCCTAGTATCACCTAGTATCACCTAGTATACTATACTTTATGTCCTAGTATCACCTAGTATACTATACTTTATGTCCTAGTATCACCTAGTATACTATACTTTATGTCCTAGTATCACCTAGTATACTATACTTTATGTCCTAGTATCACCTAGTATCACCTAGTATACTATACTTTATGTCCTAGTATCACCTAGTATACTATACTTTATGTCCTAGTATCACCTAGTATACTATACTTTATGTCCTAGTATCACCTAGTATACTATACTTTATGTCCTAGTATCACTGCACTATTCGTGTTTGCAGTCTATTACTGCCCTATTGCTAAAACTCATAAGTGCATCTTGAAGTAAATCCTGAACTTTAACCAACTGTACTGGCTAGAATACACTCAATGAGAAGATGATCAAGCACATCTGTAAGAGGCTCTGGGTAAGCGCATTTGCTAAATGGCAAAAATGTAAATGTGACTTAATAAATTAACCAATAATGAAACAACATGGCAGTTTCACACTTGCCTATTCAAAATGTATCTTAATCATACCATCAAAATGAATCTTTATCAGGGAATAAATAACCTTGATTATATGAATTAATTAAAAGGCAGAGGAGCTTCTTAATCTGGTATGTTTTAAGATGCGGCAGAACATCCATATAAGTTTGGTACATTTCTGTCATGTGCTTTCCGTTAATAGCTTCACTGGGTTTTGCTTGTAACTTGTGTTCCCTTCATTTATTATACATTAGACTACCAGGGGGATTTGACTCGATGCCAGTTGAAAACTGTAAGGAGATTCTAAAGAATGACACATCATCAGGGCATGTAAATAATAGATTATACAGCATTTACAAGAATGTAAGGATATTTACCTCATATAGATATGGTGAAGGGGTGGATATGATGCACGCCTGGATCACTAGGTTTCTGTTACCACTGGACCTGTGAGATCTAGGACAACCTAATGCCCTTGTCCTACGATTATGTATGGATTCTACAATATGCAATATACATCTCTCTCAAAGATCCATGCCAGGAAAAAGAGTAATTAAATAAAACACAAAAAAACCCGACAACAAGTAATGTTCTGATTATATTACAAGGTTTGACTTTTGTTGATTGTAAAAGATCTAATGCTAAAGCAATGAGCTAGAACATGCCGTACTGGTCCCTTACAGGCACAGAGTGGGCGGAGCCTGTTCTCTTACACTTAGCATGAGGTTATTGCTGATTTGATACTGTTGGGAAAGTCTCATCACAGTGTATCCGTGGTTTGTGCTAGCAGGCATTGGCGAGTCCATGTCTACATCGGATGCCTATTAGATCTTTTGTAAGAGCACAGTATGTCATGTAAACCTGCACATGTGTGACTGCTAGTCAGTATAAATGATCTGCTTTAGCCAGGGGGAGTACAGGTCATGTATGTGGTCCTGGAACAAACCCTGGACCACTCCACTGAGGGGCTTCCTAATTCTAGTCCGAAAGAAAGAAGAGAAACAGTCTCTTTGGTTCAGGTCTTAAACGAGTCACTGCTTCTTTTTGTGAATTAAATATTTAATTATCTAAATGATAAATGAACTACATGATGAACATTAAAAAAGGTTTGTTTCAAAAGTGAATAGAAAATGGCTGCCAGTATTCCCCCTGACTACCGCTTCACCTTTTCATGCTCAGCGTGATTAGTTCACTTACCAACAGCCTTCAGCGAGGCATATTTGTTAACGACGGCGCCCGGCAGGTTAGAATTCCTTTGGGGGTGAGGCAGTCCAGCCATGGAGATATACGAAGGGAAAGCAGCATAGTTGAGGTGGTACTGCTCTTGAATGGGAGAAAGAAGCAACATGGAAGAGAGCAGACTTTAAAAGATATAAAATAACAAACACACCTACTGGTAGTGACATTCGTTACTAGGTTCTGTAGCTGTGTTTCCCGGGTCTGCTCCCCCTGCACACTGTGTGTGGTACCAGAGGGAACATGTATTGAGCCGCTCTGCACTGACGCTGACACACATTTACACAGGCATGCGCAAGCTTTTGTGCACCTGATCAAAAGGACATTGCAGTATATCTGTCTGTATGTGGATGATGGATTACAAGCACAACTATTATATATACAGTATATACCAGTTATATATAAATATATATAATATATATATACTATTATACTGTATACATATACCAGCTCTGGGGTTGATGACCCACACAGGTAGAACTATTTCACTCCCTTGACAGAGCAGCTCAGTGGAGGATATACATCATAGTTCATATACTTCCTTCCTGGGTTTGTGTGTATGCTGTTTTCATCTTATTGATGTCCCAATGAGACTGTCATCTCTATTTATGCTTCCTCATCACATTCCCTGTGCTGCCATGCTGAGCTGTGTGTATGTGTGTGTGTGTGCATGTGCATCTCAGTGGTTTAATGCCCATAATTGTGAACTGCACTATTGGGGTATTTGAATTTTCGTTCATCTGAACAAAAGAATACAAAATAATACCTCCTCACTACACAGAGAGCTAAACTACTCACACTTTTTATTTAAATAAAAGTCTAATAAGACCAAGAGCACTAGCTGACATATATGGTGATGATTTCTGAGTGTGTCGCTTGCATGTAAACGCCGTGTGTGTGTGTGGACGTGTGCATGTAAACGCCGTGTGTGTGTGTGGACGTGTGCATGTTTGTAATTCTCAGCAGACCAATCAACTAGATTAAATCATGATATTGTGTGGGCACTCTTGCAAGGTAACAACCTAAAAACAGCACAAACTGTGAGGGCAGATCTAAAGTGGACGCTTTAGCTGGTGGGGTGCGTGATGTCGCTCTGCCCCATTTTACCCACTTTACCCACCCAGTCTGGCCACGGCACGTATTGACCACAGAAATGTAGCACAGGGCACTCAGAGAAGCCTGTACTGCCCCAGTCCGGGTGGCCCACTTCTGCGCTGGAGTGCCAGCACGAACAGGACGCTAATGCAATTAGTGGATATCGCCTCCTTTCCTTTCCTGTTTGTTCCATTGCTGGTTAGCTGCATCTCATTAAACAGGACACAGTGTGTCGACCTGGCGGAGGGGCGAGCGTCTCTTCTTCCTAAGTGGATTGGCACTGCACAATTGGTGTGGGAGGATGTTTCGTCAGTGGAGTGTAGAGTGCATGGTATCCACATTGTAATTATGATTAACATTGTATTTATGCATCTCAGGCAGTACTCGCATGGCAAATTGGCTGTTTGATGTGCGGTTATGTGTATTAATCTCATTGGCAGAACCCCTTTTCTCCTTTTGGTTCGGAACACTGATGCCGCCTCCCAGACTGTGAAGGATCCTGGGGATGGAGCTGCAGTACACACCCCTGCAGTCCCAGCGGTCACACTAAGCACCCTGTACCGTCACTCCGCCCGGCAGCGTTTAGTAATGGCAGAGTGTTAATGCAGAGACTAATGAGGAGCACTGCCAGGCACAGCCATCTCTCAGGGAGTCTGATACACGCCCATGAACTGCCATCAGACCACCATGTGCATACAGCTAAATACTATTCAGGACGTAGGAAAGGGTCCCCTATGCATGTTAATATCCTCGTTAGTTATTAATAAGTAAACGTTTTGAAGTCAAAACCCTCTTAAGAAAGCCCAGGGCTGTAGTAATAGTTTTTGATGCATTATACAATTATTTTAAGCCTGTATATATTCCAGATAATACAGAAGTGAAGGAGTAGTACTATAACTTCTGTGTTCACGCATCTGTGCTCATGTGACTTACACAGCACTTCCTTGGCTCTGCAGCACTATTTCTATGACTTAATGAGAAAGCAAAGACATTTCACTGTATTCTGGCTGTATGCGTATAATATTCTCATGTTTACATTATTTGTTACATTCATTAGGGTAGCGGCACAACAGGAGTGCATGTATGGAAACGTGATTTAACAACAAAGTGATCTGTTGTCCGTATGAGTTTCAAAGAAAAGTGCTCTTCCAGTCCTGAGCATGTGCAGTACAGATGCACTAATGTGGGGCGTGGGACACTGAGCGTGTGCAGTACAGATGCACTAATGTGGGACGTGGGACACTGAGCGTGTGCAGTACAGATGCACTAATGTGGGGCGTGGGACACTGAGCGTGTGCAGTACAGATGCACTAATGTGGGACGTGGGACACTGAGCGTGTGCAGTACAGATGCACTAATGTGGGACGTGGGACACTGAGCGTGTGCAGTACAGATGCACTAATGTGGGGCGTGGGACACTGAGCGTGTGCAGTACAGATGCACTAATGTGGGACGTGGGACACTGAGCGTGTGCAGTACAGATGCACTAATGTGGGGACGTGGGACACTGAGCGTGTGCAGTACAGATGCACTAATGTGGGACGTGGGACACTGAGCGTGTGCAGTACAGATGCACTAATGTGGGGCGTGGGACACTGAGCGTGTGCAGTACAGATGCACTAATGTGGGACGTGGGACACTGAGCGTGTGCAGTACAGATGCACTAATGTGGGACGTGGGACACTGAGCGTGTGCAGTACAGATGCACTAATGTGGGACGTGGGACACTGAGCGTGTGCAGTACAGATGCACTAATGTGGGGCGTGGATGGACTGCAGTAAGTGTAATGCTTCCATCTCCCACCACATAACACGCTTACAGCCCTGAAGCTTCCTGACCAAATAAGGCTTTGATGCATGCATATATGAATGAGAACTGTGAGATGAAGAGTTGGGCACATGTGTGTCTGTCTCTGAAACATATGCTGTTTCACACATGTGGACGCAAACGTTGATCTGTTTACCAACTGCGTAAGGTGAGCTCTCACCTTGATCAGAGAGATTAGGCCCACAAACATGGCCGAAGGGCTTGTTCTGTGTGCCTGATCCACCATTTTGTCTACTGGCTCATTCTTAGTTGTTTGATAATATACGTTTGTTTTGAAGCACAAAACGTTCTAGATAAATAGCCAAGATTAGACACATTTCACACTATTTTAGAGTTCAGATTAAAGAAACCTTCAAGATGCCAGGCATCGTGGCACGACATTTTAAAAAATTCCCTCCTTGCTGCACTGATTTACAGAAAACAGATCAAACATGGAGGGGCTGAGGATGATGAGAATGATGGTGAGAGAGAGCGCTCAGAAAACAAGAACATGGCTAAAAAAGACGAGGGAGGAATAAATCAGTGAACTACATGAGAGGAACAAAGAATTTGGAGCCCAAAGTTGGAGAATGGAGGTGGGTCTGTTCTCCAAACAGGAAGAGGAGATGAATGGAATCACAAGAATTGATCATCAGTGACAGAATTTCCTTTCTTACAGTAATTTTGGGCTTATTTCAGGAGGTGGTATCTTCCCAGAGCAGTATAAGATATTTCACTATTTCTATTATTCCTTTATGTCACAAATAGTTCTTAACCCTTAACAGTGAGAAGAGCAGGTACAGCCCAGACAAACGCCACTAGCATCGTCCAAAATCCATATGAAATATTGGAAGGTCATCAACATACAGTATATAGGATGCAACAGCATACAACTTACATAAACAGAAGTAACATGGACATAACACTGCACATAACACAATTACCACTTCCTACTCTCTCCTGCTCTCTTACCTATTATGTATTATTGCACTTTAGATTACAGTCCATTTTTACTACGCAACCTGAAGAGAGTCACATAGTTTAAAATGCCACTGCAGACACGAGCTGACCAATGCAGCTACGGTTTCACTGAATATGATGTTCACCCACTGTGATATGGGCTACATTACCAGGTCATGTCCCTTTATAGAAGCCTGGCCATTACTTAGCCAGTGGGGCTTGCGCACACTGTTGTAAATCCCTGTCTTTGCATACGAGGCAGTGCGCTTGGCTTCTATTCTCAGCGCCTTTTTACTTCGATCAACATCTACACAGAGAAAATGTCAGGTTGCTGGGAGCGGCAGCGTTACACGTCACCTTCCCTGAGAAAGCTCTTTGAAAACCGCCATGACAACAGTGGTGCTGGTCCTTAATCCCCACGCCATTACTAAGAGGTCGCTGAGGTGTATGCAGTAGATGTGAACAGTCACACACATTAAACTCCCTTAAACACCACAGAGCGAAACTAATCCCTGCCATGAAGCAGCGAGGAAGGAGTGCCTCTTAAGGCACACACAGGCTCGGGATTACAGCACTAATCCCACATCAGTTTGAAACCTTCCGCACCTTAACCATGCACAAATCCACCAATGGTAGCATGTGCAGAGCAGTCAGCCTGCGTTGCATATGCAAATGAAGTTGAGTGATGAGTTGAGTGTTACAAAAGTGATGAGACTTCTGCAGCTGCACAGCTATGGTCTCACAACATCTCCGTTTCTCCTTCTTCTTCCTCAAACTTCTTCATATCTCTCCATGTATCTTTCTCTCCATCACACAATAGGATCTGAGCCAGTTGAGACACACTAGCATCACACATTACTCACAGAAGTTCTCCAGTCCTTTCACTTGATGCTCCGTACCGCAGCTCTCCTGCTTCACGGCCCACAGCCCATCACCCACATGACCTCTTACCCACCCAGCATGCACCGTCATCATAACCTGGGGAAACGTCCCTTCCCCACACCCTGATGGTCCAGACAAATGGACATTCACAAGCACTGAAGCGTCTCTCAGCTGCCAAGTGATGCGTGTGGATGTGCGCAAAGAAGCCCTCAACTCTCCTCAGAGCTTTATGGTACAAGACCAAGCTGCCATTTTCCTCACTGCATTCAGTGCACTAATACTTTATATATCCGAGACTGTAGGTGACTATAATTGATCGGTGCCAACCTTTTGCACTCGGTCGGGAAAACGAGTTTGTAAAGTGTGAAGGAGCCGTGCCAGAGTCCGGGCGTCTCTCACCGCCGCGCGGGACCCCAGACGAGACGCCGCTGCTGGAGAGAGGTGGAGAGCAGGGTCCGACCCCGGGGTTCACCTCCGCACCTGACTGCTTCAACAGCTCCTGCAGGTTCCTGTATGACAGCGAGAGGAAGACACATCAGCAAAATTTTCAGAAGATTTTCGTGTGACTGCATCCAGCATATCTGCACTCTGCTTTAACAGGTTATTACGGCAGAATGAATGGCTCGGGAGGAGAGAGGACTCCGTTTGAGTGGCTTAAGGAATACCTGTCTCAGCTTTGTGATCACTGACTTGTGAATCACTGGCTTGTTAGGACTGATTCATTTTTACTATTGTCATAACAAATAGGTTGTAATTTTTCATAGTTTAATTTGTCAAACATTTTAATTTATTATGTATTTGTTACTTATTTTTTTGTAATATTTTTATGTAGCAAAATACTATGATCATTTATTGAAAGAGCTTTCAAAACCTTTCCAAGCCTAGCACTGTCTTTAACTCTGGTAATGGCGTTGACCAAGCACCATTAGCTGGGTTTCCCTCCAGACCTCCTCCCTTCAGGTAGACATGAGCACATCCTCCTCACTCCAACACACCCGATCACTGAAATCAGAGGATGTACTGGGATTGCTCTTAATCACCTGTAGACTCATTAACAAATCAGCCACCATGGCACCTTGTCCTATTCCTTTGCACACACGGTTCACACGGTTCCACTGCTGACTCCCATGCTCTAACTTATGAAGTCACTTAATACGAGGAGGCGTGGATTTTGACACGCGGCGGATGCGTTCCTTGTCTTTAACTCATGACTAAGCCTGCCTCTCCTGACAGTCCACCCATATCGAAATGGTACAGGAACCTCAAGCATTGCAGAGTCCTTCCTGAGAGCCTTACAGGCTGTTCTGGCTTGGAAGACGAACTCTAAATGGGCTGTTTTGATCAGAAAGAGCAAGTGTGTGGTCCTTGGAGATACCACTTCTTTTGTGTGCCATGAAATTTGAAGAAGATCCTCCTTTAGTCGCTCCCGCAGTATCTTATATCTTGCCTCTTTCTTGCCTCTAAGCCTCTCTTTTTTGGACTGGTTTTCCCTTAACTATGCAGAGGATATTTTCTAGTTCACAAGTCCTTTACTTGCTGATATGAATATTAAAGTTACACAGCATCTGTTTTATGCACCAGCTCTATTTTAGAAAACTCTGCAAAAGAAAACTTTTTTTCTTATTTAAGACCAGCATTAATAATAGATACAAATGATCACCACTATTTTTAAATGCAAATAGCATAGCATGTTTCTGCCCATGAGTATGGTGAGGTGTATTCTGAACACTTCATACATTTCTACAATTTCTTTTACTCATTTCAGATATTCAACAGTAAACTGTTATTTCCCCCCCCAAAATAACCTATTAGCATTTCAGGAGTTTATGCATAACTAGACATTTCAATAAACCCAATGGGAGCTTAATGAAGGTTTCTGGTATTTAAATGGTTGAATAATTTCACAGTGGAGAGGTGATAATTGCACAGCACTGAGCAGGAAGAGCAGGTTGCCATGTTTGTCTTTGTTCCATCATTTCTTCCTTGCTTTGCTCGGAGGAACAACGTAACAGTCAAGCTAACTAGAAGCATCATACAAACCCGACACCACGTCTGGGAGGAGTGACCTTATCAGCAATTACTGTCTTTGAAGATCAGCTACGTGTCTTTTTATTTCAGATTCAAATCTGTTATTCTCCTCTTGTCCAATTCTGCTATATTATTCATAATCACTCTGAGACTTCAGCTTAATGACCAGTCATGCGCTTCACTTATTAACTTAATTAATCAGTTTTCACAGAGCCCTGTGTAGGCTGCATTTTACTAAGTACAAAACATCCAATAAAGAGTTTATCTCATTGTGGATCAAATTAATACAGCTACCCTGAAATTGGGGGAATTAGACAATGTAATCAGTAATGATGGGAATAGATTTAAAGAACATATGAGTGATGTATTAGAGTACTAAGATGGTATTTTGGACCTCATGTCTTCCAGTCTACATTGTATTGGCTGCATGCATTTTCGTCTATCATACTTCCTCAAATACATGCTGTCTCACTCTCTCTCTCTCTATCTCTGTCTCTCTCTCTCTCTCTCTCTCAACTCTTTATTTTGACACTAGCAAAAGATGTCACATCTTCTACTGTAGTTAAGCCCATTCTCATAATATGAACAATTTGAAGACCCGTTTCCCAAAATCAAATCAAAGTCAGTTTTCAATTAGAATGAAAATTGATCTTATCATCCTATTCAGTGACATGCCCAACTGTCACACTAATGTCCAATGACCCTTCAGTCGGGAAGATCAAGCTTGTAGCTGCGGACTGTAAAGCACACAATAATTGCAGTAAGGGTTTCCAGCACCACCACCCCCCAGCACCACTCCTCCCCCAGCACCACTCCTCCCCAAGCACCACTCCTCCCCCAGCACCACTCCTCCCCAAGCACCACTCCTCCCCCAGCACCACTCCTCCCCAAGCACCACTCCTCCCCCAGCACCACTCCCAAGCACCACTCCCCCCCCCACTCCTCCCCCCCCCCCACCACCACTCCTCCCCCAGCACCACTCCCCCCCCAGCACCCCCCTCCCCCCAGCACCACTCCTCCCCCAGCACCACCCCCCCCCCCCACCACTCCTCCCCCAGCACCACTCCTCCCCCAGCACCACACCCTCCTCCCCCAGCACCACTCCTCCCCCAGCACCACTCCTCCCCCAGCACCACTCCTCCCCCACCACTCCTCCCCCAGCACCACTCCTCCCCCAGCACCACTCCTCCCCCAGCACCACTCCTCCCCAAGCACCACTCCTCCCCCAGCACCACTCCTCCCCAAGCACCACTCCTCCCCAGCACCACTCCTCCCCAGCACCACTCCTCCCCAAGCACCACTCCCCCCCCAGCACTCCTCCCCCAGCACCTCTCACCCCCAGCACCACTCCTCCCCAGCACCACTCCTCCCCCCCCAGCACCCCTCCCCCCCAAGCACCCCTCCTCCCCAAGCACCACTCCTCCCCAAGCACCACTCCCCCCCCAGCACCACTCCTCCCCCAGCACCACTCCTCCCCAAGCACCACTCCTCCCCAAGCACCACTCCTCCCCCAGCACCACTCCTCCCCAGCACCACTCCTCCCCCAGCACCACTCCTCCCCCACCACTCCTCCCCCAGCACCACTCCTCCCAAGCACCACTCCTCCCCAGCACCACTCCTCCCCCAAGCACCCCTCCTCCCCAAGCACCCCCCTCCCCCAAGCACCACTCCTCCCCAGCACCACTCCTCCCCAAGCACCCCTCCTCCCCCAGCACCCCTCCTCCCCAAGCCCCACTCCTCCCCAAGCACCACTCCTCCCCAAGCACCACTCCTCCCCAAGCACCACTCCTCCCCCAGCACCACTCCTCCCCCAGCACCACTCCTCCCCCAGCACCACTCCTCCCCAAGCACCACTCCTCCCCAAGCACCACTCCTCCCCAGCACCACTCCTCCCCCAGCACCACTCCTCCCCAGCACCACTCCTCCCCAGCACCACTCCTCCCCAGCACCACTCCTCCCCAGCACCCCTCCCTCCCCCAGCACCACTCCCCCCCAGCACCACCCCCCCCCCAGCACCACTCCTCCCCCAAGCACCACTCCTCCCCCAGCACCACTCCTCCCCAGCACCACCCCTCCCCAAGCACCACTCCTCCCCAAGCACCACTCCTCCCCAGCACCCCTCCTCCCCAGCACCACTCCTCCCCCACCCAGCACCACTCCTCCCCCAGCACCACTCCTCCCCAGCACCCCTCCTCCCCAGCACCACTCTCCCCCAGCACCACTCCTCCCCAAGCACCACCTCCCCCCCCCAGCACCACTCCTCCCCCAGCACCACTCCTCCCCAAGCACCACTCCTCCCCAAGCACCCCTCCTCCCCCCAGCACCACTCCTCCCCCAGCACCACTCCTCCCCCAGCACCCCTCCCCCAAGCACCCCTCCTCCCCCAGCACCACTCCTCCCCCAGCACCCCTCCTCCCCAAGCACCACTCCTCCCCCAGCACCACTCCTCCCCACCCCTCCTCCCCCAGCACCACTCCTCCCCAAGCACCACTCCTCCCCCAGCACCACTCCTCAGCAGCACCCCTCCTCCCCAAGCACCACTCCTCCCCAAGCACCACTCCTCCCCAAGCACCACTCCTCCCCCAGCACCACTCCTCCCCAGCACCACTCCTCCCCCAGCACCACCTCCTCCCCCAGCACCACTCCTCCCCCAGCACCACTCCTCCCCCCAGCACCACTCCTCCCCAAGCACCACTCCTCCCCAAGCACCACTCCTCCCCCAGCACCCTCCTCCCCCTGTACTTTGGATGCAAGACCAAGTACAGCTCAGTTCATCCCAGCCACTGGAGCAGACATCACTACATCCCCTTCAGACCCTCCCGGGAGCTTCACAGCAGGTTTGAGCCGCTGAAGGCACAAAAAAGATTCACTCTACGAAAAAGTCCAGAACGACAGTGCGGTGATGAGCACAGTTTTGTCAGGGAGCACGCACCCTCGTGTTGCCCAGACGACAGAGGAGGACGGAGTAGAGGGAGGGGCAGGCAGGGGGCCAGGAGCGTGGAAATGTCAGCGCTCACCCACCACGCGTAGGAGACGGCACGCCTTCCGAATCAGAGAGACAGAAACACCTCCACACACGCAAACGCTCGCTCAGACACAACCCCCATGCCAGCAGGGCACCTTGTATTTATGTCAGTATAGTCTAGAACAGTTTTGTACCACAGCAGGGTGAGCAGGAGCGGAGGATACAGCTGCTGCAGCCAAGCACCGCGGATCTGAAGGGAGGAGGAAGGTTTTCCATATTTAATCATGAACATCTTTTCACATGTCAGCAGGGAAACACACCTGTCTGATGTTTGGGGGGGGGGGGGTGGCAAACATAGAGTTACAATGAAATCCCAGCAGCAAAGGGCACAAGCCTGTTTCAGGTGCTGCTCGTTAAAAAGAGAGACAGGGGGTGGGGGGGAGAGAGAAAAATACAGCAAATGATGAAGGAGGAGATGTTCAAAACCCCAAGTTAGAGGAGATTATGTTAATGCTGTCCTTCACCTCAGTCTACTGAGATTCATTGATCTCTGTTTATGCACTGGCTAGTTCCAAAGGGCCAAAACTTTTCTACAGCCATAGAGCATCTCTTTCATATAATGTGATTTTCAAAGCCCCGTGTTCCCCTCAGGACTCGCTCACAGAGACATAACAGAAGAGAGTGGCAGACTCTGCCCGACATGCTAATTCTCTCCATTCTATGGCTGCAGGGGTCTTATTGTATGTTACAGTCATGCCCTTGTTCCCAGTCTGCTCATTAATGTGTGATCTGAACCGTGCCCTCTCGCCCTTATATGTCATCACTGGAGTGTTTGATTTAGGTTGAATTATGCCTTGGTGGTTGGGCAAATACCTCAGGTGTATGTAATGCTATTCTCTCCCTCCTCAAATGATGTTAAAACACCTACCCAACTGGCATAACTAAAGAAATATGAGATGATGCCTTAGAGACATGTCCACATAGACATAAATGGAATAGATGTTCTGTGGTTATTCTGTCTTTACCATTTCACCTCCTGTTAAGTATTTTTAAAGATTTATTTTAAAGGAGTTTGCAGTAATAATATTCATGTCACCAAGGTAATAGTGGCTAACAGAAATTTTAAGTGTCATTCTTTGGCTTTTCCCAGCATCTACAGACGTACTCTGAAGCCCAGCGAGGGCATCTGACAAAGACATGTCAGAGAGAGCAGCCAAAGTGCAGTGGGAGCTCTGTGAGGAAACGCTAATCCTGAGAGAAGTGTGCTTAATCTGCACAGCGTCTTAATCTTGAGAGGACTTCTAATCTTGTGAGAAGAATTAATCTCGGAAGCAGTGCTGAGCAGCGCTCTATTTCAGAGAGGCGTTCACCTTAGAAAATAACAAATCTGCCCAGGGTTTTTTTGCTTCCCCCAGAACGTGAGCATCTCTGAAGGGGTTTGCATTGTTGTGTTATTAGAATATCCCCTAAGACCCTGAGCAGAGTAAGGGCAGAACGAAATCTCTTTTTCCATTTTCCATACTCCTGACAGGTTATCTGGTTTTCAGTGTGCTCTTCAATATTCAAAATGATGAGGACAAATGTGATTGGATGTAAATGGAGGCAGAGAGTGGAAGAGAGATCTGTATGAGGGACTACAAAGCCAACAGTTTGCTGAAAGCCTGCGGGGCCCCAGAGAAATAATGACCGGGAAAATAATTGCAAAAAAGAAAAAGAGCCTTTTGTACAATCTATGTTATCATTCAATGAGAATTATAATGTCTTTTAAGATAGATCTTCCCATTAGCTTGTTAAATAGGCTGAACTGCTCCATATCCTACAAAATCTCTATAGAACACCCTCTATAAAATCTATCTACTTTGCTTTTTTTTTACAGGGAACTGATCATTAGAAGCAAGGAGAGCCTACATTGCATTGCAGTAAATAAAGATTATCATTAACCTTTAACCAGAGACACAATGCTGAACACAGTACTGGAGAAGTGACCTCTTAGGCCACTGCAAAACCAGTAAGGTTTTACGTCAGGCTTTTCTATCTTCAAATGCACTCGAATGACGAAACAGCCAAGCACTTACAGGGCTTCCATTTGGGACCCAGCATAAACCTACCTTGAGTTCCCACGGTCATTCTGCCCACCACGTCTCCTCTCCAGGCCCAGTTTGGTGAAGATGCCAACCAGAACCATGACAGCCACCACCCCACAGATCATGTAGACGATCAGATGTGTGCCGTCACGCTCATGCTCTGGCTGCACGTCGCTGATGGGCTCCACAGGTTTGCCCGTATTGGCCCAGATTGGCGTATCGTAGTTGGAGCAGGAGGTCTGGTCCAGCCGGTGCTGGTGGAACTGGCAGCAGAAACGGTAGAAGCAGGTGCCACAACAGTACAGGAAGATTCCAGCGTTGCAGTTAAACGGAGGGTCCCACTGGCCCATCACATCATAGTAGCCCTGGCAACGGGTCCCTGCGTGAGGGACTGTTTCCTCCTCCACTTCTGCTACAGGTGAGCTGAGGGTTAAAGCTCCTTCTGATGTCACAGACGTCGTCGTGTGATCCACTGTCTGATTGGTCAATTGCATGTCCATCTCTGTGGTAGTCTGATCCCGGACCTGTGAGGCCCGCCCAAGTAGAGCAGTGAGAACCATGTGCAGTAGAATGCAGTGGCCCACCATGGCGCTCAGAATACTGAGCAAATGCTACAAGACTGAGGCAAACTAACACTCCAATGCTGGGGCAAGAGTTCAGCGTTCAGTGATCAATTCTTAATAGGATTCTTTACTCTAAAACATCACATATTTGTGCATTGTAATTCATTTGCAAAGACAATAAAATAATCTGTAAATTACCAATGTACAGTATTTTTAAAATTCCACAGTAATCAACAAAGCTAACCATTTTAGTACCTAAAAAGTCATGTAAAAGTATTTGTAGACGGTGAAAAAATGACTGATCAAAATCAGCTCAAGAAGAATACCTCATTACTGCGAAGGAACGTGTGAAACACAAGTTTGGGGAGATTTGATGCTTTCTCTTGCTCCTGCATTTCAGTTTCTCCTTTTGCATTGCACAGACTGGTGAACAGCGCTGTCCTGTAGAGCATCCAAGTAGTTCCAGGTCAGTTTTTACCACTACAAGCGAATAATCAGGGCTCCTGTTCTGGCGAGCTGTTTAGCTTCTCCCCGTGAAGTAAGAAGTAAGTTGTCCTCTGGAGTTCTCAGCAGGTGGGCACACAGCAAGTTGTGTTAATCCTGTTTGCTCCACACAGAGTGTAGAGACCTGCGAGGTGCAACAGTTCAGAACCCAAATGAAATCTCACCTCCCTGTCTGAACACCACTCTCAACTCTCAGCGCATGAGAGAGAGAGAAAGAGAGAAAGACAGAGAGACAGTGGGAGGGAGAGGGTGTATATATTCCTCACTCCTCACAGTGTAAGGGGGAGGGGTGTCTATTATAGTTGAAGGGCACTTTTTAAAGCAGAGATTTTATATTTATGGCTGCAAAATTTTGGATGTTTGTCTGAATTAAACAAAAAATGCTTTTCATGCCTGCAAAACATATTGTGCATTTTTGTGAGCTTACAGTACGTCGGCGGCCAAGGGGAGAGAAAATGACTTTCCAGGAGCCTCTTCAGGTTAGCTGATGAATCCGTCTGATACTGCGCTGCTCCGGCATGGCTCTCCTCCTCCAGGCCGTGCCTGTCACCGCGAACCCTCCCCGAACATCAAGGTTGGAGATAAACACCTTTGGGCATCATTATAAATGTGTGCCTGCAAATGGTCGATTAAGTCGACTCTCAAATCCTCTGCGTGTATTTGCAAAATCCAAACCTGTCCAAAGCTATGGCTGCCAAGACTGCCCCACCCACTGTCCATCATCACGCGGGTTTTCCGTAAGCCTCTGTAAGGCAGCACAGCTCAGCCAAGGGCACAGAGGCAGCGTGTGTGTACGCCTGGTGTCTGCTTAAGGCCAGAATGCCACTGAGAATAAAGGTGTGGGCTTTGTTCCTTATTGGTTTTTATTTTGTTTTTGTTTTTTCTCTTAGTTGATCTGTTTTTCTTTTTGCCTTTTCCTCTTCATATTTTACATCAATGTATCTTCGTTATTTTAACACACTAACACATTCTCTCTTCTTTGTGAAAATAGAACCATGTCCTCCTTAATGTCCAGTGTAACAGTTTGGTGGATATCTACCTACATTCTACATTTCCAGCTAACTAATTCTCTTTGTATTTATTTTATTCAGACTCCTATATTCCTTGATTGTTTTTTGCTGTGTTATTGCACCTCCTTCTTCTCTGACTCCACTGGAGAAGCACCGCAGGGAGGGTGATGGTCACTGAGGAAGCCTGTGAGAGGGGTTCTCTCTGGCCAAGCACACGGGAGAGGAAGAGACCAAGAGTGGAAGTATTTCATGCACCATTTAAACCAAAACCAGGGGAGTGACAGGAAAGAACTGAAGACGAAGGGCCAGTGAGGGAATGTCCTCTGTAGAGGACAGTGGAAGTAAGCAAAGAGTGTGTGTGTGTGTGTGTGTGTGTGTGTGTGTGTGTGTGTGTGATTAGTTAGTGCCTGTATTTGTGTACATGCAAACATCTGAAGATGAGAGCTCTGATGTGTGTCTGAAAAAGTAAATCCACTTTAAATGATTAATAATGAGCTAGATTCTGAACGACAGGGGCTTTGGGTTTCTCTGTACAGCATTAGTGTGCCCTCTCATTAGAAAACCTTTCTAGCCTGGGGACAGATGCTCCTGAATATTTTATCTCCCCTTTTCTTGACATTAGTTTCTTTTTGAACCTGATTCATCTCCATGTAATTTTGCCGCTGAAACAACCAGTGCATTTCATTTTTGTGCTCCCTCGCTGTTATCTCTCTCTCTCTCTCTCTCTCTCTCTATCCCTGTCTGTCTCTCTATGTCTCTCTCTCTCTCTATCCTCCTGTAGCTTCTGCTGATCTCACCATTAGGATGATGCTGCCTGACTTTTACCCAGGGAAAGATACTCTCATCCACACTGAATCTGTTCTGCACTACCATCAGCTCCAAGCAATCTCTCTCCCTTCCTCTCTCTGTCCCTTCCTCTCTCTCCCTCTCTCTCATTTCCCCAATTTCCTAGCTCTTTCTTGTATTTTCCTCCTTCCTTTTTCATCAGCTTTATGCCTCCCATCTAGCCCCATGAACACGCCCGTCATGCTCCGCTTTGCTGGAATGAATACGAGCCCGATGGAGCATGAAGACAGGCGGCCCGGAGATGGAGAGGTGTTGGCACACCCAGAGCAGCCCCCTCTCACATTTCCTGATAAGGAGAACATAGAGCTGAAGAAGAGGGAGGTCTGTACAGAATGAAAGAATGGGCTGTTAGCACATAGGTGGCAGACATGTCTCTCCCAGTAGCAGCCCAGGAAGAAGAGAGAATTAGTTATGTGCAATAGCAGGGAGAGCTCTGTACATGCATAGTACCCTGCAAACGTTCTAGGCAGGTAAGGAAAAACAACGGCAAAGCAAGCGTGCTGTGAAAAGTAGACATGTTAATAGGTTATAGTTATAGAGAATGACCAAATAATGATTTAGATTTTGATTTTGATTTTTCTTTTGTTTCTTTTGTTCATTGTTATCTCATAGAAACAAATTGGAACAAAATGATTATTAATTTCATTTTAAAAATACAGTATTATAAAGAATGAAGGCTTCACACAGTAAATATATCCAAACCAACTATGCTGCACCTAAGAGTCATGCACATGCAGTGGGAGACAATTCAATGAGTCAATTCTCTCAAACCCTAGTTAAAAGGTCATGGTGAATGTTAATCGATGGTGTTGGAGTCGTTTTATGAATAGCTTTGACATGCTGCAGCAAGCAGATTATGAGGTCAAAGCCACAGAGTTCTTCTCTGTGTGTGTGTGTGTGTGTGTGTGTGTGTGTAAAGTTTAAACAGAAACTAAGACTTAAGCAGAAAATTAAAGAATTATCTTACAATTTGGAAGATGTATCACTTTATTTCTGAAGGAAAGGCCGAGGTTTTGATTAGGATAGGGACAGGTCATGTGTCACAGTACTGCAGACGTGTAGAAAGCAGCATGTGAAAGCCAGTGTGGCAGCATGCACAGCCACTCGGCAATGTTGCAATGCTCAATGCTCAATGCTCAATGCTCAATGTTGCAATGCTCAATGCTCAATGCTCAATGTTGCAATGCTCAATGCTCAATGCTCAATGCTCAATGTTGCAATGCTCAATGCTCAATGCTCAATGCTCAATGCTCAATGTTGCAATGCTCAATGCTCAATGCTCAATGCTCAATGCTCAATGTTCAATGCTCAATGCTCAATGCTCAATGCTCAATGCTCTGACTGCTGTACATGGACAGATGCGGATCTGGACGGCAGGTTGAACGTCTCTGCTGCAGAAGGGACGGTTTGCTCTCTCACTCCTGCACCTCCGTCAGCCCTTTGATCATTAAATGTAGAACTGCTGCTGAGGTGCAGGCTAGTGTCATTTTGACAGTAAGGTTGGGGATTGGTACAGCAGTATTCTCCTTAATGAATAACACTAAAAAAACAAACATTTAAACATGTATATAAGAAGAGGCGATAAACCTAAGGCAGACATTTCAAGAAGAATAAGTGGATACTTTATGTTGGCCACATCTGCACCGACTTTCACGTATTTTGCTCAACCCTCTGAAGCCCTTGATCTGGGGGAAATGCTAATGTGTATGGTAAATGCTAGTGCAAATGCTAATGTGTATGGTAAATGCTAGTGCAAATGCTAATAGTACTGCTGTGACCACTTGGCTGTAACATGTAACCTGGATTAACTGGATTAAGTGCTTCCTTGCCCAGGGTGTTGCTGTGTGATAATGTCCCTGCATGTGAGCTAGTGTGGTCCTCACTGCTTACCGGCTCTGCGCAGGGTCCCGCCTCAGAGAGTGTGTGGAGAGTTGGGGTGGGAGAGTGGGGGGAGGGTGTGTTGCACTGGTGAACTAACTGACTGTGTTTCTCAAGTCTTTTTTTTTCAGATTTCATTTCTCCTTTCACACAATATGCATTTAGTCTGCGCTGACAAGCATGATCCAGCTCTGTTTGTTGCGTTTTTTTTTCTTTTCTCAAGACTTCAAACCCTCCAGTGCATCTGAGAGGGAGGTTGGCTGGCGGACAAGAGGAGATTAGGAGGGGAGTGCAGTCAGGCTGAAGGGAAACCAACATTCAGGAAAATGGAGTCCAGTAAATAGGCACTTATGTTTAATGAAAATATTATATTATATTGAGGAAAGAACATCAATAAGTGAGGAAAGGGATAAATGGAGAAGAATACAAGTGAAATGAAGTCAAAGCAAAATAATGTGATGGTCAGAAATACTCTGCTGAGCTGCGCATTTTATAGCACCTCTGTCATTAGCAGGGAAATCTGCCTGCTACCTCAAAGGGCTGTCTGTCAAACCTGACCTTTACCAGCTGAAAAGACATGCAGATGGAAGACCACTCTCTGTGTTGATTTCATTACTGTTGTGAACTGGTCTGGAAGCATATTGATCCGCTGAGAAAACCCGTCACTCTTCACTGCTCATTGTACAGTCAAGATGACCAACGTAAAAAACAAACCCTAGAATAACTGACTATTTTCAATGCATTTCCACAAACAAAAGGCCTCATGGGAAAAATGCATGAAAATCACTGACTTATTGGGGGGGTGAGGTTGTGTGAACTCTAATTAAACCATGTGCTCCTAATTTTCTTCTAAGCTGTACACCTGAACGGAAATCTTCCCAAATCTTCTCTCTCCTGTATCCCCTTCACTAAATCTGTTTTTGTGTGCGTGTGTGTGTGTGCATGTGTGTATGTGCTCCCATTGTTTTTGAAGTTCCAGAAATAATCAGGATAACAAGCGTGGAAGGAATACTGTGGCTCACTATAGCATTTCAAACATGAGCTGTCGCGTGAGTGGCTCTTGAAACACACTAGCGGTATCTAAGAACAGCGGGGCAGATACCGCTAGCTGCCTCAACCCCAGCCCGAGGCTCACGGCTGCACCTGCACACGCACAGAGAACAAGGAGATGCTATTTTGGGGAACTGTTGATTTGCAAAGTGTACACGAAGACCCTCTAGCTGTTTTGTTATTCTTTTGTTATATATAGTTTGCAGAGGTTCTGATTACGGCCACAGACGAAGTTTAGATATAGACTAAGGAGAAGGAAGGCTTATGCTTGGAGATAAAGGAGACAGACAGTAGAAAGGAGCTCTCTGTACAGGCAAAGGCTTAGGAGAGAATTCACAGGTGATATATAAACAGAGAGGCCTTTCTTACCAATGAAGTCACCACAGCCATGGCATGTGTCCTGCCTTCCCCGTCTGCCACACCAACTCGCATGTCAACACTCTGCGCCAGAGTTCCACACTTCCCTCGCACAAGCACAGGATTACAGCCCTGTCAATAAAGGTCTTGTGTTGGGTCCAAAATAACAGAAACACCATCGATTGTTTAAACTAGAAAAATGCCACGTTTGCCTCCTGTTGTCCATGTCTGATCTGAGGAAAAGCAAAGCCTCCTTCCCAGAATTATGAGGTGCGCTCACCCCAGCACCCCAACAGGAAGCGAAGATGGAGGCGTTCACTGGTCAGCAGAAGCACATCAACATTCCTACAGATGAAATTACTGTAAGACGGTGGTATCCTCTTCTCATTGAGGGGTAAGTTAAGAATTAAACTACAACAGATTGGAATCATGACCCAGTACATGCACAAAGCTTGAAAACATAAAAGACGAGGCCACTGGTTGCCAGTTAAAGGTCTTATCCCAAGATTAGAAAGGAAAGCACAGCTCACTGACATCACCAGAAAAATAAAAGCATATGGAGTCAGCAGTCTTCCTCCTCTAGCCTTTCACACCTCTCTCCTGCCCCTGCCTTTCACACCTCTCTCCTGCCCCTGCCTTTCACACCTCTCTCCTGCCCCTGGCTTTTACACCTCTCTCCTGCCCCTGCCTTTCACACCTCTCTCCTGCCCCTGGCTTTTACACCTCTCTCCTGCCCCTGCCTTTCACACCTCTCCTGCCCCTGCCTTTCATACCTCTCTCCTGCCCCTGGCTTTCACACCTCTCTCCTGCCCCTGGCTTTCACACCTCTCTCCTGCCCCTGCCTTTCATACCTCTCTCCTGCCCCTTCTTTCACACCTCTCTCCTGCCCCTGGCTTTCACACCTCTCTCCTGCCCCTGGCTTGACTCCCAGTTGAAAGGCAATTTTAGGAATGATAATGTTAAAAAGCACTTTACGGACATGCTTGTAACTGGAGAGAATCTCAACTGGGTTCTGCTTCAGCTTCATAACGACAAAAATCTTGACTGCTAAGGTCGTCCTGACAAAGTGGTGCATCATTACCAGCTTGACACTGGTAATCATTACCATTAAAGCGTTATTATATATGATTTAAGTTTAGAAGTTTTGCTTTTTAATAGTCACTAGATAAAACCTGTTAAACTAAAATCATCTGTTTGTAGCATTTCTAATATTTCTAATGCAGACAGAGGAATAAACACTAAAACCTAGGACCCATGTTTCTGTCATTATGCATACATAATATAATATTACTACATACTTCCCTGTCCAATACAAATTAAACAAATAAACACTAGTAGATATTAATGCCTTAATTTGAATACTTATTCATTTGACTGAGATCTGCAATATTAATTTTATAACTAGTTCTATTAAAAGTCAGAACAACCTGTCAGTTATGCTAAACTATTTTTACATCTACATGTTCACTTTGATCTTAACAAAGGATGAGGTCATGTTACCTGTACACAGCACCTTAATTTAAATCCCCTGAAGTGGCCAGGAGTCACAATCTTCCTCCTCACTTCGCAATATCTTAATGGCTCTTTCGCTGTGAATGTGCACAAAAATGGAGCTCTTCATCCTGCACTACTCTACATGAGCAAAATTCAGATCAATACTATGATCATACATAAAGGAAATTTAGCATCTTGATGCAGTTTATGCATTTTAAAATGACTTGGCTATCTGCATAACTAGAGCTGCTAGCAAAACCTACTACATTACAAATAAACATACATATCATACTTTTTTTAGTTGCTTCAGATGTGGCATCTTTTGTTAGTTCAAAACTGTTGAGACTTTATTGTAAATGTCCAGAGGAATACAGAATTAAGTTTTTATGTTTAGTTAAATCATAAACTGCTGAAACAGGTACCACTGAAATGTTAGAGTATGAACATTCAGAACATTCATTGCATTCGCTGCTCCCTGTTAAGTACCAGGGCAGCTCCGGGCCTGTGTGAGCAAATGCCAACAGCAGCTTCAATGGTACTTATTATCCACCAAGTTATCAAGCAATGGCTGCTGAGTGTTGACAAACATTCTAAAATACCTCAGCAAATTTGCAGATTCTAATTTGCTAATGAGTGAACACTCCAACGTCATGTAATGAGCAGCTTTCCCATGTCTACGGAAATCTTCAGAAGTGTGTGGTAACTTCTGATTTTGGTTCACATAAACTAATCTCCAGGTGCTTATGGCTTATGAGAAAGGTTATGGAATTGCTAACAC